>CM062820.1:1534955907-1535343253 GCA_031772625.1 Pinus tabuliformis | reverse complement strand
CTGACCTACAACTCATGTAGGCTCAGAAGCCCAACAGTCGCATCTATTCAAACATCATCAGTTGTGTATAAATACAAGAGGACTTTTTCCTCATTTGCACTCACTCACTCATCTCATCACATCTCTCTCTCTCTATATTGCACAGAAAAGAGTCTCTTCTCTATTGCGCAGAAAAGGTCTCTCTCTCTCACATGTGGAAGGAAGCTGCTGAACCTGAAGCTGCAAACTGCAAATCCAAAAGACTGACCAACACTGACCATCAAACCCTCCTCTTCTGAACTGCTGTTTTAGGTTCATCTGAACTGCGTTGTAGTTTCATCGGATCCTCCTCTGAAGGCTGCAACTTTTGGTGGTGGAATCAAGTCGATCCGACGATCGGTTTGGGAGATATTCACTGCCCTAGTTTGAAGGAAGCTGCTGAAACTGAAGCTGCAACTGCAGATCCAAGCTTTGACCAGTGTGGACCATCAAACCTCCTTTTCTGAACTACGTTGTAGATTCTTCTGAACCTCCTCTGAAGGCTGCAACTTTTGGTGGTGGAATCAAGCCCGAATCCGACGATCAGTTTGTGAGATATGGACTACCCTAGTTTTGTGA
This sequence comes from Pinus tabuliformis, assembly GCA_031772625.1. Lineage (NCBI taxonomy): Eukaryota > Viridiplantae > Streptophyta > Pinopsida > Pinales > Pinaceae > Pinus > Pinus tabuliformis. Next base: position 1,535,342,656 of record CM062820.1, on the reverse strand, counting down.
TGAAGCCACTAATGCTGATGCTATTGATCTAGGGTTTGCTACTGTTGATATAAATCAGATTTATTGTACTATTTCTCTCTACTGAATTATTGAAGATAAAAGAAGATTTGATCAAAGGGTTTCCCCACACATTGTGGGGTTTGTCCCTGGCTAGCCGCCACATCTTGTGTCTCTTGTCTTGGCTTGTTTTCTGTTGATCGTTAAATGTTCTTTCTGCTCTTTACTCTATGTATACGTGATTGCTAATCTGTGGAATATAATAAGAAAAGAAGTAAATTGTTATAAGCATAGAACATACCATAACATGGTATCAGAGCTGAGGTGAAGACAAAGCCCGAGCAAGAGCAAGAGCAAGAGCAAGAGCCATCAGTGAAGAGAAGATTGGCAAGGCTATCATAAAAAAACTATGGGGTCCTCAACACTCTTTCCTGCCGAAGACAAGCTCCGTGAGAAAGCTGACTATCATGGATGGAAAACGTTTATCGATCTAACCCTAGAAGATCAAGGAGTGTTGGACCATGTGAGAGGCAATATTGTTGAGCCTCCATCAAATGCATATGCTGCTGCCAGGTACAAATGGAAAACTGGAGAAGTCAAACAAAGAAGATCATCTAGGACTTTATCGACAAGCACTTAGTGGCCTACATCTCTACCCTGAACACCTCCAAGAAAATCTACGATAGACTAGTGAGTTTATTTAAAGTTAATGATGCAAATCAAGTTTTGTTTCTTAATAAGCTGAGGGAAATCAAGAAGGGTAAAGATGAGAGTATGCAAGCATACTTCTTAAGAATCACCGAGATCAAGAACAATCTCCTATCTATTGGGGAGACTATTACTAATAGGGAAATGGCACTCACGACTCTTGGAGGATTACCATCCGAATGGTACGTGTTCAAGACTACTCTTCTGAACAATCATGTAATTCCTAGTTTCAAGGAATTAATGGCTAGATGCATTTTAGAAGAAACAAGGGTAGAAGAGCAAGAAATGCCCTTGCCGAAAGGTCCTCCTGCTGCCTTTTCTTCTCATGCTAAGAAAAGAAATAATTTCGGGTCTAAATCGAAAAGAAAGGCTGGACCTAAGGGTGGAAGAAAAGGACGATGTTACATTTGCAATAAAGCAGGTCACTATGCAAGGGAATGCCCTAATAGAAAGGACTCTCACTGTGACGATGATCAAAATCCCTCTCATGGTAATCGAAGGGATGGAAAATTCAATAGCAAAGGTAAAAGGAATGTTGGAAATCAAGGAAGTGGACAACCATTCAAGAAGGCTAGAAATTCCAGGATGTATTAAATGCACATGACCTCTGAAAGAACCTGGTGTCCATCTCGGCAATGGAAGACAAAAGCTACAAGGTAACCTTCAGCAATGGCAAGGTACATGTATGGAAAAATAATGTTAAAGATGCCTTTACTCTTGGGTTTCTTGTTGATTCATTATATCAGGTCGATGGAAGTCCGCTAGGTGTCATGTCTTATGACACATCTCTTTAGTCTGAACTTTGGCATTGGAGGTTTGCTCACCTTCATTATAAAGCTCTACTCGGTGTAAGACAAATGCTGACAGACATGCCTAAATTCCGAGTAGAGAAAGAAGGTGTATGTCAAGAATGTGCCGAAGGAAAGCTCAAAAGGGGACCATTCCCCTAAAGCCAAAGCAAGACCTCTGATATATTACAGTTGGTTCACTCAGGCATATCTGACGCTGGCATTAAGAGGGAAACTACTACACCACATACTCCTGAGCAGAATGGTATGGCGGAAAGGAAGAACCGTACGATTGTGGAAGCTGTCTCTATGGGTAGATGATGTAACAATGCCTGATGTGGAGGAACCCATGGATCCTATTTATCCACCTGAGCCTTCCTCTTCTAGGAAGAGGCCTTCATGGCTTAGGGGGATACTTGATGATGCTGAAGGACATGTTGCACCCCGAGGAACCTTCCGTGAAAGTAAGAAACCTAATAGGTATCAGGGATACCTGACCATCATGAGCACGATCATACAAAATGAGCCTTCATCATTCTCAGATGCCGTCAAGCATCAAGTATGGAAGGATGCTATGACCAAAGAATATGAGTCTATTATGGAGAATGATGTCTGGGAAGTAGTTCCCAGACCCCAAGACAAGACAATTGTCACCTCTAAATGGCTTTACAAGATAAAGCATGCAGCACATGGAAGTACAGAAAAGTATAAGGCTCGTTTTGTTGCTCGTGGCTTCTCCCAGAAGGAAGGTATAGACTATGATGTGATATTTGCACATGTTGCCAGATATATGACCATTCGCTTGATCATAGCCCTTGTTGCTTCACAAGGATGGAACCTACATCAGATGAATGTCAAGACCGCGTTCTTGCACGGTTCGATCAAAGAAGAGGTCTATGTGGAGCAACCGGAAGGATTTGAGATTTATGTTTGAAAATCTCATGTATGCAGGTTGAAGAAGGCTCTCTATGGGCTGAAGCAAGCACCCCAAGCATGGTATGAGAGGATCGATAGCTACTTGACGAAGCTGGGATTCACTAGGAGTGAAGTCGATCCTAACCTTTACTTTAAGGTTGAAGATGACAAATCTCTCATACTGGTGTTGTATGCGGATGACTTCTTTCTAATAGGTGCATACCCTCTCATTCACAAATGTAAGAAGGAGCTGGCTTCTAAATTTGAAATGAAGAACCAAGGACTTGAAGTGTGGCAGATGTTAGAGTCGGTCTGGTCAGTCCTCCGTCAGAGATCAAAACTCTTTATGCATTTCATTTTTAGGTGTCCCGCTCCATTCATTCAGCTGCATTCCGCTAGGGGCATGCCATGATCTGACAAAGAAAGTTATGCTAGTCATTTCCCCTCATGTCTGGCTCCTGTTGGCTTATGTCTTTGTGTCAAATAATCAAAAAGTCCATAACAGTCAAGGTCTGGTCCTTTAATGGACAAAAGTCATTTTTGGTCATTAGGTCTAGGGATTGATTAGTTTGGTCTTTAAATATGTCCAGTAAAGCCATGCAGGCCAGAGTGATGCTCTTGCAAAGTAATGATCCGCAGATTTCCATCATCTTATTGATAAAATTCGACTGTTCTTCAAAACTCTGTTTTGAAGAAAAGTCAAACAGTGCTATTGGTGACAAAATTTTCAAAAAAGGGTCGACAATTGATTTCTTCAGGTGCAGTCATGGTTTCCGCGGCCAAATGCTCTGTCATGCTATCCCTGCAAAAAGTGTCGAAAATTTCATCGTTTGAGCCCAAAATTCAGAGAAAAAGTGAAAATCAGGGTTATATTAAAGTCAGTAAAAAAAAAAGTGTTGAACAGGACATTAGAAAAGTGGGTTTTTTAAAAAGTAAATTTAAAACATGACCTCCAAGCCTATATACACAAGTTTCCATCACAAAACAAACTCATTGTGCAATCAAGGCATTGGGAGAACGTTGCAAGGTAGTGAGGTGAGCAATTGAGCGATTTGGAGCAATTGGAGGGAGTTTCAGGGTGTGCAGCGCACACAGGCAGGAGCGCGGCGCACACAGAGCCCGCCCGCAGTGTTAAATCATAACCAGCGCGGCACACTGGGCTTTGCGCGTGACGCATAGGGACAAAACGCCTAGAACTTTACCAAATCACCTCAAATCTTTTGTGGAGCTCATCTATTTGCAAGGTAGGCTCGAAACATAACTTGTGCATCAAATTTTTATGGGTGATATAAGGGTTTTTATGCTTGTAATTAAATGCAAAAAAATTTTCATAAAGCAAACACAAGAAGACATCAAAGAAAAACTATTCTGCTAGGGTTTGTGCCACAGCGTTGTTGCTGCCAAGGTTATTTTTCCTGCCCTACCCCTGTTCCTTATTCCCCTATTGCATTCTTCCTACTATCACTACCCTAAACACTACCAAACTCCTTATTCCCTTACCCCTCCTCCTATCACTCAATACAAACCCTAAAACCCTACCTTGCCAAAAAACCAAACCCTACCCTATCAAAATACCCCAAAGCCCCCTACATATCCCTAAACAAAATTCTCCTATAACCCCTATTCCCATTATATTATCCCCCTCCTAATACTCCCTTGTTTCATTGTCCCCTTGGTGGCAAATTATCAAAACAACATAGCTTTCATCATCATCAAAGGGGCAGCCTAAATTCAGTTATAAAACAGCAGTCATGGCACCCGAGGTTTCATCAGAGTATGAAGAGGAAACCCACAGTGATACAGCTTCAGGAGAACAAGCCCCCAGGAGATATCACCAGAGTGGCAAACATGTTAGAGATGAGCCAAACACCCTCATCGAGTTGCAGGCATGCCCTCTTGCTATGTCATGTTTCCAGCATTTAGCATGTCTTGAATTTTGTCAAAGGGTGGCAAATGTTAGAGTTCATCATGAGTTGGCCCGTCTTTTTTCACTTCACCTACATGGATGTCAGTCTATCTTGGCTGGGGTCACTTTCACATTGACACCTGAAACCGTATCAGTGGCAACAGGCATACCAAATGTTGGAGAACAGTGGCATAAGAAGAAGAAGGTGGAGAGACATCATTATGAGCCTTACATTAAGGCCAGTTGTTTGAGTCAGCTCACAAGAGTTTTCCCATTCAAATTTTTGAGAGATGAGTATGCTCTGCTCATGAAATTGATCATGAAGTACTTCAGTTGTGAGGGGAGGTTTTCTCGCCTTTATGCCTATCACATTAGATTGCTCATGCACTTTACCAGGGTGCGGATGATGAACCTCCCATTTTTCATTTGCGGGAACATAGAGAGGATGAAAAATTTCATGCAGCATAAGACCCCTCAGTAGCAGTTCAACAGTGTTTATCACTTTGCTCTTATTCGGATTTTGGTGGATCATCAGTTGGGATTGCAGGGTATTGCTTGGGAGGACTTCATCTCCCGTGACTTCTTCAGCACTCCACAGGTAGTATCAGAGGCAGAGCATGAGATAGGTGGTCCTTCACATCAGTATGAGCGCCACGAGACCGCTACTATGCCAGTATTCATCACCTATCAGAGAGGTAGTAGACATTTGTTTGTAGTGGCAAAGCGAGTGTTATCTCCACCCGGGGTGGAAGGGGCCTCGCTTCCGACATCAGCATCACAGGAGCAGGGCAGAGGTAAGGAGCCAGTGCAGGAGGAAGGGCCATCAGGTGAACGAGAGACCGAATTCGTTCTCCTCCATGATGATGAGACAGATACAGAACCAACAAATGCAGAGCTTACAGAGATCATCCAGGAGCAGCAATCAGTGATTGAGGCCTTATCCCTTGACTTGGAGAGGGCCAAGTGGAACATGAAGTACCTGGAGCAGAGAAACAAGCAGCTTGAGGACCAGCGGGCGATTATGGAGCTGCAAAACATTCGTGAGCATCGCCAAGCTGCTCAAAGGAGAAGAGCTGAGCTCACATCATTGGAGCAAGAAATCAATGAGGATCAAGAGGCCAACCTCGAGAGGGTCAACATGCACTTGGAGAGGCTGCTGGACAAGGCCGATCAGGACCTTGCCTTGCTGAGACACATGGCTTATCATTACAGGACACGAAATATGAGTGCAAAGGCCCGGATAAGGAGTTTGAAGGCGAAATTGAGGAAAGCAACAAGAAAAGCAAAAGAGGCAAAAGAGCAAGATCGGCTTCGAATCTTGGCTGAGGCTTCCTTGGCACATCATAGCACTCCATAGAGAACCTCCAGCCCAAATTTCAAGGAATTTGGGGAATTTTTGGTCACATGACAAATTTTTGGGCAAAACACAGGTTTTTTCTCCCTGTGCTAAAATATAGAGCTCCAAATGAGGAATGGTTTGCATTTTGGATTCAGCATGGAAAATCACAACTATTGGTGCCCGGACAAGAAATTTGGGCAAGATCTGAGTCTCCTAGAGGTCAAAAACACCCAAAAAATGGCCTCTCTGCCCCTTTTTTGACACACAAGAAGCAGTCTTGGGAGAATAAAGATTTGGAGGGGCAAATGAGCACCAAATTCAAAAATTCTAGTTGGGTTAGAAAGCAGACAGGACAGGGTTTCCAACAAGCCCACTTGGGCACATTTTGGACACCTGCAAGTGCCCCAAAACAAGCCCCAAAGTAGTGCGGCGCACAGAGGAAAAATTACCAAATTTGCTTCCGTTTCGTGAAATTTCGGTTCGCGACTTCTCCAAGTGGCCCACTCATCTACACTTTGGTTTTTTGGCACCAAAGGCGGCATTTAAATCATTTTCTTTTCAGATGGACTTCTGTCCAAGTGGCGAAGGAAGGCAAACGGTCACCCAAGCCAAATGTCATGTTTGTAGCGCTGCACTTGTAGCTGATGGTTGGCTCTTCATCTCCATTTTGTAATGATTCGAGTAACTCCCCAACCCTTGGGCGTTCTATCTCTTCATGGCACATTCTATATATTGTATGTAAGCTATTTGCAAAGGGTTGGTTGGCTTGTAACTTCTGGGAGACTGGGAAAGAAACTTTGTTCCTTCACTGTATATTTTTGACAGAGAATTAATGAAAGGCAGCGGCTCTGTTTCATGAGATTCTTGTGGTTGTGAGTGTAGCAAATGTGTCTCTTATGTTTTCATATGTATTTCGTTATGTTTCATAATTCAATTCATGTTCATTTCCAGTGAAATTTTCTGAGTGAGATTAGGTAGAATTCAATTTTATTGCTCTGCCTGTGGGAAAATTTCATGTTCAGTGTTTTTCTTCTGTTGAAAAGGATTCATGTAACTATGCCCTTTTCACTCTCTTCAGCAATCTATTCATTCTGCGTTACTTCAAACTAAATTGCTACATTTTCCGCCTGCCTTGCCTCACGGAATAATCTGTGCCTTTGTATTAAATTCTCTGTTCCTTGCTGACCGTTGGTCCCATACCATCCCAGAAGCTCGGTCATTCATAGAAATTGTTTCTTGTATCCCTATTCACTTACTAGCCTAAGATAAATATTTCACTGTAAGTCATCTCAAACCGTTTCGTTTATCCATTCACTGAGCGTGACTCGGAGAGAGCCCTCTCCTGTTCTGGTAGGGCTAGCTACCAGACTGAGCGTGGTTTGTGGTTACCCTGATTTTTGCCTTCCTTTAGCCTAAGGCAGATTTAGGTGCTAAGTTGCTAACAACAGAAACCAAGGGAAATTTTCCTATCTCAAAGAAAATATGTGGTGAAGATTCTGAAAAGATTTGGTATGGTGGACTGCAAGCCTGTGACTACCTCGAGGATCTTAACTTTCAAAAGTTATATGGTAGTGATGTTGGACCAGATTTGGGAAATGCCTCTGAGTTTCAAAAACTCATTCGCGTTGATGTTCTTGGTGAACCTCCGTCCGAACATATGTTTTGCAGTTAGCATTGTGAGCTCATATTTGGTTGAGCCTCACTAGATTGGTGCCAAGAATCTTCTGATATGTCTTCAGGACACAATCTCTCATGGATTGAGATACAATGCCAGAAATATGAAACTGCATGATTATTCGAATGCTGATTAGGCAGGTAGTGTAGAGGATCACTAGAGCACTTTTTAGTGTTGTTTTCCTTTGGATTCTGCGTCGATATAATGGATGAGCAGGAAGCAGAAGTCGGTCACCATAAGCACAGCCGAGACCGGATGCATATGTACGAGTATGATCTCGTATGAAGCTGCCTAGTTGGGGAAGCTCTTCAGTGAGCTGTTTGAACACATACCACTGTGATTCTCTATAACAACCAGAGGTGGGATTCGATTATTGAGGAATCCCGTATTCGTCGATTGCTCCAGCAGATAGACATCATCTGGGATATGGTAAGTCGATGAGCAAGGAGGCTCCATCACATTAAGATGATGTACAGGTCGATACACCTTGTCAAAGCCCCAAGGAAAGATATAATCTGTGATTTTCCCAAACAACTTGGAGTCGTCAAGAAACCCTTGTACAAGGGTCCTGCATGTTGCATACATTGAGCTCCGGGAGCTCTGAGGGCTTGCGGTTCTTAATGGGGCAACATAAGACCACAGGGTGACTCACCCTCCCCTAGCGGTGCACACTGGAACAAGATGATTCGCTCTCTTGTGGGACAAGATGATTCACTCTCTTATGGAACAGGATGATTCGCTATCTTGTGTAGTAGGATAGATGTGTTCTCCTATGAGGCCTGGATTGATGTGTTCTCCTGTGAGGCCTAGATTGATGTGTTCTCCTGTGAGGCCTGGACTGATGTGTTCTCCATGGCGATTGTAGCAGGATTGATGTGTTCTCCTGTGAGGCCTGGATTGATGTGTTCTCCATGGCGATTGTAGCAGAATTGATGTGTTCTCCTGTGAGGCCTGGATTGATGTGTTCTCCATGGCGATTGTAGCAGGATTGATGTGTTCTCCTATGAGGCCTACATTGATGTGTGCTCCATGGCGATTGTAGTAGGATTGATGTATTCTCCTATGAGGCCTGGATTGATGTGTTCTCCATGGCGATTGTAGCAGGATTGATGTGTTCTCCTATGAGGACAGGATTCATTAAGTTCTCCTGTCAAGGCAATCCTACCCATGCAGTCTGGGACTCATGGGAAGTACCTCTCATCTGATCAATGAGCAGGGAAATGAAGTTAGGGACCATAGTAGTACAAATGGACGCATCGATGTATCTACCGTACTCCCTACGCTAGGATGACCTCCATTGATCTAGGATCAACGATACTGGTCTGGGACCAGTGGAGTTGTACTCACTATGACACTGACTTCGGCTTGGTTGAGACTGGTCTGGGACCAGTGGTACATACTCTGAGACTGATTTTGAGTCAGTATGATACATCCTCGATCATTTCTTCTTCTTCATAATTCGGATAAAAGCAGAGCAGAGCAGTACAGATAAGTACAAGGCAGAACAAGACAAAAGCAAAGCAGGGCAGAATAGAGCAGAGTAGGGCAAGGGTCAGGCTGTACAGGGCAAAGCATTTGATGGATGAATAGTAGCGACCAATAGACAGATTGCAGATGAAGTTCTCCCTAGTTGAGAGGGAGTGTTAAAATTGGCAACTAGGGCCAAACTTCATGTGAGTCATCTTATTCATGGCTGATAATATTTTTATTAGATTCCTCTCGTCAAGAGGTGTAGGATTGATCTAAAGATCATCCGATTCCGATAAGTATTTATGGAGATATGAATTTATTTTGATTATGGAATTATTATTAAGTCGACCTACAACTCATGTAGGCTTAGAAGTCCAACAGTCGCATTTATTCAAACATCATCAATTGTGCATAAATACAAGAGGACTTTTCCTCATTTGCACTCATTCATCTCATCACATCTCTGTCTCTCTCTACTGCGCAGAAAAGAGTCTCTTTTCTATTGCGCAAAAAAGGGTCTCTCTCACACATGTGGAAGGAAGCTGCAAACTGCAAATCCAAAGATTGACCAGCGTTGACCATCAAACCTCCTCTTCTGAACTGCGTTGTAGGTTCATCTGAACCTCCTCTGAAGGCTGCAACTTTTGGTGGTGGAATCAAGTCGATCCGACGATCGGTTTGCGAGATATCGACTGCCCTAGTTTGAAGGAAGCTGCTGAAACTGAAGCTGCAACTGCAGATCCAAACTTTGACCAGCATGGACCATCAAACCTCCTCTTCTGAACTACGTTGTAGGTTCATCTGAACCTCCTCTGAAGGCTGCAACTTTTGGTGGTGGAATCAAGTCGATCCAACGGTTGGTTTGTGAGATATCGACTGCTCTAGTTTTATGATGAAGCCGCTAATGCTAACGCTGTTGATCTAAGGTTTGCTACTGCTGATATAAATCAGATTTATTGTACTATCTCTCTGCTGAATTATTGAAAATAAAAGAAGATTTGATCAAAGGGTTTCCCCACACATTGTGGGGTTTGTCCCTGGCTAGCCGCCACATCTTGTGTCTCTTGTCTTGGCTTGTTTTCTGTCGATCGTTTAATGTTCTATCTGCACTTTACTTTATGTACATGTGATTATTAATCTGTGGAATATAATAAGAAAAGAAGTAAACTGTTATAAGCATAGAACATACCATAACTTAACACCTTCTCATAAATAGGTTTGTGTAAATACTTTCCTTTGATTGGATGACTTTCAAAAGCAACGGATCTTCCTTGAGTTTTTGATCGGAGAATCCACAGTAAGAGAATTTTTACACCAACGTTTCAAATCCCAAATGGGATCCATCATCAGGGTTAAGAGAAAGATGATAAAAGAAGAGCAAGATGGAGGGGATAAATACTTATGAGGGCAAGGGAACAGCACAAGTCGGCCAGACAGATAAATAATGAGACTTGATTTTAATTTTAATTTTTTATTTTTTTTTATTTTAACTTAATCAAAATTAATGTCATTTATTTAATATCTAAAAACAAAAATATTATAAAACCTAAAAACTCTATTAATATTAATATCTAAAAATCTAAGAATTTTTTATTAATAATAATTAATATAAATATTTAATTAATTTACTATTCTAAATTAATGTCATTTATTTAATACTAATATCTAAAAAATCTAAGAATTTTATATATTAATAATAATTAATATAAATATTTAATTTTTACTATTCTAAATCAATGTTATTTATTTAATATCTAAAAACAAAAATATTATAAAACCTAAAAACTCTATTAATATTAATATCTAAAATTTTTTAAGAATTTTATATTAATACTAGATAATATAAAACTTAATATATATATTAATATTAATATCTATAAAACCTAATATGTATGTTAATATTAATATCATAAATCATAAGACCTATATAACAAACCTAAGGTCTTAATAACTTAATACTTATAAAACTTTAATCTCTATATAACTTAAATTTTTTTCTATTTATATAACCTAAAACATATGTTAATATTAATATTTATAAAACTTAATATAAATAATAGTATAAAAATCTAAAAACTTAATCACATTTCTAATATATATAAATCAATATTTATATAAATTAATATTAATAACACCTAAATTCTATATTAAATTCTATAATGAAATCTAAACTAAATTAAAACATATATAAAGTCCTAAATCATATTTTTATAAAAACTTAAAAACAAATTAATATTAAAATCAAAACTATGTTAATATCTATGATAAAAAATTTTGTATTAGTATCTATATTAATAACAATCCTAAGTTTAAGCTAAATAATATTTAAATTAGACTAGTTTAATATAACCTTATTATATTATAAATAATTAATGTTTATAAATAATTAATCTAAAAACTTAATGAAAAAGAACTGACTAATCATAATAGAAAAGGGAAAGGAACGGAAACACTGACCTGATTGATCGACAACTTACCTGGGGTTGGGTTGATGTTTCTTGATTTCGCTGATCAGGGGAAGCCAGCTTCCACTGATCTCCAAACCGCTGTCCCTGTTCAGATTACAAGGATGCTTCAAGATCTCGAGGGCTTCTCTGATTTTCCGTCTCTGATGCTGCTCTTCTCTCGCGATAATTGATGCGTTTTCTAAGCAGATGTGATGTTTTGTCTTCGAGGAGTGTTCTGCCAAGGCTGAGGTACGCGATCTTCCATTCCTGATGTCAGCGCCATGTTCTTTCAGTCTTGTCTGGAGGGAGCGACCAGTTTCACCTATGTAGCTTTTTCCATTAAAACAACACCAATTCCATTTCCCGAGGCATCACATTACACAATAAAAGTTTTTGCAAAGTCTGACGTAACTAAGACCGGTGTTTGGCACATTACCTCTTTAAGATGTTCATAGGCCTTAGTTGCTTTTGGAGTCCAAGAAAATGCATCTTTCTTCAGTAATGTTGTTAGAGGTGCTGCTATTCTCCAATAATTCTTAATAAACTTGCAATAATACCCTGTCAATCCGAGAAAAACCTCGCAGATGCTTTATTGTTGTGGGGATTTTCCATTACTTAATGGATTTAATTTTGTTAGGGTCTACCTTAACACCCTCATGAGATACAATATGACCCAAATATTCCACCTCCTGAACTCCAAAGAAACATTTGGAGGTTTTTGCATATAATTGTTTCTCCTCTAATAGTTTGAACACCCTATCAACATGTTGAACATGATCCTTCCAAGACTTGTTGTAGATTAGTATATCATCAAAAAATACTAACACAAATTTTCTAAGGAAGGGTCTGAAAATGGAATTCATCAAACCTTGAAATGCAGAAGGTGTATTGGTAAGGTCAAAAGACATGACCAAAAATTCATAATGACCCTCATGAGTTCTGAATGTTGTTTTCAAAATGTCTTCACTCTTCATTCTAAATTGATGATATCCTAAATGAAGATCCAACTTGGTGAAGTAAATTGCTCCATGTAATTCATCCAATAATTCATCAATGACAGGAATGGGAAATTTATCTTTGATAGTGAGCTTGTTAAGCTCCCTATAATTCAGACACATGCGCCATGATCCATCCTTCTTGTGCACCAATACTACTGGAGCCGAAAAAGAACTTTGACTAGGTTGAATTATAACGGCCTCTAAAATTTCTTCAACCATATGTTCAATTTCACTCTTTTGGGCACAGGGATATCTGTAAGCCCTGATGTTTGGAGGAACACTTCCTAGAATCAAATGAATAGCATGATCATCATCACAAATAGGTGGGAGTCCTTTGGGAGTCTCAAATACCTTGGAATAATTGTCCAAGACATTTTTGAGATCTGGAGAAATAGATGATTTCGATGTTTGAACCTCTAGTGAGCATAATTGTGAAATTACGCCCTGTTGTTCTTTCTTTAGAAGCTTTGTCATGCTATTAAAGCTAATTATCTTTCTTGGTTTCCCTGCAATACCTCTTAATTCAACTTCCTTTCCTTCCCATAAAAATTTCAAGAAAAGTTCTTGAAAATTAAAAGTTATCGTACCCAAAGATTGTAACCATTAGACTCCTAGTACAACATCAACACCGCCCATTGGAATAGAGAGCATCAGACTATTCAATACATATTCCCCCATGGTTAGCTTGATACTATGGCACTATCCGGAGCAAGTTATAGTTCCTCCATTTGCAACCATCATTTGACACTCTGGTGCTGGGTATAGGAAGCAATTCAATTCCTTGGGTACTACCCGAATCAATCAACACTTTTCCCTTTTTCTTCTTGATATGTCCTTCTATCTTGAGAGTTTAAGGATTGGTAATTCTTGCCAATGCATTACAATACATGGTCGGACTCATTTCTTCTTTCTCTAGGGTTGGTTCCTGGTGTATATCCTCTTATTTTGAAGTTTATTGTTCATTTTCCTCCTCCTCCTTACAATCTATGTAAAATAATTTCTTCTCAGCACACTTATGACCTTTAGTGTATTTTCTATCACAACTATAACAAAGCCCTTTTGCTCTTTTTTCTTCCAAATGTTGTGGTGTCAACCTTGTCAGTTGTGGAAGGCTAAGAGCAACAACACTTCCATCTTTATAGTTGTGAGTAGTAGGCGTCTTTGTTGCCATACTTTTGCTTTCAATTTTTCTTGCCAACCTGAATGCTTTCTCTAATGAATCAAGTTACCAAAGACAAACCTCATGTTGGATGTTATCCTTTAAAGTCCCCTATAAAGACATCAATCATATGCCCCTCTGGAATATCATTTACCCTTATATTCAATTTTTTGAAGTCTTCAATGTGCTCTGCCATTGAACCCTTTTGTTTGAGATTTATCAATTGGCTAAAGAAGGTGTTTCTCTTTGTATCCTCATAATGTGCTATCATTTCCTCCATAAAAATTGACCAAGTGACAAGTGGTTTACGAGAACAAAGCCATCAATACCATAAACTGATTGGGTTCTAAATATAAAGTTGCAATACATACCTTTTGTGTGTGTTGCACATTATGGAGATTGAAATATTGTTCCATCTGTAGTATCCATGTTACCGGATCCTTGCCATCAAACTTCCTCATATCGATCTTTGGAATATGGCGGGTCTTCAATCCAACATTGGAGTCTATGTAATCATGATTAACATTTCTTTTGTTCTCATCATGAGTTTCATCTAATACGTTTTCGCCATTAGGAAGCATTTCTTGTAGCAACTTTGTCAAACCTCCCATTCTGTTTTTAAACTAGTCTTCAAATCCTCCATGTTGCCTTTCATTTTTGCTTTTATACCATCCATATTAGCTTTTATGCCATCCTTCAAACCTTCCATGTCTGATTTTAAACTATTCTTCAAACCATCCATCTTAGCTTCCATTTCATTTTTGGTTACTCCTTGTGAGAGCGAAATTTGTTGCACTTGATCTCGCAATTTTGATATATCATGTTGTATTTCTTCCTCTTCTTCATGTGTCATAGAAGAGCTTTCCAGTTGCTTCTTAGGTGTGTCCTTTTTTTTTGTTTCGAGGCATTTTGAAATCAAACAATGATATCTATGCTTCACTGTGCCCTTTGAATCACTTCAAACTGATTTTTCAAATAAAAGTTATGTAAAATTTAAAAAATACACATTTTTTTCTTACTTTTTAGGAGCTCGATCTTGAAACGATTGTAACTCTGTAATTTCGGATCTCCAAGTTTTGAAATTTCTTCTTGTGGTAGCTCTCTGAGTCCTCTTTCCAACCCCACAAGTCTGATCAAGATTGGATTCTTCAAGAAAGAGTTATGCCAAATCTCCCACGATGACCTAATTATGGACTGGTTCAGTAGAGCGAAGTTGTACAGGATTCCACATGTCACTGTTTCAACCTTCAGCCCTAAAATTGCTACACGAAAAACTACAGTCTGTGCACTTTCAACCACTTTTTACAGAATTCAAATCCAATGCCTGAAACGAAAGTTATGACGATTTTCCCTAGGTCACCTATTTGAGACAAAATTCTGGAGCCCGGAAAAACCCTAACTTCCTCATAATATATCTCTGAAAATATAGCAAACCAAGATCTGAAATTTTTACACGAGGTTCTCTGAGATTTCGGCTCCACATGGTAAAAATTTCACCTTTTGAAGCCTCGAAGAAAAAAAAGTTATAGCGAAAATGCCAAGATGGCCTGTTTGAATAAGTGAAACCCTAGAATCCAAAGCTCTGATACCAAATGTTATGCAACCAACTCACAAATAAATAGATCAACGACTTAAAAATTATCCTCTTCAAGGGGGAAACCTCCTTTACATTACATAAATGAAAAATTCTTTGATGATTCAAATGAAAAAACCTCCTTTCTATATATAGGAGTCTAAGGGGTCACAATATAATCAGAGCCTACATAACAATAATAATGTAAGAGCACAACAATAACAATAGTGGGCTTCTATGGGGCACAATAATAACAATATGGGGGTTACATGGGCACAACAATAACAATAATGGGCTTTTGTGGGGCACAATAATAACAATATGGAGGCTACATGGGCACAACAATAGCAATAAGGGGGCTACACTAGTATTATAGGGACCTAACATCTTAGTTCATTTTTAAGACTTGCTATTTCACCAAGATGCTTGATAATGCTTCATACATCTCTTGAGCAGAGTCTATGTTAGATATATAGGGGATGAGGTTATCCTTTATTCCATCCACCATTAGAGTCATGGCCAATATTTCTATTTCACTGAACTTTTCCTTTTCTGCATCACTTGACTCGTTAGTAGGCTTCCTTACCTTTTCTTTGACTAGATCCAAAACCTTATTCTTTTCGAGGATGAGGTCTATCCTCTTCTTCTAAGGCTTGTAGAAATGCTTCGTCTAGCTTGTTTTCCCCCTTCATTAAGTTAGACATTGTCCTTGAAGATCATAGATTTGATTTTATATGATCCTTTTTGATGACCCTTATTCAACACCTCTTAGAACTCCTTATTCTTCTTTCAATAGATCTTTGAGTTGCCTTTTTCCCTTCTTCACCTCAGCTCTGATACCATGTTAGAAAATCAGAAAGGAAGAAAGATTTTCTTTATATTGATAATGACTTGTGATATTCTTATGCTTTCTTATATTCCTCTTTTATCTTTTAGTTCATCAAGCAATTACCAAAACAATAGCACAAAGATCACAGACACCAGATGTAAGCGGACAGCCAAGGCAAAACCCTTATCTAGGGGAAAACCCAATCGACAAATCTTCCTTAATAATTTCATGAGATGATCCAAGACTCTTGACCTAGACACAAACTTCCTCCACGCCAACTCAACCCTTTCTTTCTTCTGCAGATGATAACCCTTTCAACAACAACTTCGACTTAGCAACAACAACAACTACGACCTAGAAACAACTTCAACCCTGTAGAATTTCGACCCAATAGTTAGCCCAAGAAATACTTCGACCCAGTAGTTATCCGAACAACAACTTCCACCCAACAATATCTTCGTCCTTCCACCAAATATCCCAGTGAATCCACATGAGTGAGAGAGACAAACCCAAAAACTTCGATCTTCCTTCTTCCAACAACTTCACACTTTTTCTACCCTTCTTCTCTTAGATATCAAACTTATGAGAGTGAGTGCTCCAAATGAATTCGAATTGCTCCAATATATAGGCTTTTGATGAGCTCGAATTACCCTGTTTGAGGCCGACTTGATCTCCTTGAGGCCGACTTGGTGTGGAGGTGACAAATACCTTATTTGACTCAATAATAAATATTTTTACATAATTCAAAACCCCAAGAAGGGTCTCTTTAAATGGACAATGACTTTAATGACTCAGTATAAATCCTAGAACTCCTCAATGGGGACTTTGACCTAAAACATGATGACCCAAGCATGAAACCCATGCTTTAATAAGTCATATTAATTATAATAAAAAATGATTTTTCATTCTTTTGATAAATACATTTCATTGTGACTCAAATACAATTATGAAGACCGAACCTAGTTACATTCTTCAACAAATACATCATATAAAACTTGGAACAACAACCCAGAGGACGATAATTTCGAGGATGGTACTATACATCTAGAAGAATTGGAACCAAAACTTTTGAAAGATGATGATGAAGCAACAACAACCATGCCACCCCCACCATCCAGTAGCAGTGCTCGAGTTCCAACAACTGTTCCTTTACTGTCGCCGCCTCCATCTACATCCTCACGTGGAGGGCATGTGCCTTCTGGTTCTGGTCGTGCGACTATGCGAGAGGAGACTCCTAGAAGACCACAATGACCTGCTCAGAAATTGGAAATTTCGTGAAAGTTGAAAGTTGTTTCATTTCATTTCATTTCATAACATTTCATTTCATGTTAAAATTTTTATATAATTTTGGTGATCAATGATGATAAATGTTATGTATCGAATTTTGAAAGATTGAAACTTTAAGATTGATGAATCATGAAACTCAATATGTTGTATGTTACTAACTTGTGGACGTGATTGATGAAGATTATAACTTCTAAATGATTGATGTTATATGGTTCTATCTATGGTTTTATGCTTTCTATATCTAATTCATCACTCTACATGCTTTTGTTGACATGTCTACATCAAAATATATAAAAATATATATTATATAAAAATTCGCTCCCGAATCGGGAGGTCGCTCCCCGCTTTCGCTCCCACTCCCAAGTAACCTTCGGTTAAATATTTAAAAATATATTAATAACAAAAAATATCACTTTATTGTAAACAATGTAGCTTATAAATAAAATATGTTAATGTCCATGTTAAGTAAAATATTTAAATGTGAATTACGTATATATTAAATATGGTTAAAAAAAATTGTGTATACCTAATCCATTTATAAGTTCAAAAATCCAATTTAAACAATGAAAAAAAACTAGCATAGATCCATCTTAATTACAAATATATCAAATTGTGAAAACTTTTTATTCAAGTTTTGCACTCTAAAAGGGCTTTGCATTTCAAAAGATTTGATCCCTCTCAGCTCTTGCTAGATCCGTGGTTAAGATGGATCTATACTGGTCAACTAGAAATTAATCAGCACAAGGCACGTCACCTCTAGTTTGTTCTGGACTAGACTAAGGAATTTCAAGTTTGGAATCATCGTTATCTCTTTCTAAATAGTGCCTTGCTTGTGAATTTCTTGTTTTCAATGTTGTGTACGTGACTCGGGCTAGTAATTTTATGGGCTTTTCGCCCCTCACTCAGGTTAATAATTCTGGGTGGTATATTCTTACTGTCTCCCATTTGAGTTTTTTTCCTAAAAGTCTTTCCCTTCGCCTTGTTGGTTTCTCTCTACCTGGTTTGCTTAAGCCTGGATTCACTGACACTCTTGTCTCCATTGGCCTTTTATCTCTATTGTTCATGCTTCTAGTGCACCCCTAGTTTCTCCCTTGTTTCTACGCTCAACCTTTTCACTAGCACCAACTTCTCTCTCCCTCTCTATATATTCCACCTCTTCTCCCTCTTAGTGCCTCTCATGTCATGGCTAGACATCATATCTCCTTCGTTCAGCATGGAAGTAGGAGAGGCCATCCTGGCCCCACTATTGCCATCAATGCATCCCCCCCTCATCAATTAGACCTGTGCTCAAACTATTGCTCATGATGCCATGGCCAAATATAGGGATATCATCCGTAAAGTGATCTAGAGAGTGATTTTTGATGTTGAAGAGCAAGTTAGACAGGCTAAGGTTCATTCCTGATAGGCAAGTTGATCAGGATACCAGGGACTGGACTCTTGATGTGTGAAACTATTCCAAAGCTCACTTTTCTCCTACATGCAAACTATTGTTAAAATTGGCAACTAGGGCCAAATTCCACTTTGGACAACTCATTTGATGGAGATGATGATTGCATTAAATTCTTCTTTTCGAGAGGACCAAAAACGACCTAAAGATCATCAAATTTGGACAAGAGAAAGTGTACTTTTGAATTAAAAGCCCACATGTGCATATTTGATCAGGTCAACCCTAAAGCAAATCGGACACTCTTGGAAAGCTATAAATACAAGTGACCTCAACCTCATTTGGACATCACCATGAGACATTATTCTATTAGCTTTCTTGGTTTTGGCTCGCACAAGTCTCAGGCATGTTCGCGGAGAATGGGTTCGCACAAAGGAGAAATTGCAGTGTTCGAAGCTCGCATTTTTGTTTTAGGATTTTGAGCCTTAGTTGCAGGCATGACACAAAGAGATCTCAACTGCAGTCGCTCGCTCGCTGACTTATCCGTGTGACTGAAGCTTGTCAGTCGCACGCACAACACGTCCTCCATGCGACTGGCATCTAGGGTTTCCAAGTCACAGTGGCAGGCTTTCCAAAGGCTGATTTTGACTGCAATCACTAGCTTATAAGCTCAAGGGAGCGACTGGAACCTCCTAGTGACACACATGACTCCTCCTCCATGCGATTGGGAACTAAATGTTGAATTTTCAGTTGTCCGAAGTTTTTGCTTGATGATCACAGTGTTCAACAGTGGACCGCAGATAGTAGCAATTCATTACAGGACTCTAAATCAGGGCTTTGAGTATGAAGCATTGTTGGGTTCATTTCATGGACGTTGTTTAGTTGATTTTGTTAGATAGTAGTATGGATAAATATATGAATCATTGTACTCCCTTTTGTTAAATCATTTAATGACAATCTAATAAGAAGAATTTGAAAGGGTTTTCCCCATAGTGGGTTTTGCCCTGGTCTCCGACTAATCCTGGTGTCTCTATGTGTGAATGCTTTTCTTCTATTTTTCCTTTATGTTTCGCTGCAGTGATGATAATGATATTGTTCTTTCTACATAGTTGTATATGTTGTTGAATAATGATGTAAATCTGAATAATGTTATGATGTCATGGGGTGAATTTAATGTGTTAATGAAGAAATGCAATTATCAAAGCAAAGAACAATATAGCCCTAAGAAAAATTAACAACTATCAATCTATATTGGCATACCAAAACTCTCACGGGTAGGGTGCTCATAGATAGGGCAGATACTCAGCAAGAAATGATAATCTACATGACTGAACTAATGGTCAAATTGGAAAAACTCAACAAGAAAGTTTCAGTTCTGGCCAAGAAATTGGCAAACTTTGACTTTTTTTCCTCGGACAATGACAATGAGCCACAACCACCAAACCTAGTGGACTCTCCAATTGAATGATGATTAAGTGAGCCAAATGTTTCATGCAAAGTTTCTATAATGTTATTTCCATTGTCATGTCCATTAACTAGTGGTTTAGTTTATTTCCTGGTTTTTTTTTTCAGTTTGAAAGACAGTCTAGTAGCATATAAAATATGAAATCATAAAATTTTGAACTTATGCTATTAGTTTGGTTTTCCAAGTGGCAAACCAATAGCTTGCAATAATTATCTAGGTACATCTTTTTCATAGCAATATAAAAGACCTGAACTTACGCCAAAAATACAGTGCCTGGAGACACATTATGACTTGAGATTCTTGATCTTATCCACACAAAAAAAAGAGTGCCTGGAGTCACAATATGACTTGAGATTTCCAACTCACAATTTTAACTTCGTTGCGTGCTAAGGATTCGTTGTTGGCACGCCACTTGTCCTTGCATCGAGAGAATGAGCAAGAGCTAGCGGTTGATCAGTAAGTATATTGCATAGGCAGATCGAGCCAGACACCCCATCTGGTGTAACATCTTTTGAAGAGTTGAATTTAATTAAAATTAAAATATAGATTAAAAAAATTATGCTATTTCATTATATCTAATCAAAATTAAATATCAACGCAAAGAAAACATCTGTTGTATGTTTATTATGATGTTTTTCTCTAAGTTATGGGAAACACCTAGTCCAAGGATTGGAAACGTTGTTCCTGTTCCTCGTTTCTAAAACAGAAACGAAACGGGAACGATCCTCCTCCAAAACACCACAAAAATGTTTTTTTGTCGTTTCCAAAATTTTGAAACGTTGGTTTTGTGAACGAAAACGTATTCGAGAGGTTTTTAAATTTTTTTATCCGTTTCCAGGAATCCAGAAACAGATCCACGAAAATCCTGATCCGTTTCCGAATTTCCGAAAACAGATCCACCTTAAAAGCACCAGGAATGAGTATTAATTTTTTTAGGTTTCAAGTTACACATTAAAAGTGACACCTTTACTTAATCGACCGACCAACTAGGCATTTTGTTAGGACTCTGGGCACCACATATCTCCACAATGGTATGATATTGTCCACTTTGGGTCTAAGCCCTCATGGATTTGTTTTTGGGCTTTACCCCAAAAGGCCTCATACCAATGGAGATATTTGTCCATCCTTATATACCCATGATCCTCCCCACTTCTAGTCAATGTGGGACTTTTGGTTGTATACCCAACAATCCTCCCCTCGAACAAAGGACCATCGAGCCTCCCCTCAAACGATTATCCATCCGTCCACTCTCTACCAACCAGGATTCTCCGCTCCAATGCGTTGGAAGCACACGCCTTACATGGAAGCACCACCTGCCTCGAGAGCTTTTGCTCTATCGCAAGTCAACTCCTCTTCACCGTGTTGGGACTAGGACACGTCCATGAAGAATCCGGAGCACACCACCTGTCTAACCGAGCTCATCCACGGATCCCATCGTGATATTACCGGGGCCCACCACCTTCGTTCGGCATTCCGAGGATTCATCCACTTGGCTAACTTCGGGGCATGGCTCTGATACCACTTGTTAGGACTCTGGGCACCACATATCTCCACAATGGTATGATATTGTCCACTTTGGGCCTAAAGCCCTCATGGATTTGTTTTTGGGCTTTACCCCAAAAGGCCTCATACCAATGGAGATATTTGTCCATCCTTATATACCCATGATCCTCCCCACTTCTAGTCAATGTGGGACTTTTGGTCGTATACCCAACACATTTGACGTCGAGTTGTTGTTGGAGCTTAGAGCAGCCACCGTCGTGACCACTCAACGTTGTTCGCCATCACTCGAGCTGCTTGAGCATTAGACAGTGGGAGCATTGCTGAAGAAATAAACAAATATCAATTTTTCAGAGAAACCAGAAACCCGTGTGGCTTTGTTGATTGAACCTTTGCTGACTTCCTAGGACAGGGTTTGCACATAAGCACAAGTGATCTTCTCCTTTAAAAAATCTTGTTGTGCCCATTGGAACATTTTTTGCATGTCTTTATTTAGGAACGAATTTGATACTTGACCCCTTTGGAATTTCACTATGATTGTTTGTCTCTTTCTAAGGGTTGACACCATTTCCTTAGCGTATACTCCCACACTTAGCACACCTTGGTAGATAAAAAGGTAGACAGAAATGACCCAAAAAAGGGGGTGAAACAACACAATAGGGGAGTACTCTAGAGTTTAGTTAATTTCTTGTCAAACTATAAGCTTAAGTGACTAAATGGTTTGTGATAACCTAGGTTGTGAACCTAGTGGTTAGTAGTCTTATATATAAGGGGGTGATTTAAATTGGAAATTGATACTTGCACCTTTTATAAGTAAAAGGGGGTGTATGTTTGTGTGTATAAGTGCGATATTAATTTTAACTATGTACTTGTGATAAAGTTGGGAAAGAAATAAGCATGCTCCAAATTAACGTTAGTAAGAAATATTAGTTGCGGTAGAAATGAAGTATGAACGAGAGTACAAATAAAATTAAAAGAAAAAAAAGAGGTGAAATAGGAAGAGAGCACATACACAAGAGCATGTTGCCACTTGTCCTCAACTAGACATGCATGTTCCCACATGGTTTTGGAGGAGGAAGAAGAATAAAAAGATAGGGGAAAATGGGAGAATTGCATGCATTAAGTAGCTCTCTAATAATCTTTAAACATGTGTGACCATTAATACCTACTGGATATAATATAATGCTCCCACTCTCTAATGCATCGATATCCAAATGCTCGCACTCTTGGATATGATATGTAAATGTAATTTATGATGGTGTTTTAAACTTTTGAACAATGAATATTGAATACCATAATATCCCATATGAATTATGTGTTGAAAATAGCAACAAGAAATGTTAAAAATAACATCTAGAAATTCCAATTTAATTGTCCTTGAATTAAGTTGAGAATTAAATTGTAATTATTTTCTCATAGCAACTTGTAATGGTTAGCTAAGTTAAGTTAACTTAGTTAGCTTAAGAAATTTGAGTTGGAAGTCTATCCGGAGTCATGTAAGTGTGATCCCTAGGTTTCAGGGGTCCAGATTGAGTTTATTGGAGTTGTAATTAGATAACTTAGTTCGACTGAGTTATAGTCAGTTAAACTAGTTCTAACTGTTGGAGAAACTAGTAGAGGTCTAGTAGTGAGTTGGTGCACTGGTGCATCTTCAGTGCTACTCCAGCTAACTGGAGATTCACCCAAGAGAAACTCATGCATGTCAATTCAGAGGAAGACCCAGTTGAGTGTAGAGCGCATGGACAGTGTACTATCAGTTGTATGATTTTCCGAGTTGTACAGATGGTGCATACAATCAGTTGAGGGCCTAAGTTTGGATTGCGCAGTTATGGAAGAA
This sequence comes from Pinus tabuliformis, assembly GCA_031772625.1. Lineage (NCBI taxonomy): Eukaryota > Viridiplantae > Streptophyta > Pinopsida > Pinales > Pinaceae > Pinus > Pinus tabuliformis. The sequence goes on along the minus strand of CM062820.1, from coordinate 1,535,319,379 downwards.
GGATTTCTTCATTAAATAGAGGGTAATTCCACTAGGAATTGCGCAAGGAAGTAGGGGCTTGGAGAGTAGTTGAATAGGCTAAGTGTTGGCTTGAGCTAGCTTGTGAGCAGAGAGTTGATCATATTTGTGCAGGAATTGTTCTAGTGAGAACAAGCTTTGTATTTTCTTCTCAAACTTCTGATTAATGCAATATAGATAGTAGGGGTTTTGAGCAATGGATTTCCCCAAAGAAATATTGTGTTATGCGCCATTGATGTTCTTCCTCCTTCTGGTTATTGTTTTCATCAATCTAGTTTGGCTTCCGCTAAAGAGTAGAGTAGATTATTGTTTTGTGTTTTAGGAAATTACATGAGTTGTTGAATCTACAAGTAAAAAGTCTACATTATGAATAATGATAGACTATAGTACACTGCCAGTCATCTATGTTCGTTTTGTATTTTGTACTATACTACTATATAGTGTGCATTATTAATTTTGGTGATGATGTTGTAACTTGTGATGTTGATGATTGAAATTTGAAACATAAACTTGATGATATGTTGAATGATGAATCATGATTTTTATAATAATCATTAATGATAATGACAATGTTTATGTTGAATTGATGATAATGATAGATGATATTGATTTTGTATTTTTGAGATATAGAATATAGATTCTAAAAGACGAATGGTAATATGAAATTTTTATTTTGTTATATATATAAACATATATGTGTGTGCGGGGCCGTATTGTTTCCTTGCCATATCGTATCTATATTTTTTGAAAAATTATCATATTCGTTTCAAACCCTATATCCGTATCAGTTCCCGTATCCGTTTTGGTGCAACTTAGATTTTTCTCGTAAACTCCTTTGAGAGAATGGAAAGTTAAATTGGATCAAAATTGATCACACCACTGTAAAAGATACATACCACTTCCAAAAACAAGCATTTTCAATAAAATTAGCATGCTCTTGACCATATCCGAAAAACTACAAAAGAGAAATCAGTCTTTTCTATTTATAAAAGGTGCCACGGACAATACAAATTTTGGAGACCAAAACAAAACTTCCAAAAAAACAAAATTTTGGAGACCAAAACACAAACTTTTAAAAAAGCGTGCAATTGCATACCTTGGCCAAGCTTGAAAGTAAAGGGCTCTCCTCTGTCTCTCGAAGAATCGAACTTGGTACCATCCAGTAAAGTCCCAGTGTAATGCACTGCCGTAAATGGTCAAAGTAATTTAGAAAAACACGTATGCCAGCTTTGAAACCCTTCGTATAATAAAACTTTAAATGGTTACAAACCCCACCTATAAACCCTGGCAAGGCCTTAAATCATAAAAGGAATGAAGAAGCCCGCCTTCTTCGATCAATTTTACCTGTTACTTCGTCTCCATTTTCTGGCGTTTCCCACCTTCTGCCAGCCTTCAGAAGCTTTTTCTTCAAACCCGAGCTGTTTAACTCCTTCTCCTGCCCTACAACGAGGGGTGGAGCGGATTCGAACTCCTCACCTGGTTCATCTTCGACTTCTGCTACATCGGAGAGATCAAGATCTTCGTCTGCCATTGATTTTTCCTTCAAATGAGACTACAGAGAATACACGTATTGCAACGCCCAATGCCTACAAATTGAGACTGTAAAAGGCCGATAAACTGCCTGGTGTGACCATTCGTCTGCCATTATTTGTAAATGATTCAAGACTTGGAGCTTTATTTACAGCAGGGGCTGTCCAGTTCAGTTGATCCACGTCGGATTTTGGCAATGAAATTACATGTTAGGATTGCCACGTTGTTATATCATGGAGCCTTGTAGTTTTAAGTTAAACTGCCAAAGCTGAAGGAACTTCCCTCGGTAACGGCGACCTGTGAAATCTCCATGGGCTTTTGCTGGGGGAGATTGATATTCAGAGTGAATGGAAAATACTTTCAAGCCAAAGGGGGAGTTCAAATTCATGGATTTTGTGTGAGAAGGTTGATGTAGATAGGTTTTGCAAAAAGGTTGCGAAAATATTACACATGTTTCTAGGTTAAGGAAATATATTATTTTATGTTATAAAATGTGAAAAATGATAAAGCTGGCTTAAAGTGAAAGAAGAGAATTTAATGATGTGATATGAATCTAAGGGACATGTCTCATAATTAAATTGGAATATTTTAAATTTCTATGAAAAAATTCCCACAATTAAATTGGAATATTTTAAATTTCTATGTCACGTGAAAAAGGATAAAGTTGGTTCACAAGTGAAAGAAGAGAATCAAATTATGTAAAATAAAACAAGGAGCCATTGTTGTGGCGCTAGTCCCTGCCGGTTAACAGAACAGTTTGGTGAGTTATTATTATGAGATTTAATTTGTGTTTAATTTGCATTATCATCAGAGCTGGTTTGCATTACTAGTGTGTTGTAGGCATGCTTACTTGTATTAAGATTTAGTGAATTGGATAGCGAATTGTTGTTTGGACTTTTTGACTTTATGCAAAGAGTGAAATATAATGAACTTTGCGTTTGTTAAGTAAGAATTGTGATAAATGTAAGATTAGTTTTAGATGTAATTTTCCAATGTGTCATGATTTAAAAAATGTTTAGATTAATAATTAAAATGTAATAAAATTTAAGAGTGAATCATGGAAAACTTGAGGGAAAAAAACTATAAAAGATAATAATAATGTATGAAGAATTAGAGAGCGTTAAAGTAAGTTATGTATTTTAATAAGCACGGGGTATAAAATATATTTAAATGCATAATAATGAATTCATGGTGCACAAAACATAGAAATTTGTTATTTTTTTACATTTGAATATTATGGAAATATTCATAAAATGATAATGAGCAAATAAACATTATTATGAATATAAATTTGTTAATTAAATTCGTGGCGGAGAGTGTTGAATATTTAGATAAATCATTTTCGAAAGTCAAAGAAGAACTTAAGCATTTAAAAATTATGGAGTCTTGAACCCATGATTGAAAGATTAGATATCTAGTAACATGTTTGGACATAAGTGATACCATTCAGGTTAATGTCAATGATTGGGGAATTATTCCATGGTCAAAAGAACAAAAGATATATTTATTTAAAAATATTGTTTATCATAACTTTAGTGTGAACTTTAAATTTGTCCAATTACTAATTAGCAAAGAAAATAAACCCTACATCTAATTTCTAATTAGTAATTTGTTGCATTTAATTAATAATTTGTTGTGATGCAAAAGGACATGACTTTTGGTCTTTTTTATAGTTTTGGGTTAGTAAAAATAGCATCTAAGTACAATAGCAAAGTAATTTTGATAAGTTTATTTTATAAATTAAAAACTAAAATAAACAGATTAAAATTAAAAAAACATTTAAACTTTACGAGTTGAAATGTAAATTGATCATGATGTGCAAAAAAAAATTCATTATCTTTTGGTGTTGTATACTCTTGCTTTCTGCAATATCTGTGTTCCATTTAAGTAAGTTTTTTATTGAAATTTTTTCGAAGTATGATGAAAGGACTTATGTCATAGATAAACAGATGCCATTAAACATAGTTGTTTTTCTATTTTGTGATTATCTTAATTAGGGAGTATAGTTTAATATAATTGATTTATTTGGCATAACATAAGCATAGCAGGTATGATGACATATAGAATGACGAAAAATGCGATAATTGAAAATAATAAAAGAATGGAGATTGACTATACCACTTCAAATTACTCTATTTATTAGTTAGAAATAATGTTTTGACAGCTTGATTTTTTAAAACTTATTATGTTATTAAACTTTATACCTGGTGACAAGAAAGGCTTACCTTGGCATAAGCTAAGTATTGCAGGTTAATACAACTAGGAGAAACGATATTACATGTTATAAATTATGAAAATCATATTCAATTAATACTGTTTTAAAAAATACATAAAAGTTCATTTCAATGTGGGAATCTTTTTATTCAAGGAATTTTATTTCTTTGTGATTGGAAGTGTAATCTTTCCATTATGAATACTGAATGATAAAAATATTATAGGAAATTTATACTTAGTTAAAACTATAAATAATTTAATACTTATAATTAAATATGAATAGATAACCAGTATTTAATATTATATGGGTAATTTAAATCATAAAATGCATTATTTATTTAAACATCAAAGATAGAGTGTGATATTATAATTAAATAAAAACAAATAATAACAATATTTTTATATTGGATCAGAGATATTTAAATTTAATTATAACTGGCATGTTTATCATGATTAATAATAGTAAAAAGTGTTTAATCACAATTAACATGGTTGTGATGCTAATGCATGGCCATCTCGCTAATCCATGGTCAAAATGGTCAATCATCATTAAAATGGTGAATGATGGTAAAGCGTGCCCAATGTAGTTAACAAATATTAAAAATAAACAAACCAAACTATTAAATAAATGACTTCAAGTAACTAAATATAGTAGATAGAAAATGGTGAATGATGGTAAAGCATGACCAACATGGCTATCAAATATTAGAAACAAACAAACCCAAATATTAGATAAATGATTTCAAGTAACTAAATATAGTAGATAGTAATTTATATTTATGAAACTTGTTCAAATTGAATTATAACATTGATTTTCTACATAAAATCAAATATATAACACATAAAGAGCCTAATTTATTAAACATTAGCATAATGAATCAAGAGCCATAGAGACAAAATAAAAACTGTCAATGCCAATTTTTATTAACTAATAATTAATGCAACATTCCACTAGATGAATGTTCAAATACAAGATGATCATTTAAGAACATAGGATTTGTGTTGTAACATTTTGTCATTCTGTCAATACAATGTCATTTTGTCAGCAATGACAGCACTTCATTCCAAGTCTGCATGTTTCAAAAATTTCAGTTGAAGGGGATCCCATGGAATTTGCAGAAATTTATGCTTCTTTATACCAGCTTAGCTGCTGAATTTTAACAAGATCATTTCCAGACTTTCCTAGAATGGCTGCAACTGTGCGTTCAGATGTTACAACTTCAACTGTAGTTTTTGTGATAAGCTCACCAGCTGCTGTCACACTGCCAAAGGTGATATACAATGCCAGGGACATTAGTACAGAAATAGTGATCAGCAAAACCACCATGATAGCAGCAATTGAAAAAATTTTGCAAATGTTGTGTACCTTTCAAATCTGGCAGAAGTTCGTTGACGAAGAATTGGGTCCTCAAACTCAGAGAAATTGCCAATACTGTTTATATTGCGATTTGACTGAATTTTGAAACAAAGCATATAGTTAGTACTACAGGGGTTGGTGTTTGCAGACAGATTTATGGTTAATTATCTTAAATAGATATTTAATTGCAGCAAGGAATCTGCTTTTGTTCTAAGAAATCAAAATCAAAAAGTAGCAACAGAGGGACAGTAGACGAATTGTTGGCAAATGTTGGAAAATGTCAGAGGGAGATCAAGAACTGCATACAAAATGGGTGCACTTGTTTGCTGTGGATTGCCTGAAATTTCAATCAGTGCTTCAGATTTTCCTGGTCTAACTTCAAGAAGATTAACTTTGGCATGAGAAATCTGACCATACAAAGAAAACATGATCAGTAAATAAAGTGACTTCATAGCAAGGCATCAACAATTGAGCTTGTACTGTGGTGCTCTTGTGGGCGGACAACTGTCCCTCGTCGAGATCCTGGAAAGTTACTCGACTTGGGTTTTACCATGTTCGCGCCTGTTGGGTTATTAATGTTACTTGGTTGTTTAGTTGTGTAGTCTCTGTGATTTTTCATTTGTATTTGTTGTATTGTGTGCGGTGAAAACACAATGCGGTTCTTGCCTGCTCGGTTAACTGTATAGCAAACGTTTGGTTGCAGTTCTGTTGTTCCAGGTCCGGCAGTATTGTCTGTTCGTTTCCCTCAAGAGTCCATGGTTATTTGAGCATTATAAGTTAATGGCATTCTGGTTAAATACTGAGGGTTTCTCTTACCTGCATGGCTTTTATGAGCGATATAACCTAAGTCGAACCAAGGTTTTGGGGGTGGAAAGGTTGGTTTTGGGGGTGGAAAGGTTTTGGGGTCTTATTGGGGGCCTCACATCGTTCGAGATGAAGGGCACGTGGTCCGGTGACTCCCAAGCGGATGTGTAACGTTGGTATGAATCGGACCCTGTTCGCGCCCTTTGGGTTATTATTGTTACTTGGTTGTTTAGCTCTGCAATCTCTGCGATTTTTCATTTGTATTTGTTGTATTGTCTGCGGTGAAAACACAATGCGGTTTCTGCCTGTCGTGATACTGTGGGCTTCTCTTAGCTACATGGGTTTTATGGAAATTTCCGTAAATGTCGGTTTCGACCACCATTTTGGGCCGAGACGACCTGGCTGAAGCTATGGTTTTTGGTACAGATTGAGTGGCAGTCTTTTGTAGTTTGAACTGTTTTTGCAGATGAAGAGCTAAATAAATTGGGGTTTTTGAACTGTTTGAAATGTTAAAATATTGAAGATTGCAGTGTGTTTTGTAACTGCATGGTTTCCTATCCTAGGCGTGTATTCAAGGTTTTTCGCTTGTATAATTTATGTGTATGTTTACTTTGGTGCATAATGTTTTTTTAAGTTTGTAATTCTGTTATGGATGTATGAATATTCGACTCTGATATTACTCCTAGAACGGAAGGTTGCTTTGTTGACTAAAGCTGTATAAGACTAAAACACATGCCTAAGATGGCTTGTTGCAGCTTTGCAATGTTGACGAGATCTCTTTTGATTTGCAAAAACAATTTATTAGAAAGTGAGTATTGTACATACCTAAACCAACTGATCAGTTTCGAAAGCACACCGAGGAAGTTGTTCTCTTTGTAATATTCTAATATTGGCAGCTGTTGTGTGCCTCATATCAGAAGTCAGTGCAGCACCCTGCCAATTAGACAACACAATTTCAAAATAAGATCAAGTTGCTGAAACGTACTTTATCATATGCAATCCTATTATTGGTTACAGAACTGTATCTGCGATCAAACTTCAGATTCACGCTAACTAGCTAAACATGAGAATGCAGAATGAGAGATCAAAAGTGTGAGGCTACAAAGTCATAAACTTTTGGAACAAGGCTTGCAGCACGTGCTTTTCAATGAGATCTAATAGAAACATTGGCTGAAAATATTGCACAATGCTGAGGATGTAGGCAATTATGAGATTGGCATTGTTTTAGTATAGAGCAAAGGGGCAAAATGGTGCAACAAAATGCAAACAACCGATAAGGATTAGATTAAAAAATCAAATCCTATCAAATGATATTGGAATATTTCAAATGATAATGTAGAAAAAAATAAAAATTGTATTTCTCTATTATTGAAAGAAGAGAATTTAATTATGTAAAATGAAATAAGATCTAGAATGAAAAATCAAATCATATAAAGTGATTTTGGAACCAAATTAGAATATTTCAAATGATGATTTAGAAAAAATAAAAATGATATTGAAGATAGTAAAAAATAAGGATAGAGAGAGGGGTTTTGTTTGGTGATATTGATTTTTTAAAGCTTGAATTTTTGTGGCAAATTGGTAAAAAGAACTCAAAAGCTTCTATGAGTGATTTTAGAATTAAATGATGATAAAAATGAAATTATGATTATTAATAATAAAATGTAATAAATCAATAAATAAAATAGATGATGGTTTGAGTATCAATATATTTGTGAAAATATAGCAAAGGTCAGCCTCTCTAAAGAAAGTGAGACCATTTTAAGTGATCTCTTGTTTCCTTATGGCTTTGCACTTCATTTGATGAAAAGTTTATAAGAGAATTTTAGACAAAGTAATGAATTTTCAATGTCCAAAGAAGAATGCAATTCAAAATATCTCATGTCAATCTTATTTCACTAAAAGTGTTGATCATAATGATGTCAGTTACAAATCCAAAAATATTGTTAGATAAAAACAATTTCAGATTGGATGCTTCTGTGATTCATGAGATTAAGATTTTCTGGAAAATCACATGAAGAATTATTGGTCAACGTCTTTCAAATCTCAATCTAGGTTCATCATCAGGACCACGCTGAGGAGCAAGATTAACATTTTGCTAAAATATATCTCAAAGATGCAACGGTGAATATCCAATGTTCAAAAGAATAATAATATATCTCAAAGATGCAACAGTGAGTATCCAACGTTCAAAAGAATAATAATATATCTCAAAGATGCTACTATATCTCAAAGATGCAATGGTTAGTATCCAACTTTCAAAAGAAGAGATAAAAATTGATTTAGTCAGTAGTTCTATTTGACTTTTGAAAATTAATTAATTTATTTATTTAAATAATAAAAATATATAATAATATGTTAATATTAATAATAATATCACTGTTTGCTTAAATGTGATATAAAGAATTTCTATAAATAAACTATATTAGTTTTAAATTGATTTAAAATTAATCTTAAGAAATTAGGACATTATTACAAATTATTATTAATAAAAAAGTTAAAATATATATATATATATATATATAATCATATCTTCATAATAACAATAATATCACCATTTACTTAAATGTGATATGAATTAATTAGAAACTTGCTATTATTTTATTAATGAGTATTATCCAATACATATAACTCATATATATATATTTAATGAGTATTATCCAATACATATAACTCATATATATATATATATATATATATAATTAAATAAAATAAATTAAAAATAAAACAAAACAATTAAAAGCCAAAGAACAAGACAAAGGCAGGGGCACGGGGTTAAGAACAAAGAGAAGGAACCCCCATGAACTACTTAACTTCCATCCACCGTCCATCTTAAGAGTCTTATTCCTCTTTTCAATTTCAATGGCTTCTCTTAATTTCCAATCATGGAAATGGTCAACCCTCGCAAGGACCTTAGATTCCTCTAACCAAATATGGTGCTTCGTTAATTCAGCATGTTTTGCTAGGGCAGAGGAGCAAGTCCTACAGTGCCTACGGTCCGCCGCGTGCTCTTGAATCCTTTGTGAAATGGAACGCCATGTCTCTCCAATGTAGGAGGTTCCACAAGAACAAGGAATTAAATAAACACCTTTCACGCATTTGAATTATATAATAAGATAAACTTATTAAAAGATTAGGAAGATAATTTGAATGGGGCTAACCAACATCTTTGTTATTTTTTGAAATGATAACGTAAATAGGAGATACAATAACCTTTGTTATATATTTTTTCCTCTAAGCAAATATGGTGCTTCAGCGTGTTCTGCTAGGGCAGAGGAGCAGGTCCTACAGTGCCTAAGGTCCGCTACGTGCTCTTGAATCCTTTGCGAAATGGAAAGCCCTGTCTCTCTAATGTAGGGGGTTCCACAAGAACAAAGAATTAAATAAACACCTTTCACGCATTTGAATTATATAATAAGATAAACTTATTAATAGATTAGGAACATAATTTGAATGGGGCTAACCAACATCTTTGTTATTTTTTGAAATGATAACGTAAATAGGAGATACAATAACTTTTGTTATATATTTTTTGAAATGATGATACAATAAATTTTGCTATATAATGATCCCATGTACCATGAAATATTTTATTTATAAAATTATTATATATTTGTATATATATAAATAATGAATTGATAATGGAGTTTTTAATATCTAATTTATGGTATGTCTCTTCAACCCAATTAAAAAGCATTAAAAAAAGGTAAAGTTTAAAAAATATAAATATGAATTTTACTTTCTTTTCTTTTCTTTTTTTCTCTTTTTTTCCCTTTTCCTTTTTTCTCTCTCTTTCTCTTTTCTCTTTTCCTTTTCTTTTCCTTTTTTTTCTTCTTTTTTGGTGTAATGTGCTTGGCTACATTTTTTTTCTTTTTTCTTTTCAGGTGTAATGTGCCTGGGCTACATCCTCTAATTAATGCAATTGGTTATTATCACAAAAAGTTATAGCTTATTCCAATATCTTTTTATTTTCCATAAATTTTCGAGGCTTTTCTATTCACTATGGTTTTGGTCTAAGCCCATTTTTTTCTAATAATATATATATTTTTTTATTTTTATCTTATAAAAATACATTTTTAGCACAAGAAAGTGTCATTGTATATGTGGGATATTACAATAAGTTTATACATCTCGCATATTACAAAAAGCTATAATTTTATTAAGAAGATGTGACTATGGATATCTATTCCAATAAAGTTGCTCAGGACTGCACCTAGCCTTAGCTACAATAAACAACTTGCACAAGTACATTGCTCCATGAGGGAAGAAACTTATGAAGGCTTTATGATATACCTAGAATCCATAGAAGGTATCTAATAGTGATCCATAATAGTCTACTTTGCTAGCATATTCAATATTTTGAAAGAAGGAAGTCTCACCTTAGGCATGTTGGATAGTTGTTAATTAATTAAGGTGCAATGTGTTGAGATTAATGGAGGTGTAGACTCCATTAGTTAACATTTAATAATGTTCATATAAGAAAACATAACTTAATGTGTATACCAAAAACATAACATTTTAGATATCATTAAGATAGATCACCATAAAATACACATTAGCAACAAATTGTTCCATTGTATTAAACATAATAGTGATTACCTCCCATAATGGGACTATGCTAGATGCTAGTTATGCACAAAACTAATAAGGAATCATGATTAACCAACACAATGACCTAACTAAACTCTTTACATAACAAACATCATATACATGCTTATGGGTAAGTTATAAGAAAATCTTAGAATGTATTGAAATCTAATAATTGTAACACACTTGTACATAAGAGGTTTTGCACCTTTAATAAAATGCATAGAGGATTTATGGACTAGGTGCAACGATTTTATGTGACAACTCCATGAAGGCTCTACATACTTAAGGTGGAAAGGTTTTATATGACAACTCCAAGAAGGCTCTACATACTTAAGCTTCTATTGTTTTATGTCTTCTAAGGATCTAGCTTATGTGGTCATGGTTTTGTGCCAGTACTTAGATAAAATGGGGCCTTAACAACAACCCAAGCACTATTTTGAACTTATCTCAAAATTGGGTTTTGCGTCACACTCCTCAAAAACTAACTCTAAGTCAAGGATCTTGTGGATGGCAACATATGTAAGATTGTTGAAATCTTCAAAGAGTGGAGTTCATGAGAAGGTGGCATCATGCATCCACTACATACACTATGTTGTAGATGTTTCTAAATGTATTTCTCTACAAGAACAACTTTTATTAGTGCCTCCAATTTGGCTTTTCCTTTTGTTTCATTTTCTTGGTAGCTACAAACTAAGATTATGCTTTCCATGCCAACTTCCTTGAGAGATTCTTTGATCATTTCTTCTCATCCTCCAAAGCATATTTTTGAGTGTGAGACTTCTTTCTTCCTTCATCTTATCATCATTGTTAGATTCAATGGCCTTAATGTACACCTTCTCATATTTCTCCTTTAACTAGTCATTTTTTGTTGAATTCTTTGCTTAGGCCCTAATAGTATGTTGATGTGACTATAGAATTTTTCCCATGAGCTCTAACACCTGAGGCATAATAATTTTATGTTCTCTATTTGTCCTTGAGTTTTGACAATCACAAGATCAATTATTATTGTACATCTTTTCATGTGTACCTTGGCCTCTATATCTACAATTTGTGCCTCTTCCCACTTCTTCTGTATTGCTTGTCTTTACATTGCTTCTACCATTGATTCCAACAACCCATTATGGTCACCTTAAGAACAATGTTGCTTGATTGTTGGGAAATCTTAAAATATGGGGGAAAATGAGGTGGTACTCTTCAAAGAACTTAATAGCTCTTGTTGCACCCTTTAAGCTTCGTCGTGGACCTTTGCTTCTCTTGTCTAGATATTTGCGACCTATTTATTTGTTCTCTCTAGCACTGTAACGAACCCTTCAACTTTATTTCTCAAACAACCTTCATTTTCTTTGGCTTTCTCCCCTTGGAGGCACCATGCTTCTTCTTCTTCTCCCATCTTCTTGAATTACTCCTTGAGGCATAGGTTTTGGATTTATGGGTCCTTGATGTATTCATCCTTGTTCCCAAACCTAGCCTACACTTCCTTGATTGACTTGGTGATAATTGAGTTAAGGCACATAGTCAATGTTGATGAGATTGTGTCTTTTCCTAGAACAATATCAAAGTGTAAATGAAGGTGATCATCTATCATCTCTACCAATTGCTTCCCTCATGATGGCTTCCCATCTAAACTTTTTATCAGGGGAAGCACCCAAGTCCCTTGCTTCATTTGTTGTTATCTCCTCTCTATTGGCATGTTTTTCCTTTGAAAATATGCATATAGTTGTTGCTTTAGCCTTCCTTCTCCCAAGCCACGATGATGGGGCCATTTCCAATACTAGAATCTCTTTTTTTTCAAGATGAAGAGAAAAGGTAATCCATCATCGATGATTTCTCCAATATTTGTATTTATTCAAAAGTTAACATGAGCTATTAATTATTGGACTTGTGCAAGTAACCTATTGCAAAGGGAACAATATATTGCAATAATTGTGGTAATTAATTGTTCACAACCAACCTATGACTTTCCAATGAATAATTCATGACCAATTCATTGGAAAGTCATTAGTAATTTTGGCTATAATTCAAATATTTATGATTTTTTTTCTTTCAATTGTTATAATTTTTCAAATGGTTATAATTTTGTGATATCTAGAATAATTCCATGTGCATTCTTAAACTACTAGATACATATTACATATTTATAAATTTGTGAATTATGTCAAGGCAGGAGAGTAAGTCCACTAATAAATTGTGTTTTTGCGTTAAGAGAAAACATGGATATATACAAGGAGAGGGAGACTATTGGGATTCATCTTCCAATATCTCTTCATCTTCCAATTTCTTTTATTTTTCTATTTACAATATTTACATGAATTTTCTTAATCCCAAAGATTATGTGTCAACATTCCCCACTTAATCTGAAGGCATGTTGGTGAGTCCAAGCATCATTCTGAATCTTTCAAACTTTTCTCTTCCAAGTGCTTTGGTGAAGATGCCTGCAATCTACTCATTTGTGGAACAATGTCATAGGTGGATAGTCTTGGCCTCAACATGATGTCGAATCAGATGATACTTTGTATTGATGTGCTTGGTTCGATCATGGAACTTTGGGTTCTTGGCCAAATTTATTGCAAAAGTGTTATCAATCAAAAGGGCGGTTGAATGCAATTGTTTCTACTGCAAATCTTCCAATTTTTTCCTAAGCCACACATGTTCCTTCGTTGCTTTAGCTGCTATTACATATTTTGCCTTAGTTGTGGAATCTATTGGAACTAATAGTTTACATGACCTCCAGGAGACAACTCTTGATCCAAGACTCATAACATATCGTGAAGTAGATACTCCAGTTTCTTTATCTCCATCAAAATATGAATTAGATTATCCAATCAAGTTGAAGTCATCCACCTGTGTCTTCTTGATTCCAAAGACTTGAGTTCCCTATGGCTACTTTAGAAACCTTTTTGCAACAAACCAATGACCCTCACAAAGCTTTTGCATAAACCTGAAGAGGATTCCAACAACAAATGAAATGTTTGGTTTGGTAGTAGTCAGGTAGTCGAGACTTCCTACGAGCTGTATGTACCTTATTACATGCTCAAAGTTTTTTCTTTCAATGGATGTGAGCTTTAAATTATATGCCATTGGAGTAGTCAAAAGATTGCACTCGGTCATGCCAAACCACTTCAACAAAACTCTAATGTACTTCTTCTGAGAGAGGAATATAAACTTCGGATGTTGGGTTATTTCAATACTAAGAGAGTAGTGAACATAGCCCAAATTTGTCATTTCAAAACCTTTCCTCAGTTCTTTCTTTATGGATGCAATGTAGTTCTCATTGTTCCTTGTTTCATTAGAAGATAATTGACATACATCACAAGATATACAATTGTTTTTCCAACTTTTTTGACAAACAAAGTTGCATCATCAAGATCATAATGTTTGAGATTGATTTTCAAAATATGCTTAGTCAATTGCTCATACCAAGCTTGCGGTGCTTGTTTGAGACCTACAAGGATTTGACAAGCTTTCACACTTTGTGTTCCTTACCCTTCACAACAAATCCTTTTGGTTGGGACATTAAAACATTCTCTTTCAGATCTCCATTCAAGAAAGTAGTTTTTACATCCATTTGATGGACTTTCCAACCACTTTGAGTTGCCAATGCAAACAAAATCTGGATGGTAGCCCATTTTGTTGTGGGAACAAAAGTCTCCTCATAATCGACCCCTTCTTTCTGTGCAAAACATTTTGCCACGAGCCTAGATTTATGCTTGTCAAGTGAGTCATCTGCTTTATACTTGTTCATGAAGACCCACTTGCAACCTATTGGTTTGGTTCCCAATGGAGGATCAACCAGCTTCCAAGTGCCATTCTTTATCAAAGCATCATATTCTTTTTGCATCGCTTCTTTCCATTCACCATGAGACATGGCTTCTTTGAAGGAAGTTGGTTTGAAATTTGTAGACAAATTTAATTCACAATCATAAGAAAGATCCATATCAATAGGTGAATCAGAATCATTTACATCACCTCCATTCTGTCTAGCAGAGTTTCCTGTCCCTGTCTTTCCAACCTCATTAGGACAAACACTTTAAAGTGTCTTTGTGATCCATTTTGGAGGACTTTTATGAGATGGCCCAGGTTGTTCAGTTAACTAAGATGAGGTTGAATCAAGATTTAGCCTCCCAATTCTCTCAATCACATCACTCAAAGTGTCTTCTTAATTAGTGGTTGGAGCTTCAGGAGGGGGAGAGAGTGCTTCAGAAGGAGATTCCACAAATTGATCTAGTATAGAAATCCCCCCTTCAAGATGTGGAATCTCATTATCAAATTCTTGAAAAAAAATTGCATGTCTCAATCTATCCAAGTGATCAAGTTGTCGCTCAACAACGATATCAAGCTTGGAAGATTAAAGAAAGATCACATCTCTAGATATTATAAACTTCTTATTTACTTCATCATAGAGACGTTATGCTTTGGAGGTATCTAAGTCCCCCAAGAAGATACATATTTGACTCCTCACACCAAGTTTATTTCTTTGTTCCTTAGGTATCAAGGCATAACAGGTGGAACCAAAAACCTTGAGATGACTCACCGAAGGAATGTGGTCATACCACATTTCATAGGGAGTTGTTTTTCAGAGCATGAGATGGACACCTATTCTTTAAATACATGACACATAGAACTGCATCGGCTTAACATTCTTGAAAAACATCATTGAACATGCCATATTTAAGACTGTCCTGTTCATTCTTTCAGCTACTCCGTTCTATTGGGGATTATAAGGCACAGTTGTTTGATGTTTGATTCCATGCCGATGAAGATAGTTTTCAAATTCATTTGAAGTATATTCTTTTCCATTATCAATACGAATAGAGCCAATATGAAATTGTGTGTCATTTTCAATCCTTGCATGAAAGTTCTTGAATGTTTCAAAAGCTTCAAATTTGTTCTTCAATAAAAATACCCAACAAATTCTGGTGTAGTCATCAATAAATATCACCATGTATTTATTACCATTTGCAGAAGGAACATAAATAGGGCCACATAAATCAGAACAAATGAGTTCAGGCTTTCTATGTGCTCTGGAATGAGAATCATGAAAAGATTGCTTGGTGTGCTTTCCTAAGATACAAGCATCACATTGCATAAGTTTCCTAGGAATTACAGGCAAACCAGTAACACCCTTTTTCTTCAACAAACAAAGGTTATCATAGTTCAAATGTCCAAATCTAGCATTCCATAAAAGACTTGATGGAAGTGTACCTTCATCATGAATTGTATGAAAAGTTTTGTGCATGAGTAAAGTTTCCTTGTAGCTTCAAAAGTCTTTCTTCTTTTATCCCAGTCATGATAAGTGAGTTGTTTGATGCTTTTATGACCTCAACCTTGCCATCAAATATGTGAATGGAGTGTCCTTGCTAGAAGATGTGAACCAAGGACAACATGTTTCTCCTCAACTACAGGAGGTATAAAACATCATGTAGAAGAAAGTCTCGAAGACCAGGGAGTTTGAGCCTAATAGTGCCAAGCCTTCATGGCTTGAGTTTTGACTTGTTTGCAAAGTATATTGCTCCATCAACATTATCAGTGAATTATTCAAAGAAATATCTTCTAAAAGTCATGTGGCAAGTTGCTCCTGAATCAAGCAACAAAGCATCTTTCCATGAAGCAAGTGAAGCATTAAATAAGCCCTCAATTACTCTAGTGTTGCAATGTACCACAACATAATGAGCGGACTCAGGTGCTTTTCCTTTCCCTTTATGTGATGATTCTCGTTTCTCTTCTTCCCTTTCATCTCTAATCATGTCCCATGAGAGCTTACATGTGGAAGCATCATGTCCATTTCTATTATATAGTATGCAATGAAGATCAGGTTTTTCTCCTTGGAAATGTCTGCCCCCCTTACCTCTAAAATTCTTCCTTCCTCATCCTTTTCAGCCACCTTTTCCTCTAGAAGAATCTTGTCATTGATTCTTCTCTTTTTGTGCAAGATATACAACTTCTTCAGGGGACTCAACACCTGTCTTCTTCTTTCCAAAATATTTTTCTCTTTCAGCAAACATGTCCATAAGAGTGTCAACAGAAATCTCTGAAAGTTTGCCACTAGCTTGTAATGACTCAAGATAATGGGAATAAGTGGGACATAATGCCTTGACAAAAGGTGTGAGAGGAACATCCATTTTGACACCAATAACTTCTTTATCATGCATAATGGCTCTGATTTCAGAGGCTAAGAAAAAGAGTCATCATCCTTCAATTCTAAATTAAACAACTTGATCATTAATTGAAAAACTTCAAGCTCAAAGTGTGAATCATATAATTCTTTTAGCTTCTTTAAAGCGTTAATCTAGGTTGTCATTGATGTCAATATAGCAGTGTTTATGATGGAAAATACTTTGATACATGATTTCCCATTGATTCCAATTGATCATACTGCTCATAGTGATGCTTTTTTGCTAACGATATCATTCTCTTCGTAGAAGCCAGATTGATAGCTTTCAACCACTTGGAGGGGCTATGCTGAAAGTTTGATATATGATGATATGATGAGATGGAGGACCCAAGTGGATCGATATATATATATATATATATACAGACAGAATAGAAGCAGTAGATTCGTGAAGCAACAACGATAACAGAGGAGTAAAGAAGAAAACTATCGGAAGAGTGAAGAGAAGTCACAGGAGCAATAGTTATTGGAAGAGCGGGGGTAGGAAAGTAAAGACTTCCTTAATCGTGTAGAAATTTTGAATAATTTAACACATATTCAACAGAGATTATCCTGATCATGTACTATTGCGGAATACATACACAACACATAAGCTCCTCTACGTTGATCATCAATATAGCAGCATCAATAACAATAAAACATCAAGAGCATTCACACATTAACACAGTGTGTAACCCGGGGAAAGCATCTCGCTAAAAACCCCACACTATCTGTATATTAATGATTGAGAACATGTAACATTACAAAGTACAATGCTTATTGTTGGCAAGGTAAATCCCCTCTGCGGACAGAGGCGATCCCTACTAGCCCAGACCGGGTCTAGCAAAAATCAAACAATGCTATCACGCAAGTTCCTAATTGCAAATTAAAGGTGGATGATGAGAGCCTACTTGGATTCCAACGCTAATATTCGTATAAGAGTCGCCACTCTCGTTCCTTTGCTTCAGCCAGTCACGATCCCCACGATCTCCGTGAATGGACACCTTCACATGCAAAGAACAACACAAATACAAGCATAAAATCCAATAGATGCAATTATATATCGGTCAGAAAAGATATAACTCAAACATCATTACAATGAACAACAAGAGTGGAACCATAATGATAGTCGTCTATTATTGATAAACAACAAAGAAGAATACAACCATAGTTCTGACGTCAAATCCTCCTTTGGCTGGGTGATCAGCTACATATGTCTTGCAAAGCTTGTCGGGATTGGGAACAAGCCTCTCTCTCTTTGGTTATGAATGCAAAGAAGGCTCTTGCAGCTATCTCTCAGACTTCTGAAAGTATAATTCTCCCTATGCTCCAACTAGCTTGTCAAAGGGAACAAAACAAGCTTTTATAGATGGAGGAGAAGGAGATAAGATCAATCACACCATCTATGGGATTGGGTTTATCCTCAAAAATCTATTATGGATAGAGGAAAGGGAGATAAGATTAATCACGACATCCATGGGATTGGCATTATCCTTAAAAAGCTTCATGAGTCGAAAGGAAAAAACTTCCGTGCGTGCGTTTGTTAAAAAGCTTTCCCAAACTCGGTTGGCGCAGGTATAGCTCTGAGACAGAGCGCCAACTGGCGCGCCCTCTTTGGAGGATTTCCCCCGTTGGCGCGAGTAATACACTGTGGATCCGCGCTAATGGAAAAAGGGAACTTTTAAGGATATTCTGCAGGAGATGTCTTCAGGGCATATGAAGTCCATACTTAGGGGAACATAATGCAAGTGTTTTCAAGTTATGTCACTTCTCACAGGTCCCGGAATGAGTCCTCCAAAGTGCAGGAGAGAGGTAACAGGGACGGTGACAAATGGTGACAAATTACTGTGTAACAGATGCCCCCTAAAGCATGAGGCCCGAGAGAGAGGGGTGAAATGCTTTACAAGAACACATGCAACTAAAAATGCTGCCGCCGGAGAATCTGGATAGAGAGGTACAACTGATATCTCAAGTACATGATATATGTGGTATGGGCGCAGCCATCCATAACAGAGTACATAATAATCTAGATCCAAGGTATGGGCGCAACCATCCGGTGAGGATCGATGAATAGACTTAGGCATGGTCGCAACCATCCAGTGAATGAGTCATGTAATAATCACAATAATCTACAAAATCGCAGCTTGGATTCCAACAGACAAAATCCAAGGTCTTGCGCTCCATCTCGACCTGAACAAAAGTACAAGTTCAAGCATGCGAATACATGAGTTGAAGTCGAACATGCATGAACATTGTCTGATTACCAGTCAATAATGAAAACTGTTAACAGACGCGAGAAGTACCACCAATAATGACAATGGCCCTCAACGTACTATAAGTACAATCTACGGCGTGTGAATCAGTGAGCTGGTGTCGAACACCCGTAGAATCATTCGATCGGAGGCCAATGATGAAAACCTCACGTCAAACACGAAGAACCTGCCATTGAGGCATGCAGGCTCCAAGGCACCAGAAGGGAGTCTCTAGATCAGCTTCCTAGATAATGAGCTAAAGTCGACAGGAAGTGACCTTGATCGAAGGTGGGCCATAGTGTTTCCCACATCATTGACACGAGACAGAGGAAGAATGTTGTGGTGAATCAGAATTATGCGAGCTATCAGAGGGAGGTTGTTATTCTGCAGAGGTCAACTTCTCTTGAACATATTGGCGGCACAACAGTGGACTTGGCAGTATTTGACATCAATGGATCAAAGGTCATGGTGACGAGGCAATGAGCAAATGAGAGGTCAAACAGGATCACCCAAATCCATGGAGGCAAGTGAAAAACGAGATGAGATGTCCCCACCCAAACACGAAAGCAGACAAGTGCCATGTTCAAGAGCGACATACTGCCGACACGACAATAATTATGGTTCCATTTTCCTCCACCATCTCTGGCAAGTACCCCAGTTATTTTTTATTAACAAGCTTGACGGGGATAGCATATGCTTGTAAAGCGTCAACTCGACGGACTCCGATGTCATCAAGTTTTAACGAGTCTGACAGAGGAAGAACTCGATGTCTTTTCATGTTTAGAGAGTTTGAAAAAACAGCAGAAAAGAAAACTCCAAGGGTGTCCTTTTTTGTAAAGTTGTGTATCTCGAGCCCGAAAAAGTATAAAACAATGCTCGAAAGAACCGCCCGACCATTACGATCGAGGAGTACTTTTCATGAGTAGTGATTTCGACCTGAAAAAGTAAAAAAGCAATCAAAACCACATCGCTTCGTGACCGTTAACGAACCTGAAACAACAAGGGTCCGACGATCTTTTCGTTTTTACACGGTCGGAAAAGAGTTTAAAGACGAACGCCTCTTATTCACGTTTAACGAGTCAAGAGGGGTAACTCGGAGATCTTTTCACATTTAAACGGTCGAAAAATAGCTGAAAGTAGACCTCCATTTTTATTCTCTTTAACGAGTCAAAAAAGGAAAAATACTCGGCTATCTTTTCATCTTTTACGAGTCAGAAAAGAGCTTAAAAGAAGACTCGTCCTGGAGGAACGAGTGGTATAAAGGGTAGCAACTGGTTCCAGTAATGGTGGAACTGCTCAAAACATATAATGGTCAAGAGGCTGGCTAATAAAACCACTCATCGCTGCGGTTCCTCAAGAAAGGATAAACAACCAAGTGAAAGCATATGATCATCCAAAGAGATGGTAGCAATGGAATGAAACAACCAAGGCTCATCTAACAGAATTTAGCGAAATAACGACAATCACGAGATGTAAAATGGGTATGGGTTCATTTTTACACAAGCTTGAACCATGGAGAACTCTACCTGGATTCGGTTTCATGTTTACACAAGATTGAAACGAAAAACTATGCTTGTTATAAGTTCGCATGCCCCCATCATAATAACGCGAAATGAGGTACATGCCCCCCAAGCTTCATTGCATTCAACAAAGTGGATGGAATGAAGGTTCACTCTCGAGATCTATGAAAGACTCGACTTTGTATTTTACGAGATCTTAATCAAAGACTCGATTTGGAAAGGAGGAGATGTTTCATTTTTTAATGAGGTTGACCTAGGAAAAGAACTATCCTCATAACCCTTATTTCATTTTTTAATGAGCTTGACACAAGATCAGGAACTATGCTTGGCCAGACCTAGTTTCATTTTTTAAGGAGCTTGACATAGGAAAACGAACTATGCTCCGCCAGACCTAGTTTCATTTTTTAAGGAGCTTGACATAGGAAAACGAACTATGCTCCGCCCGAACACCATAATGAACAGGAAGTCGGGGCTTCCAAGAGTGCCACTCCCGGTGGAAGGAAAACATCTCGGAAGTCAGAACCCAATGCCCCCAGGACACTACGGACGACAGAGGCATCATTGGAGACAGGCACGGGATAAGTGGCCACGTAGTTGACCTGTGGTGGGGCAGACACAACCGGTGGATAACAACCAGGAGGGGGTGGCAGCTGCGCAGGAGGCACCAGGGGACTAAAGAACGATAATTGATCTATAGTCACGATTCTTCCGTCGTGTGGAAAGCAAACCACACGGAAAAGCGAAGAGACAAGGGCCCCCATGGCATAAACATAGTCACGGCCAAGGAGAAGATTGAAATATAAAGCACCTTGGACAACCAGCAGGTCCATATAGACGGTTTTGCATCCCAAAGTAATAGGAAATTTCGGGAGGACCCCTAGAGGTTGACTGGTTCCCCCGTCAAATGCTAACATATTCTGTGCGACCGGCCCAAGCTGCGGGGAACCTAAAGATTGCCAAGTAGTGGCAGGCATAAGACTAACAGATGCACCCTCATCCAAAACAGTGCCAGGTATCGCCTTATTATAGGCATGTACCGTGACCCAGAAAAGCACATGGGATGGAAGGTGGGAGGTAGTCAAACGACTCCAGTCGAAGGAAATCACTGAACTACTTGGTGGGGGAATCGTATGATTGCCCCCCTGCTCTAAAGGGACCGAAGCAGGACTCTCGGGAGCAGCTGGGATAGGAGAGTCATTTCTGGACGCAGGATAATCTGAGGAGACGAGAAGAACATGGGAATGATGCTCTTCCGAAACAGAGTAGTCGACGGGTGGTGAACTCGAGTTGACACTCTTTCCGATCAATGGTTGGTCTGGAACAGGCTTGGCAGAGCCAGGTTCAGGAAGAGGAGGCTGGACAAGAGAGGAATCTTGGTCGATCTCTTTGTTAGCAGGGGAACGATCTGCGGCTGCAGAGAGACGTTGATAGCCAACGGGTAGTTGGGGTGAAGGAGCTGTAAGACTTTCCAAGACAACAGAGGCTTTATCCATGAGCGGACAAAGGTGAAGGGGATGATTGCCTTCACAAAGTCTACAAGGGATTCGAATCTTCCCTTTTCCCTTACCATTTCCAGCTAATAGAGTAGCATCGCCATGAGCTTCAGAGGACGATGAGGGGCGGGCCGGATCGTGAGACCATACTTCTAAGACCCTGGGAATGCCAGGACAATCGCGCAGAAGATGGTCATCCTTGCATAATCTACAAGGAAATTTGACTTTCCGCGGAGGAGCAGAAGGTGGCTCGATGGGAGGTGTACTCGAGGGACTAGCTGCAGTTTTAGCCTCTCCCTTAGGAGACTTCTTCTTCTTCGTCTTCTTCTTCTTCTTCTTAGTCACCTGGTTACTCGAATCTAGACTTTCACCAGGCAAAGTAGAAGATGAGGACGTAGAAACAGGCGAAGAAGGGGAGAGGTCCACCTTAGAATCAACATGATGTTGTTCAGGTGGAGGGACTGATTGACCAGAAGTTGAGACGGCAGGGACCAAAGAGGTTGGGAACAACCAAACAGGCAACCCAACAGTTAACCCTGGGAGGGACAACGTTGCCATGTAAGGAGCACCAACATTCCCAAAAGGAGCGAAATGACCAGGGTTTCCGTCAGAGGGGATCCCTGGGTTGGTGAACCCCGGAAAGGTTGCCATCGAAAAAGAAGCCTACTCAAGATAACCCAAACAAGATCTAACCGGGTAAATGTGAATCGCGGCCGAATAAATTTTAAGACAAAGGAACTGAACTTGACCTTTTCATGTTTTAAGAGTCGAGAAAAGGACGAAAAGGTGACTCTAGTCGCCTTCGAATGTTTAGTGAGCCCGAAGTGACAAATGCTCAGGTGAGCCTTTTCTTTTAAGGAGTCTGAAAAGGATCAAAAGTGACTACTCTGGAGAAACTAGGCAAAGGGTTTACCAAACAAATCCGTAAAACTGCATATACACCTTGGCAATCATATGAAAACCAAGGACTTTCCGTACGGCAGTCAGTCTTCCCGAATGCTGTGTTCAGTGCGTTACGGCTTGTAAGGCGGCAGACACGGCTTCCTGTGAAAGGATGATAACCTAGTGGGGTCTCCCCATATACTCGATGGTACGTGGGAGCACAAATCCGTGCCAGAACACTATTGAGTCACAAAAGGAGGAATCACCCAACCTTAATGTGAAACAACAATGACTAGGTTTAACGACGCCGGAACACGTCTCTAGCCTAGATCTCTAGATGTATGCGTTAAGTTCCAATGCGTTTTTAGATTCATTCAGTTCATTTTATGGTTGATCTTTGATTAGGTTTCAGTTTCCAGGTCCTACCGTATGTAATCTCTCACAATTTCCTAAATGCAAGCTTTATGCCAAAATATATCATTTCATTCGGTGAACGCTAGCTACGAGAGAGTTGAGATCTTTCAATCAAACAAAATGATCATAAAACAATCAACAATGACTCTAATGCAGCTAATGGCAATAAAAGAAACTTTTCTTTAAAGTCACTAATCGCTAATAACAATGAAAATCTCTAATTTCCATTAACTACTGCAACGCAAAAGAGATTGTTCGTTTTCTTTTCGATGGCAAAATGCACTAAACAAATTTTGAGAGATAATAACAAAGAGTAAAAGAAACAAATTTCACTCAATGAAAACACAATCAAGTCCCTGAAACACCAAGACAATCTTTCAAACCAAGAAAAATCACAAAGATTTCAATGAGCTATGTGATCTAAGCCCAAACGAAGCCAAGTGAAAAAGAGGTAAATCGCTCAAATAACACAATAAAAAGCTTTAACAATCACTGAACAAGTGCAAGAGAGTAACCAAAAAGTCGACTGGACCAACATAAGGCCAAAACTCCTAAGGAAGGCTTGATGCACAAAGCCACTATATGCCCTAGGGCTAAAACATGAAATCGGTAGAAAAAAGCAAACACCCAAAGGGTAAAGGCCAAGAACCAGTCAAACAAGACTAACATACTCAAATGATTGAGAGGAAGTATCCAGACGCAAAAACCAAGCTTGGAAGGCTCAAAATAAGCAAACTC
This sequence comes from Pinus tabuliformis, assembly GCA_031772625.1. Taxonomy (NCBI): domain Eukaryota; kingdom Viridiplantae; phylum Streptophyta; class Pinopsida; order Pinales; family Pinaceae; genus Pinus; species Pinus tabuliformis. The sequence continues at coordinate 1,535,295,419 of CM062820.1, read as the reverse complement.
TAAAAGGTTCCCTAGGCTGGTGCGACTTTCAGGCTAAAAGTAGCGCCAATTGAGGATTGGCGCGGGCTGTAAATTGACAAGCGGCGCCAATGGCACGACTGTCATGCAAAAAAGAGCGCCAATTGAGTTTTCTATGCTAAAATAAAAAACAAGCAATCCAAGACTAGGCCAGCAGTACCCAAACAGACCAAGAACCAAGAGACAACCAAAGAATCAACCAAGAAAGATGACCAAGCAAGCAAAACAAGAAAAACCAAAGAGGCAAGACAAACTCCAAGCTGTTTAGTTCGTAAACCAAACCGGAGATTGACTGAAGTGGCGTTGATCTACTTCGTTAATGCAAAGCAATAGCGTTTCAAAGGCTATATGACCGTACTTCAGGCTCCGTCTAAAGTTTACAAATCAAACAACAAGCTAACTCCCCAGCGGAGTCACCAAATTGTTGGCAAGGTAAATCCCCTCTGCGGACAGAGGTGATCCCTACTAGCCCAGACTGGGTCTAGCAACAATCAAACAATGCTATCACGCAAGTTCCTAATTGCAAATTAAAGGTGGATGATGAGAGCCTACTTGGATTCCAACGCTAATATTCGTAGAAGAGTCGTCCCTCTCGTTCCTTTGCTCCGGCCGGTCACGATCCCCACGATCTCCGTGAATGGACACCTGCACATGCAAAGAACAACACAAATACAAGCATAAAATCCAATAGATGCAATTATATATCGGTCAGAAAAGATATAACTCAAACATCATTACAATAAACAATAAGAGTGGAACCATAATGATAGTCATCTATTATTGATAAACAACAAAGAAGAATACAACCATAGTTCTGACGTCAAATCCTCCTTTGGCTGGGTGATCAGCTACATATGTCTTGCAAAGCTTGTCGGGATTGGGAACAAGCCTCTCTCTCTTTGGTTATGAATGCAAAGAAGGCTCTTGCAGCAATCTCTCAGATTTCTGAAAGTATAATTCTCCCTATGCTCCAACTAGCTTGTCAAAGGGAACAAAACAAGCTTTTATAGATGGAGGAGAAGGAGATAAGATCAATCACACAATCTATGGGATTGGGTTTATGCTCAAAAAGCTATTATGGATAGAGGAAAGGGAGATAAGATTAATCACGACATCCATGGGATTGGCATTATCCTTAAAAAGCTTCATGAGTCGAAAGGAAAAAACTTTCGCGTGTGCGTTTGTTAAAAAGCTTTCCCAAACTCGATTGGCACGGGTATAGCTCTGAGACAGAGCGCCAACTGGCGCGCCCTCTTTGGAGGATTTCCCCCATTGGCGCGAGTAATACACTGTGGATCCGCGCTAATGGAAAAAGGGAACTTTTTAAGGATATTTTGCAGGAGATGTCTTCAGGGCATATGAAGTCCATACTTAGGGGAACATAATGCAAGTGTTTTCAAGTTATGTCACTTCTCACAGGTCCCGGAATGAGTCCTCCAAAGTGCGGGAGAGGGGTAACAGGGACGGTGACAAATGGTGACAAATTACTGTGTAACACTTATCACAAGCAATCCAGTACCAGCTCCACCTGTTACACACAACACAGCTCAGATCTGATCTCCAAATCTATTCCACTGCTTGCTTACCTCTCCAGCTCAATACCTGCTCAAGAATTGATGAGAATGGTTTACCAAACTCGTATTTCACCTGCAAAGAATCACTCACACTCGGTTGGACGTGAGCATAGGCTACAATACTGGGCAAATACATGAGCAAACTCATTGGCATACTCAATCCCTTGATTGTGCAAGATCTGATGCACAACTATAGTCACAACTGATAGCAATCTGATCCTCTAACACCTGTCCCTGCTGAACTGAATATGCACTGACATGCAACTGAGTTAACTGATGTATTCTATAGTTGTATTATGAGTTAATAACTTGTGAATTAATTAATAACTAATTCACCCAACTCATCTCTAGTCTATTTGCCAGTTAGACTAAATACAACTAGTTTAACCAAGTCAAACTGAACACAACTCCATCAACTCCACAATCAACTCCACCAAACTCAACTGATTGAGTTCTAACTGAATTCATGCATGCAACAACTCAACTGACTCATAAGAAAAGCGTACTTCCTTCTGACAGCTGCATGGGCCACATCTATAGCTCAAACTGAAGTGCTCCAAGAGAATAAGATCAAGTTTATAGTCCAAATATTATTATGAGACAATAATATTTGACTTTTCTATTTTTGACAGCCAGTCTAAAAATAGACTTTGATCACCCACACTGTGATCACTCACACTGTGGTCACCCACACTGTGGTCACCCACACTGTGATCATCCACACTGTGATAAAAAATAGAACTTGCACAATAATTTGCCTGCGGGCCCACTTAGTGAAGGCGACTCTTTTCACTAAGCTCCATCATCTTGTTGCAATCTCAACACTCCCTCTCGACAAGATATGGATTATCAACAACCCCTATCCTGCCTCGGTGGTACTCGAATTTGCTCCTCGTGAGAGCCTTCGTCAGAATATCAGCATCCTGGTCCTCCGTTGGAGTGTATGAAAGCAACATGATCCTCCACTGCACACAATCTCTGATATGATGGTACCTGATGTCAATATGCTTAGATCTATCATGAAATACAGGATTAGCCGAGAGTTTAATGCAACTCTGGCTATCACAGTAAATCACAGTAGGATCCAAATGAGAACCGAACAAACCAACCAGGATCTTCCTCATCCATATAGCCTCGCATGCAGCCAAACCTGCTGCCATATACTCGGCCTCCGCTGAACTGAGTGCCATGGATCTCTGCTTCCTGCTGTATCAAGAAACTGCTGTCGATCCAATACTGAAGACCCCTCCTGATGTGCTCTTTCTGTCCGTTGGGCTCCCTGCCCAATCTGCATCCGTGAAGCCACATAGCTTCACCTCATCCTCCTGTCTGTACCACAAACCATATCTCGATGTGCCTCTCAAGTAGCGCAATACATGCTTGCCCGCCTTCCAGAAGAGCTTGGTAGGCTTAACCATAGCTTGTGAAAGCTGGTTAACTGCATAGCATATATCGGGTCGTGTATTGACCAAATACATCAACGACCCCACCAACTGTCGATAAACAGTGGCATCCACTTCTTCTCCCGAAGTGGCATCCTCCTTCCTCCAACCTCCAGGAAGAGGAGTATCAACAGGCTTGCAGCCATGCATGTTGAACTTCTCCAGTATCTCCCGAGCATACTTGCCCTGAAAAACAAACAGTCCACCACTGCGCTGCCATATTTCAAATCCTAGGAAATAGTGAAGGAGGCCCAAATCCTTCATCTCAAACTCTGTAGCAAGATCCTTCTTGCATGACAGTATCAACAGCTCATCACCTGTTAGAATCAAATCATCAACATACAGTACAATGATAAGCAACTTACCCTCCACCACAATCTGGTATAGGTTAGGATCCGCCTTGCTTTTGGAGAATCCAAATCTTGTGAAATAGCTGTCTATCCGTGTGTACCAAGCACGTGGTGCTTGCTTCAACCCATACAACGCTCTCTTGAGCCTACACACATGCGACTCGTTGCTGAAGACCTCAAAGCCTTCAGGCTGCTCAATGTACACCTCCTCCTCAATGACTCCGTTGAGGAACACAGTCTTCACATCCATCTGATGAATGTGCCATCCCATCTACGCTGAGAGAGCAATAATCGTCCGTATGGAAGAATACCTTGTGACAGGTGCAAAGGTCTCCTCATAATCGATCCCCTCTATCTGTGAAAATCCTCGGGCAACAAATCTTGCCTTGTACTTCTCCACACTCTCGTCAGCTGCCTGCTTAAATTTGTAGATCCATCTCGAACCCACCACTGATTTCCCTTCTGGTGTAGGAACAATCTCCCATGCACTGTTTCTGACAATAGAATCATACTCTTCCACCATGGCGTCTACCCATGCGGGATCCTCCACAGCTTCCTCGAAAGAGGATGGCTCAGTCACAACACACTTACTCATAAGAGCCATGTATCCAGTGTACCGATCAGGTGACTGTCTCTGCCTGCGTTGGGTTGTAGGTGGTCCTACAACTTTCTCTGCATCTTGAGCCAGTCACTCAACTTCTGTCAAGCGCTTTCGCCCTCTGATGGTTAGCGCTGCATGAGTGGTCTCTTCCACTCCATGAACCTCGTCCTGTGGCTGATCCACGTCCTGAAGCTCATCCTTAGGAACTAATAGCTCCTCATCTGCATGCAAGTGTAGCTCCCTCTCAAGCGAACACTTCATGGCTTTCTCCTCCTGAAATTTTATATCCCGTCGCACGACAGTTTTACCACTGTCTGGAAAATACACACGATGGTTGTGGGGCGTATCAGTGTACCCCACAAATATCCCAACATCTGCGGTCGGCTCCAACTTCTTCGTGGCATCCTTCGTCACATGCATGTAAACGTTAGCACCAAAAATCCTCAAATGAGAAAGATCAGGCTTCTTACCAGAATAAGTCTCCTCGGGTGTACTCATGCCAAGTATCCTATGAGGACAACGGTTCTGCACATAAACTGTTGTATTGCATGCTTTCGCCCACAAGTGAAGGGGTAGGCCCTGATCATGCAACATTGCCCGTGCAGCACCCACAATCGTTCTGTTCTTCCGCTCAGCTACCCCGTTCTGCTGTGGGTTATGGGGAGCTATGAGCTCTCTACGAATCCCTTCTGCCTTGCAGAAATCCTTGAACTCGTCCAAGATGTATTCACCACCATTATCGCTCCTAAGAGCCTTCACCTTCTTCCCCGACTCCTTCTCGACCAGTGCTTTGAATTCACAGAACTTTGAATATGTCTCGCTCTTCTTTTGCATGAAGAAGATCCAGCACTTACGAGAGAAATCATCAACAAAAATCACATAATACCTGTGTTTTGTTGTCGAAGCAACTGAGAAAGGTCCACACACGTCTGTGTGAATTCTCTCAAGGATCGTCGTGGCGCGACTATCCTTCTCGTGAAAGGTGGCTTTCACAAACTTCCCCAAAGTACACCCCTTGCACTGATCTGACTGTGCAAGTGTGCCTTTAGGAAGCCCTGTAGTGATCTGCTGCAGTATCTTCAAGGCTCCATGGTGAAGGTGACCCAATCTCCTGTGCCACAACTCGCCATCATCCCGGCTCACCAATCCTTCTGCCTTGCCTGCTATTGCTGCGCATCCATTTACATGCAACTAATAAAGGTTCCTCACTCGAACCCTTATCTTCCGGGTCTCACGCCTTTCCCTCGCTGAAAACAACATCATACCCCTTGTCTTCTAACATTGTCACTGAGATGAGATTCTTCGTCAATCCTGGAACATGCATGACTTCCTTCAATACGAAGGGTTTACTAGACTCCCTCTCAAAGGAAATGGTACCGATACCGGTCGCACTGTATCTACCATCATCGCCCATCTCGATGTGCACTCCAAGATCTTTGTCCTCCAGATCAGAGAAAAAATCTCTATCTCCCGTCATGTGAAAAGACGCACCACTGTCCAAGAAGCACACTGATCCCATCACACTTGAAACCAAGCATGCGATCAATGAAAAATCAAACTCAAACTGTGAGGCTAGAGCCTCTCCTGCTGAAGATCCAGCAGTCTGCTTGTTCTTCTTCTTCTGCGGAAAATTAGTGGCATAGTGTTCGTGCTGGTGATAGTGAAAACACTCCACCTTGGACATATCCTGCTTCTTGCCTTTCACACCACACTTAGAAGCTTTCTTGCTCTTCCCTTTCTTTGCTTTGGCAGCCAAAGCACAATTCTCTTCATCAGCTCCCTTTGACGAAGATCCGTCCCTGGTACTCCGCTTGATCTCCTCCTGCACAAGATCTGACCATAGTCTTTCCCATCCTGGCAATTTCTCCCGACCATTGACAGAGTCCTGATAGGAATGCCAACTCTTCGGAAGACCAAGGAGAGCCAAGGTCACCAAGTCCTCATCATCGACAGTAACCCCCACACTTCCCAGCTCATCTCGACACTGAGTGAACTTCGTGAGATACTTGGGAATACTGTCACCCTTCTCGCATTTGATGTTTCTGAGTTTATCTTTGAGCGCCAGCTTCCTCTGATCGCTCTTGCTTTGGAATAATTCTGTTAATGATTTCCACATCAAATATGGAGTAGCCTTTCCATGGAGGCTGGACACAATGTGATCCTTCACGCCCTCCAACAGAATCCTTCGACATTTTGCGGTCTTCTTTTGCCAAGCATCAGCTTGAGTAGCATCAGTAGGCTTTGGGACATCCGTCTCTATGAACTCCTTCAGCCCGTTATCATCCAATACTGCCTCCATCTTGTCCTTCCATGCAATATAGTTTGAGCTGCCCTCAAGAGCATACTCCAATCGCAATCCGTTGAAAGACATTGCTGCGTTGTCACCAAGAAAACACTGCTGCAAATTCGAATTCCACCAGCAACCAACTCAACTGCCTCAGATCTAAGATTCGTGAGAACACAATATTTCTCGTACAGAGATTGACTGTATGGGCATTCACCGGATATCTCACCTTCCAAAGGAAGGATGAATCCAGAGGCTACCTGGCCCGATTATAGGCTCTGCCTGAAGAAATAGAATGTAAACACTTCCTGAATAGTAGATCTGATGATCAACATGTCTGATACCATGTAGAAACTTTTTCTACAATTATCTAGCTCGCTCGGATACCATGTAGAAATTTTGAATAATTTAACGCATATTCAACAGAGATTATCCTGATCATGTACTATTGTGGAATACATACACAATACATAAGCTCCTCTATGTTGATCATCAATATAGTAGCATCAATAACAATAAAACATCAAGAGCATTCACACATTAACACAGTATGTAACCCGAGGAAAGCATCTCGCTAAAAACCCCACACTATCTGTATATTAATGATTGAGAACATGTAACATTAAAAAGTACAATGCTTATCACAAGCAATCCAGTACCAGCTCCACCTGTTACACACAACACAGCTCAGATCTGATCTCCAAATCTATTCCACTGCTTGCCTGCCTCTCCAGCTCAATACCTGCTCAAGAATTGATGAGAATGGTTTACCAAACTCGTATTTCACCTGCAAAGAATCACTCACACTCTGTTGGACGTGAGCACAGGCTACAATACTGGGCAAATACATGAGCAAACTCATTGGCATACTCAATCCCTTGATTGTGCAAGATCTGAGGCACAACTATAGTCACAACTGATAGCAATCTGATCCTCTAACACCTGTCCCTGCTGAACTGAACATGCACTGACATGCAACTGAGTTAACTGATGTATTCTATAGTTGCATTATGAGTTAATAACTTGTGAATTAATTAATAACTAATTCACCCAACTCATCTCTAGTCTATTTGCCAGTTAGACTAAATACAACTAGTTTAACCAAGTCAAACTGAACACAACTCCATCAACTCCACAATCAACTCCACCAAACTCAACTGATTGAGTTCTAACTGAAGTCATGCATGCAACAACTCAACTGACTCATAAGAAAAACGTACTTCCTTCTGACAGCTGCATGGGCTACATCTGTAGCTCAAACTGAAGTGCTCCAAGAGAATAAGATCAAGTTTATAGTCCAAATATTATTATGAGACAATAATATTTGACTTTTCTATTTTTGACAGCCAGTCTAAAAATAGACTTTGATCACCCACACTGTGATCACCCACACTGTGGTCACCCACACTGTGGTCACCCACACTGTGATCCTCCACACTGTGATCAAAAATAGAACTTGCGCCATAATTTGCCTGCGAGCCCACTTAGTGAAGGCGAATCTTTTCACTAAGCTCCATCATCTTGTTGCAATCTCAACAAATCATGGCTGAAGTCCCGCACTCAATCCTAGTCGTCGATCTCATAGTCAACCCTTATATCACGGTCAACTGCGGGGTTTAAGGCCGTTTTTTAATCCATGTTCCAATTGAAGTCCCGCAAACCATCGATTGCGATAAGGCTATGGACCCAACGAATTTATTAACAACTGTTTAATGTAATATTGCATCCACAGTATCGCAAGTTTCAAAGGGATGTTAAAACCTTTGATTTTGATAGAGTTGTGAACCCGACGGATTCATTAAAAACAGCTCATTGAATAGCGCATCCGCTCCATCGGAAGACAGAGCATGTGCACACTTGTAAAACCTCCGATTTTTTATGAAGTTGCGATTATGGGATTAACGGAATGACTCTGATTCTCATGAAATTGCGATTGCGTGATTAAAGGTGATGATGTGGCATGTGGGACCTCCATGTGGAGAAGAAGGATAGTTCACAACTCGTGAATGTGAATTAGCATAAGAAAGGAAGCCAAAGGTCGAACGAATGGTAGAAAGAAAGCCGAAGGTCGAGTGAGTGCAGAGGAAGCCGAAGGGCCAGCGGAACACAAAGGTAAAAACATTTTGTTGATTGGGTTAATCTTCAAAAAGGCTCAGACTTGTGATAAATGAATTTGATGGAGGAAGTATAGAATGCAATTTTGAAGAACAATTATGTGAAAGGAAATAAAGTTTCATCTGTCATCATTTGAACAGAGCAGTAGACAGCACCAATATTGAAGTGATTGTGAGTTTGTTTCTTGGAAGTAAGTTATCGCGACAATAAGAAGCAGTCACTCCCGAAACAATTACCGCAACAGTAAGAACAAAGGGTTGAAAAGAAAAAAACAGAGAATTGTTTTTATTGTGAAGACATTGAGGCTTAGCGCAACTTATCAAAGATATATTGTTGAAAAACATCAGCAGATCTTGGAGAGATTATTGGAGATCATGATGGCTATTTGAAATCATCATAAGGTAACTTTGCAGACTCTGTGTGGGCAATATGAAGAATTGTGAAGACTCCTTCATATGAAGATAGGTTGTCATTGATGTAGCAGTGAAGCTATAGATTGACAGAACAAAGTGAAGAATATTTTGAGAGTAGTGTAATACAATCAAAACATTTCTTGACAAAGCAAAACTATAGGGTCGGAGCCCTTGGGGTTGGTGTCTCAGAATTGGAAGGATTGGTGTCCTTGGAGTTGGTGCCTTGAGAAGATAGGGTTGGAGCCCTAGAGGTTGGAGCCTCACAAAAGACCAAGTTGGTGCTTGGCAATAGATTGGAGCCTTATATATATTGTACCTGATTTAATGTAAATATTATATTAATAAAAACATTTATTCCTATTTTTCATTTTGTGTTCTAAATATAAATAATTTAACTGGTAAAAATAACAATTGAAAAGAAATATTGATTCACCCCCCCAGTATTTCCAACAATTGGTATCAGAGCCAGCTTCTTCATATCAACCTAACAGCTAGAAGAAGGATTCTTAGTCACAATGAGAAATCAAGAAGTGTCAGGAAGACCTCCTCTGTTTGATGGCACAAATTTTGGTTTTTGGAAAAAAAGAATGTCCTACTACTTAATGTCCCTTGGACCTGAAGTTTGGCATTCGGTTTTAAATGAGTACACAGCTCCTTCCACTCTTCCAACAGATCAAGACGAAAGGAAAGCTTACATTGCAAATGCAAAAGCCTTAAATTCCATCACTAGTGGAATCACTGATTCTGAATTTACAAAAGTCATGAATTGTGACTCAACCAAAGAAGTATGGGATAAGCTAGTTAGCTTATACGATGGGGACTCCAAAGTTAAGAAGGCAAAGCTTCAAACTCATAGAAGGCAATTTGAAAGTCTGAAAATGGATGATGAAGAAGATATTGCATCATACTTTCTCCGAGTAGCTGAAGTGGTCAACTCTCTTAAAGGATTGGGAGAAAACATTGAAGAAAGCATTATTGTTCAAAAAGTTTTAAGATCTCTCCCAGACGGATTTGACTCCAAAGTAAGTGCTATAGAAGAAATGAAGGACCTAGATACTCTCAAGATGGATGAACTTCATGGAATCCTCATTGCCTATGAGATGAGAAAAGGAAGCCCAAGTTCCAAAGATGCAGTGTTCAAGGCCTCAAAATCAAAAAAGGGGAAAGAATGGAATACCAGTAATGATGTCTCCGATGTTGAATCTGAATTGGCACAATTAGTACGAAGACTAAAGAAAGATTCTAAGCTAAAAGGTAAGTACCCTCTTATTTGTTTCAAATGTGGAAGAATAGGTCATTATGCTGCAAAATGCCCTCTTAAGCATGATAGTGATGGTGAGGAAAATTCTTAAAGGATGGTATACAAAAAGAAAGGGTTCAATAAGAAGAATTTCTTCTCTAAGCAAGATGAGTCTGATGAAGGTGAATTTGCAGTGATAAAAAAGAAATCAACTAATCAGTTCCCTGACCGCAAAGGAGGTAATGATGAATCAGATGAAGAAAATTACCATGCTGGAAGCCAAAAAATATTATACATGGCATTCACAAACGGTGACGATTCAGATCTAGGAGGAAATGTAGATGAATTGTTAATGACTGCCATTGAAGAAAATGAGAAATTACGAAATAAAATCATCTCTCTCAAGGTAGAGAACGAGGAAACAAAAAGAAGGGAAGACCTCTTGAAAAATAAGCTAAAAGAAAAAGAAGAAATCTGTGAAGAACGTGAAGACGAAATAATATCTCTGAGGAAGGAATTGGAGCAAGTCAAAAAGGGTTGGGAAAGCTCTCAAATACTTGACATTATCCTAAATAATCAAAAACCTCAACATGACAAATATGGGATAGGTTTTAAAGGAGAATCATTAAGTACTAATAATAATGCGAAAAGCTATGCCGACATACTTTCTAGCAACCCTAAAGAAGAAAGATTATTTCATCAAAGGCCCATCTCAAGTCCAAAGAATGAAGAGAGAGTAACTCCAAGGAAGAATGTTGATTCAAATCATGGCTATTACAACAGGTACAAAACTATCTTTTTTGGGCATTGTTTTTATTGTAAAAATTTTGGTCATCAAGTTAAACATTGCATGGCCCGTAAGAATGAAACACCAAAATTGAAGGATCAAACAAACAAACCATATGGTCTCAAAGGGCAAGGACAAATCAAGAGCTACAACTCTTTTGACCCCTTGGCCAAATTTGATCAAATTTGCTCATTATGTAATGACAATGGACATAATGAACAAAATTGCCCCCTCAAAAGAAGAAAAGCAAAAAATGAGAATCCCAACACGAATAAATGTGGCCTAGCTCTATGTGCTCACAGTGATGAAAATCATTGGTTTGTGGATAGTGGGTGCTCCAGACATATGACAGGGGACAAAAGGAAGTTTGTCTCATTGAACAAAAAGGAAGGAAATGTATCCTTTGGAAGTGGATCTGCCAAAATTGCTGGAAAAGGAACTGTTACCCTTATTAATGGAAAAGGAAAGGCTCAAAATGCTTTGCTAGTAAACGAGCTCAAACACAATCTCCTGAGTGTTAGCCAAATCTATGATCAAGGACATAATGTTGTCTTTAGCACTAAAGATTGTGAAATAAGAAACTCTTCCTCAGGGGAACTTGTGGCAAAAGGAGTTAGAACATCAGATAACGTCTACATTTTGAACAAAATTCAAGAAGATAAATGTTACTTAAGTCAAACAGATGAAAGTTGGTTGTGGCACAAGCGACTTGGACATACAAGTTTCGATAACTTGATCAATATCAACAAGATTAATGTAGTACGAAACATCCCAAATTTATTCAAGCCAAATTAAGGAGTATGTGGTCCATGTCAACATGGAAAGCAAACTAGAACTAGCCACAAGACCAAGGAGTTTTCTACATCAAAACCTTTGGAGATCATCCATGCTGATTTATGTGGACCAACTAGAACTCTGGCACTCCAAGGAGAAAGGTACTTTGCTTTATTTGTTGATGAATATACTAGAATGATGTGGGCATATTTCATAAAATATAAATCTGAAGCATTTGAGTGTTTTAAGAATCTTAAAGCTCTTGTAGAAAATGAAAAGGATTCTAAGATTAAATGTCTTAGAACGGATAGAGGGGGAGAATTCACATCAAAAGAATTTGATGAATTCTGTAAATTACATGGAATCAAAAGAGAACTCTCTGCTGCCAGAACACCCAAGCAAAATGGGGTAGTTGAAAGAAGAAATCGAGCAGTTCAAGAAATGGCAAGAACAATGTTAATAACAACTGACTTGCAGCCAATATTCTAGAGAGAAGCAGTCAGAACAACTGTTTATACCTTGAATCGAACTCAACTAAGACCAAATAATGAGAAGACTCCTTATGAATTATGGAAAGGAAGACCTGCTTCAGTAAAATACTTCAAGATTTTTGGAAGCAAGTGCTTCATAAAAATCAATGATGGCTCACCAGGAAAATTTGATTCTCAGATTGACGAAGGGATATTCCTTGGATATTCTACAAGGAGCAAAGCCTACAAGTGCTATAATAATTGACTACGGAAAATAGTGGAAAGCATTGATGAAGACCTTCTAGAAAAAGAAATTGAAGATCATGAAGTTAACCCTCTCATTGAAGAAAAACCTGAAAAAGAGGAAAAGGAACCATCTCAAACCCCTTCAAAGATGAAGTTTCTCCAAAAACATCACCTAGAAGAGCAAATTATTGGCAATATAGATGAAGGGATGCAAACCCGAAGAAGGATGACAAGTACACCAAAGAAAAATGATGTTGCTCTCCTATCTATGATAGAACCAGAAACATTTACTCAAGCAAGGATCCTCATTGGGTAAAAGCCATGGAAGAAGAAATGTCTCAAATCGAGAAGAATGAGACATGGGAGCTGGTACCTCATCCAAAGGATAAAAATATAATTGGAACCAAGTGGGTGTTCAAAAACAAAATGAATGAAGATGGACAAATCATCAGAAATAAGGCAAGGCTTGTTTGTAAAGGTTATTCACAAATTGAAGGAATCAACTTTGAAGAAACCTTTGCACCAGTAGCTTGTGTGGAAGCTATAAGGATGTTCTTGGCATTTTCTTGCTCAAAAGGATTTAAAATCTATCAAATGGACGTAAAATCAACATTTCTGAATGGGGAACTCAAGGAAGAAGTCTACATGGAGCAACCAGAAGGGTTTAATCTAGTAGAAGGAAAAGACTTTGTTTGTAAGTTGAAAAAGACATTATATGGGTTGAAACAAGCTCCTAGAGCTTGGTACGCAAGATTGGATCACTATCTACAACAACAAGGCTTCAAGAAGGGGGTGGCAGGAAGTAATCTCTACATAAAGATGGATGAGGATAAGTTACTAGTCACTCTTGTCTATGTTGATGTTCTAATTTTTGCTAGTAATAATGATGAGATGAGCCATGAGTTTGCTCAAAATATGTCAAAAGAGTTCGAGATGTCGATGATAGGAAGGTTATCTTACTTCCTTGGACTACAAGTATCTCAAACCACAACAGGCATGTTCATATCTTAAGCAAAATATCTTAAAAACATGCTTAAAAGATATGTAATGGAAGACTGTGCACCCATGAGCACACCTATGACCACAGATTTCAAATTAAGCAAAGACGATGACTCTCCTCCGGTAAATGCAATTCATTACAAGTCAATAATTGGAGCCCTCCTATACTTAACTGCTACGAGACCTGACATTATGCAAGCAGTAGGAGTGGTGGGAAGATTTCAATAAGCTCCTAAACAATCCCATTTGTTGGTTGTAAAAAGAATTCTTAGATACTTGAAAGGAACTCCTAATTTTGGTCTTTGGTACCCTAAGAGCTCAACTCTTACTGTGACTGCATACATCAATGCTGATTGGGCCGGAAGTGTTGATGATCAAAAAAGTACTAGTGGAAATGCATTCTTCCTGGTAGATTGTCTAGTATCTTGGCTCAACAGAAAACAAACATCCATATCACTATCTACCACTGAAACCGAGTATATAGCTACTGCAGATTGTTGTACTCAAATATTATGGATGAAGGAAGCTCTGAAAGATGTCAACATAGGTACAAATCAACCAATCACCATCTATTGTGATAACACAAGTGCTATCAGTCTTAGCCAAAATTCATTGAGGCACTCAAAGACCAAACATATACCAATCAAGTACCATTTCCTTCGTGAACAAGTAGATGAACAAAACATCATTTTGGAATATATCAATACTAAGGAGCAGATAGCTGATATTTTCACAAAACCTCTTCCTCGAGAAGCATTTGAACATCTTCGCCAAAATATGGGGTTATTTCTCTAGCGTCACATTAATTTGATTCATAAAGATATTGCATGATATGGGGAGCAGTTTGACAGGGGGAGTCCTTGTGCACTCCTTTGCCATTGATGTCAAAGGGGGAGAGAAGAAGAATATTGCCATCAATGACAAAGGGGGAGATTATTAATCTAGGTTGTCATTGATGTCAATATAGCAGTGTTTGTGATGGAAAATTCTTTGATACATGATTGCCCATTGATGCCCATTGATCATAATGCTCATAGTGATGAAAGTTTGATATATGATGATATGATGAGATGGAGAACCCGAGTGGATTGAATATATATATACAGACAGAATAGAAGCAATAGATCCGTGAAGCAACAATGATAACAGAGGAGTAAAGAAGAAAACTATTGGAAGAGTGAAGAGAAGTCACAGGAGCAACAACTATCAGAAGAGCGGGGGTAGGAAAGTATGAACTTCCTTGATCGTGGCTAAAGTCCCGCACTCAATACTAGTCGTCGATCTCATAGTCAACTCTTAGATCACGGTAAACTGCGAGGGTTAAGGTTGTTTTTTAACCCATGTCCCATTCGAAGTCCTGCAAACCATCGATTGCGATAAGGTTGTGGACCCGACGAATTTATTAACAACTGTTTAATGTAATATCACATCCATAGTAACACAAGTTTCAAAGGATGTTAAAACCTATGATTGCGATAGATTTGTGGATCCGATGGATTCATTAAAAACAGTTCATTGAATATTGTATCCGCTTCATCGGAAGATAGAGCATGTGCACACTTGTAAAACCTCCGATTTTTTATGAAGTTGCGATTACGGGATTAACGGAATGACTCCGATTCTCATGAAATTGTGATTATGTGATGAAGGGTGATGACATGGCATGTGGGACCTCCATGTGGAGAAGAAGGACAATTCACAACTCGTGAACTTGAATTAGCATAAGAAAGGAAGCCAAAGGTCAAGTGAACTGTAGAAAGAAAGTTAAAGGTCAAGTGAGCGTAGAGGAAGCCGAAGGGCCAACGGAAGACGAAGGTAAAAACATTCTGTTGATTGGGTTAATCTTTAAAAAGGGTCAGACTTGTGATAAATGAATTTGATGGAAGAAGTACAAAACACAATTTTGAAGAACAGTTCTGTGAAAGGAAATAAAGTTTCATCTGTCATCGTTTGAAGGGAGCAGTAGACAGCACCAACATTGAAGTGATTGTGAGTTTGTTTCTTGGAAGTAAGATATCACGACAATAAGAAGCAGTCACTCCCGAAACAGTTACTGCAACAGTAAGAATAGAGGGTTGAAAAAAAAAACAGAGAATTGTTTTTATTGTGCAGACATTGAGGCTTAGCGCAACTTATCAAAGATATCTTGTTGAAAAACATCAGCGAATCTTGTAGACATTATTAGAGATCATGATGGCTATTTGAAATCATCATAAGGTAACTTTGTAGACTCTGTGTGGGAAATATGAAGAATTGTGAAGACTCCTTCATATGAAGACAGGTTGTCATTGATGTAGCAGTGAAGCTATAGATTGACAGAACAGAGTGAAAAATATTTTGAGAGCAGTGTTATACAATCAAAACATTTCTTGACAAAGAAAAACTATAGGGTCGGAGCCCTTGGGGTTGGTGCCTCAGAATTGGAAGGATTGGTGTCCTTGGAGTTGGTGCTTCTAAACAGAAAGTTGGTGCCTTTAGAAGATAGGGTTGGAGCCTCACAAAAGACCAAGTTGGTGCTTGGCAATAGATTGGAGCCTTATATATATTGTACCTTAGTTAATGTAAATATTATATTAATAAAAACATTTATTCCTATTGTTCATTTTGTGTTCTAAATATAAATAATTTAACTGGTAAAAATAACAATTGAAAAGAAATACCGATTCAACCCCCCTCTCAGTATTTTCAACCTAAAGCACCAAAAGCATTTGTAAATGGCATAATATGACAACTCACCTCTTCATTGATTGATGTTGCAATCAAGGCATAGGCCTTGTTGTTCTTGTTCTCCCAAATGGAAAGCTCCTTGTCAAAAGTGGGCTTCTGAGGAGGATTGTCTCCTTCTCCTTCACAACTTCCTTTCCACAACTCATTAAAAATCAAGGTGTGTTTTATCTTCCTGAATCACTCATGGTAGTTCTCTTTGCCAATGAGAACTACTCCCTCTATGGAGATGAGTGAATGCATCATATAATCTGTTCTGTTTCCAAAATAATTAGAATATTTGCAACAAAAAACTTGATGTCTTTGCAATAAAATTGGTTGGCTATGTTTTCAAGAAAAAATCATTAATGAAGGATGTAGGCTCTGAAATATACCTCCATGCACCATATATGTAATTTCATACCATATGTTATATGGTCATTAAAAAAAGAGCTCAACGAATTTCATATGCCATCACATTACATATGCATGAACCATTACACCTGGCCTTTTTTAAATCCATTATACCATTATTTGTAATATGACCATAAAAAATCTCAACGAATATTAAACACACTAGCATCGTCTTTAAGGGAACTCAACGCACAGTGAATGGAACTATACCAAAACGACCAACATATTTTCATATACTTATGGTATTCACTACATTTTACATAACAAAATTATATATAAGGAGAGTACTAGATTATGGAGAGTAGTCACACCAAATTATATTTTGTTTTAAGAGAAGTCACAGTGAATTATGGAGAGCAGTCACACCGAATTATGGAGGTTAATTCAATGCACTTTCCAACAAGCTATGCATATTGGTTTTGAATGGAACACAACCTTTATAAAGAAAAATAGCTCTAAAAATACTTCAATGCACCAGTGAAAGATGTGTGCACAAAGCCTTTATTCAGGACAAGACGACCTTCAAAAAGACGCACTCAAAACGTAGGCAAACGAACATTCAAGGAGCCTTTAATATTTGTGCACCATTCAAATGGAGAATTTGTGGCAGTAGGGTTATGAACTCTTCTCTTTTTAGGGAATCATACCCAGTATTGAAAACACAACCCACAATCTTCACAACGATCTCACGGTCTTACGCATATACCAAATTCAACGTTCAGCAAGGGAAATTTTTTTTCATTAATGAATGGACAGAGGATACAAAGAATAATGGTAGAGTTCTGTAGGAGTTACATAGCTAAATTTGGACATGTTGCTCTGATTCCATGTCAGGATAGGAGAGTAACTCTACGAATGACTTGTGTTGTTGCATTAAGAGAAAACATGGCTATATACAAGGAGAGAGACTATTGGGATTCATCTTCCAATGTCTCTTCATCTTCCAATTTCCTTTCTTTTGTTATTTCCAATATTTACATGATTTTTCCTAATCCCAAAGATTAGGTCTCAACAAATTAGATGTTAATGAAACAAAAAAATTGATAGTGTGAAAACTATTTTGGAAATATATTATGAAAAGGCTCCACATTTAAATCATTCAATATGTTGAAACGGAACAAATGTGTCTCTCAAATTAGTTCCTATAAATATGGACAAGGGTTCACTTCTCAAACTCTCATAATAGATAATAATGACTTAACTAGCTTGTGTCTTCCTTAATTGTCACAATCCCAATTCAACACAATAATGAGAAATAAATTATTAGAGGTTGCAACCATAAAGAAAAATTATTTGTAAAATATAACAAATATGACCCCATCATCAACAAACTTAGGGGTTGCTAGTGTTCCATCCCAAGCAGAAAAG
Organism: Pinus tabuliformis; assembly: GCA_031772625.1. Taxonomy (NCBI): domain Eukaryota; kingdom Viridiplantae; phylum Streptophyta; class Pinopsida; order Pinales; family Pinaceae; genus Pinus; species Pinus tabuliformis. The sequence goes on along the minus strand of CM062820.1, from coordinate 1,535,277,621 downwards.
TTACAAGCAGTTGCAACAACTAGCCACAATAACTATGTTGCAATTTGTCATATTGTGTACTATGCCTATGGATTGATTTAGCTCAAAATTGTGTAATTTCGTTGGGTGGGGCAAAGGACAATGTTCACCAAGCTTCAAGTGCCATATCTTAATTATTCTAAGGTAGTTGTTGGATAGTAGAATCCCATATGGAAATTGAAAGTAACCAGAGATTTGTACATGCATTATTTTAAAAAACTCAATAATGGGTTGTTGGAACAAAAGGGGCAATGCATATTGATGCCAATAACCTCATATGGGCATGATCATCAAAGGTTCTATGAATAAGAGAGAAAATAAAAATCACTGGAAGGGGCTTAATGGATATCCACCAATTGATTCAATCTATTATAGAAGATGAAGCAAAACAAGGACAAATGGAGTTGAATAGTGAGAGTGAGAGAGGTGTTAATGATTGAGATTATTTGAAAAAAGAAAGTTCATGCGTGTGTATTTTTAATGACTTGTATCATGTAGGAACTCCATGATTAGGCATTGGTAGTTTTTATTTATTATCTATGTGTAACGAACACGGTTTGTATACTTCAGCGATATGCTCTAATACCAATGTAAAGAACAAAGTTCGTTTACTTCAATAATCTTCAGAATACTTCGAAGACAAATACATCCATTGTAGGACAAACAGTTATATATAATAATATTTGAATACAAGTGAAGTGATGTTATTACAATTGAAGGTTTTGAATATATACCTAGGCAGGTACCCTTTCATGATTGGTCATATCCTTAGAGACATGTTTCTTCTATACTAATCACTAGTTAATTAACCATTATTACAATTATCATTATTATTTATATTTACATTGTTTATATATATTTTATTCATAACATTGTCTTCCTCTTCAAAAAGCTTTGTCGTCAAAGCTTATCGTTGAGAAGCATGTCCTTTGTGCTTTGTCTTGTAATTTTGTTCACTTCCTTTTAAATTATTGGAGTTGTCATTTTCGTTGATACAAGATGGTAAGATCATTTGAGTGATAAACAAAATTGTCGAACTGAGAAGGGGTATGACCATCCTAAGTTAATCTTCTGCGAAATCAAGTAATTATTGGATACTTCGGATGAATTTTCATCATAGGACTGAATTGCACTAACACTAGTAGTCTTTGGAACATAAGTTCATTGTTTATGTTCTGAATGATATAGATAGATAGAGTGATTGAATTGTCTACTCTTGTGATTTGGATGATGATAAGGAGTGGTTTGTTTTTTTGTCGTGCATGTGGCACTCTCCTAATTTGCTTTAAGTATTGATGTTGAATTGACTACAAAATCTTCACTTGGATGGAATCATCATAGGACTGAATTGCACTAACCCTAGCAGTCTTTGGAACATAAGTTTGTTGTTTCTGTTCTGAATGATACAAATAGACAGACTGATTGAGTTGTCTACTCTTGTGATTTGGATGATGATAAAGAGTTCTTGTGGTTTGTTTTTTTGTTGTGCATGTGGCACTCGCCTAATTTGCTTTAAGTATTGATGTTGAATTAACTACAAAATCTTCACTTGGATTTTCCATCATCTGCACTGCAACATCAAAATATGTTTTTACTTGAACTGACTTGTCATCTTCTTGATTTGTGATCTTGACGAAATCAATATTAGTTCCTTTTTCGTCAACTTGGATTACTACATCTGAAGATTTTGATCATAAGTTTTTCTAATTTGTTTTTAAGTGTTTTTTATTAATTTTAAGTTTCTTTATTTGAGTGAGCAGACTTTGATTATAGTTTCTCAAACGAAATATTTCTTCAACTTCTAATTTATCAACCTCATCTTCAGTGTTTTGATGTTCAACCTTTTCATCTTTTAAACCTTTGATTTATTCTAATAATGTTTGATTAAAGTTCTTTAAACATAAATTTTCCTCTTCTTGTTTTGATAAGCACTTCTTAAGTTCTTTCTTTGTGGCCTTAGCTTTCTTGACTTGTTTGAGTAGTTTTTCACTATCATCTCTAAGGCGCAAAATTTCCTTTTCTTTACTGCAGATGACTTGTTCAACCTCTTTCTGATTCTTTGATATTTTTTTATTATCTTGAAACATTAATTTCAAAATATATTTAAAATTTTTTGATAGCGCATTATCGCCTCTGATTTCATGGTCATGCCTTAGAATGTGATCATATTTTCCTAATAAGAAAACATCAACATTTTTTTCTCCATGTTTAAAAAGAACGTACCAAATTCTTTACACCAAGGTTCACCTCGAATTATGTCAACCTCTCTATTAAACATAGTTATGACCCGAAATTGAGATAGATACTCATAATGATCAATTTTCACTTGTAAATTATTAATTTCATACTCTTTCTCACCAAAAATATTTCTTTTTTCACCTATATTTGGTTTCAAAATTAATAGGTGAATTGCCAAATTAATATTTATGTAATCTTCTTCAATGTTTGTGTTGATAACAATATTAACTTATTTCCCTTGGATACTCCGTTTTAATGTAAATAATTTAAAATATGTAATTGAAAGACCCTTTAGGAAAATCTTCATTTCTTCATATCTAGAATATAATTTGTTATTTTGTTTTGAATAAATGATTCCATTTGTATTCAATAGTAATTTGTTAAATGATACCTCTTTTTTATTTATTTTTTTTAATTTTTTTTTTTATATTATACTTTATATACTTTTTCTATATATACACTCTTCTCAATTAAATAACCTTATTCCTTTTCTTCTTTTTTTTTTAATCAGTAATTTTTTTTTGAATATGTCTATATGTATATGTTATAATATTATTTTTAATTGTACTTTTAGGGAGTTTGCCTTTTATTAAACCCCTTAAAAATATTAAACCCTTTCAAAACTTAAAGGGCATGATTAAGAACAAGAATCATGGACATACTGATTCAACTCACCCCTCCATTTCCATACACTGATTCATAGTGGCAATAATTACGAACCTAAGAGGGTTAGCGATTTCTTGGTGCATAACGACTCGAGGTTATAATATTAGCTAGTGGAGGACCATGATCAAGGAATCACAACCGAAAATCTTGTGACATCTAGAACCCATTGACAATAGTGTCGGTTTCAGTGCAAGCTTAGGACTATCCTCTCTTTTTTTATAATGTGATGGTTGTGTGATGGAAGATGGCGGTGGTGAGCAGAGCCACGAGCGGCTTGGCTATAGTGAGCAAAGCCACGACGATGGTGGTTGTGATGTGTACAGTGGGGGAACTAGCAACGATGGTTAGCAATTGTTGCGGTACCTGCTGGCGGTGTCTGCAGAGGCTTCGACGGTGGGGTGCAGGAACAACGTGCAACAAGCCAACGATGGTGACAACACAGTCAGACAAAAAGTCGTGGTTGTCTGCTGCCTTGATGTCTGAATAGCGGAACACGACCGTGCGTTGTATGGACAGCAGCGACGATGGGTGTACTCAAACGATTGACGGCAGGAGGAACTGACAACGCAAGTAGATGGATGTAGCGATGAATGAAACGCAACAGGGATAGTGACCACGGTAGCACAATTTAAGCTAGTCGTATGGTGGCCAAAGGCATGATGGCAAGATTCAAAAAGTTGTATAGTGAAACGCTTCAATTGCACGACAACAAAGTTGATGCAATGATCAAAGGTCGTATCAGACTGGGTCTTTACAGCGATTGCGGATTGAACAACTGAGCCAATGTAACAAACGCTTCTACGGTGCGCTTTGAAACCATTGTAACAAACAAAGTTCATTTACTTCAATAATCTTCAAAATACTTTGAAGGTACATTGAATACAAGTGAGATGATGTAATTACAACTGAGGGTCCTGAATATATACCTAGGTAGATACCCGTAGATACCCTTTCATGATTGGTCATGTTCTTAGAGACATGCCTCTTCTATACTAATCACTAGTTAATTAACCATTATTACAATTATCATTATTATTTATATATATTTTATTTATAACACTATTTAAAACTATCTAGGGTTATTTTCTTTACTTTCTTTGGGATGTGGATGCTCATGCAATATTTTAGTTATAATGTTTGTAAATAAGGAGACAAAGTTAGTAGTGAGGACTCACTCATAGTCCTAATTTTGTATGTATGGATCTTATGTGTTCTCATTGGCGTTGTTGATGGTATCCTTGTAATATGGAAATGAATCGCAAGGAGAGAAAAGCACTTACGAGATGGCACCATTATGTATCCTTCAGAATTAGCACTGAGGATGAATGGAGTCAAATTCATTCAATCACTTTTGGCTAGGGAAAATGCATGTGTAACACAATATCCTTGAACGTTTAGGAATACAATATAGTTTTGTTATAGCGACATTCTACTCATAAATTTACTAGATCAAGACTAGCACAACCTATAATATTGTGACAAAGTGTAGCTTCGATCTACATGTGGTTGAAAGTTGTGTGTAAAGCCCACATTTATTTTCTCATCTGAGTTCATGGAAAAAATGGTGTGATGTGGAGTCCTTGTTTAGGTGTTATTGTTAAGGTTAGTTGGAAAATCCATTAACAATTATCCACAAGTGCCATGTGTCTCATAAAGAATTATTATAATAAGTGAACTTGCATTTGTCACGATGGAGGTGGAACCATCAATGGATGACACTGCTACAAATTCAACATGAAAAATACAATAGACAATATGGTTGTAGACCTATCCATGACGAGGATTAGTGACTAGCCTTGGTTGGGGACAAGAGAGAGAAATAGTTACATGGAAAGGTAGCATGAAGATGACGAGTGGAGCATTGCAAGAAGCAAATGAAGGTCATTAAGTGGAACGAAATGGGGAATGGATTTTCTTCATGATTACAAACTACAAAATCACATGTAATTCAACATATGGCTATACGATCATTTTCAACATGCATATAAATGATTCAACAGTTCATTGGTGTACAAGACAGTTGTATATCTAGGGAATGAGTTTTGTGGGGGTTAATGATGGGATTACCATAGGCAGTTTATATGCCCATGGTATTTTTCTATGGTATTTCATGTGATGTGCCTTATTTAAAGGTTTCGCATACTCTATTGTAACGTGTCTCACGTAGCTTGTTCTTTGATCATCTTGGCCAAATTAGCCAAGGGATTGAGGGAGATATATTTGTAGTCAATTTCTCGGTAAAGAGTTTCTAGAGTAATCACCAATTTATGCTTGCATCATGTTTGTTATACTTCTCTTAATGTACTTGGTTTTACACTATAACTTGTGAATTTTTATCCTCTTAATTCTTAACCTTTAACTATTGACTTGTAGCATAGTGTAACCCATATCAACTAAACTATTGACCCTTAACTTATATCTACTAACTCATAACTAGCCATTCACCCAAATAACGAAGGAAGAGCATGGAGTGAATTAAAGGACTAATATTTTTTATAAGAAAGTTTCCCCTAAGACATCACTTCTAGTAACTACTTCATTTCATCATTCTAAGATTATGGGCTTCCATTATGAACATAAATTGTTGTTTATAGCTAGAGTTTATTGAGGATAGTTTATACTTATGCCTTTTATTGATATCATGGTTTTGGTGATGGCCCATACTAGCCTATCATTATGTACGTCATCAAAATACATAACCACGATGTATTGTCTGTCATATAATTAGATACTTGTGAGCATCACTTATGAACAACTATTATTAGTGCCTCCAATTTGGTTTTTCTTTTTGTTTCATTTTCTTGGTAGCTATGAACTAAGATTATGCTTTCCATGCCAACTTCCTTGTGAGATTCCTTAATCATTTCTTCTTATCCTCCAAAGCATCTTGTTGAAGTGTGAGAATTCATGCTTCCTTCATCTTATCATCATTTTCAGATTCAATGTCCTCAATGTACAACCTCTCATATTGCTCCTTTGACTAGTCAATTTGTTGTTGAATTCTTTGCTTGGGCCCTAATAGTATGTTGATGTGACTTCAGAATTTTGCCCATAAGCTCTAACACTTGAGGCAAAATCACTTTAGGTTCTCTATTTGTCCTTGAGTTTTGACAATCACAAGGTCAATTATTATTGTACATCTTTTCATGTTTACCTTGGCCTCTATATCTACAATTCACGCCTCTTCCCACTTCTTCATCGTTGGTTGTCTTTACATTGCTTCTACCATTGGTTCGAACAACCCCTTCTTGTTTTTTGTTATTTGGCATAAGGTTATGGTCATGTTGCTTGATTATTGGGTAATCTCAAAATACTGGGGTAAATGAGTTAATAATATTCAAACAATTTAGCAGCACTTATTGCACCCTTTAAGCTTCATCATGGTCCTTTATTTCTCTTGTCTACATATTTACAACCTATTTTTATGTTCTCTCTAGCATTGTAATGACCCCTTCAACATGTGCATAGTTAGGACAAACCACAACAACTTATGTCATTTCTTGGAGCAAAAAGACCTGAATGAATGACAACAGAGGTAGGTAAGTAAAGTCCAAGCCTATGATTTTGATATTGAGTATGTAAAGGGGAAGAGGAATGTTGTGGCCGATGCACTTTCCAGAAAATCGGCAACATGTTCCCTCATAGAACTTGCAGAAGATTGGAAGGCTCATCTCTCAGCAAAATATGCCAAGAACCAGTTTGCATGTGCACTAACCAACAGACTCATTCAAGATGACAGGTACAAAATAGTCGATGATATTATTTACTACAAAGACAAAATATACTTGGTTCCCGAATCTGCCCTCAAGGAGAAGATTTTGAAGGTTATGCACGACATCCCATCAACAAGACATCAAGGGTTCTTTAAAACCTACTGACAAATTAGGGAACTATTTTCATCGAAAGGTCTCAAGGAAGATGTGAAGAATACGTCAAGGAATATGTGACATGCCAATAGAATAAGGTCTTGCACACACACCCTGCAAGGCTCCTCCAACCTCTACCAATTCCAAAAAAAATTGGGAGCGCATCTCAATGGACTTTATCACATGGCTACCCAAAGTATGAGACAAACATTGTATCTATGTCGTGGTGGACATGTTAACAAAATTCACACACTTCTTTGCAATTTCAGTTGATTATTCGGCCAAAGAAGTCACAGAATTGTTCTTCAAAGAAGTCTTTAGACTCCATGGACTACCTAAGAATATAGTCAGCGATCGAGATACCAAGTGTATATGTATATTTTGGCAAGAGCTTTTTAGACTAATGGGAACAAAATTAACCCCTGGCACTAGTTACCACCCGCAAATAGATGGCTAGACAAAAAGCGTGAATAAGTGGATAGAAGGGTACTTACGTAATTATGTGACAAGTCAGCAACAAGCATGGATCAAGTGGTTTTGCCTTAAGGAGAATTGCTATAATACCACTTACCACTTATCCATTAGAATGGCATCTTTTAGAGCATTATATGGGTATGATGCACCATCTTTTATTCACAAGATTTTTGGATACAACAAGGCACCAATTGCTAAAGACTGGATACAGGAAAGTCAAGACATTATTAGGGTACTCAAGGAAAACATGCAAGCTGCTCAAAATCGGCAAAAGATGTACGTATACCAGCATTGAACAAAACGTATTTCTGAGGTAGGAAACCTCGTTTTCTTGATATTGCATCCTTATAAATAGTTTACACTCAAGAAAAGCAGTGCAAAAAAGCTAAAACCAAGGTTTTACAGACCCTACAAAATTCTTGAGAGGATTAGCGAAGTGGCGTATGAGTTAGAACTACCAAGCGACAACAAATCCATAACGTCTTCCATGTGTCTTGTCTCAAAAAAGTTGTGGGACAAGTCACCACCTCTACCGAATTGCCACCACTAGACGAGGAAGGACAACTATAATTGATTCTAGAAACAACCATGGTCGTACGAGAAAAGAAGTTAAGAGGGTGAGTAATTTCAAAGTACCTTATTAGATGGAAGAATTTACTAGAAGAGAATGTCGCATGAGGGAGAACAAAATTTATAGCACCCAAATCTGCAATTGCTCGAGAGCAAGCAATTCCAAGAAGGGAGGATTGTAATGTCCTCTTCAAATTGAGAATTAAGGAGAGACGAAGTAGCCTATCGATCCCCGTAGGCTATAGTCCTCAATAAAGGGGAAACCCCCAAAATACCCAATGTCTAGGCGTGTTTTGGCGCAGTTGGGCAAAGAAACCCAAAATTGGGATTTGAAGTAAAATTTACTCAATCATTTAAGAAGAATATACCCCTCTAGGAAATCTATAAATACAAGAGGGTTGAGTTCATTTTGGAACATAAAGTGTGGATCAATTCATTTGTTTCTTGAGCATTAGCTCTAAGGATTTTAAGACCCCTTCTCCCTTGTCAATTTCAGTGGTGAAAGTTTCCACCCTAGTCGACATCAATCTATCCTCTCTTCATTATGTTTTGGCACAACAATACATCTAGAAAGGTAGCGAATTCTATTGGTTCTTGATCTTTGTTTGGCACATAAAACATCATCTAGAGGGTAGTGTATTCTCTGTTGGTTTTGGTTCTTTATTTTGGCACAGGAATGCATATGGAAAGGCAACTAATTCTATTGGTTCTTGATCTTTGTTTGGCACATAAAACATCATTTGGAGGGCAGCGTATTCTCTATTGGTTTTGGTTCTTTGTTTTGGCACAGGAACACATCCAGGAGATAAGATAGTGAGGTTCTTGAAGCCTGTCCTGGCACAGGGTTCCTCTTCCGACTGGAGCAACGAAGTTGTCTCATATTTTGGAGCAGAACGAGTTATTTTTAGGATTTGGGCAGTGTTAGTTTTTTGTAGCATCGGATGTGTTCTAGCCACGAAATTTGGTGGAGATAATAGAATACATGAGATCTCCAAAACCCATAAATCATTTCTGGAAATTCCACCTGAAAGTGTCTCAATTATATTATTAACCGATTTTTAAATATTTCCTAAGCCTAAACTTAGGGAATATGGTTAATTAATTAATATTAATTGAGATAAGGTGATAATCATCTAAAAACTTACACGAATCGATTTAGAGATGATCCTAGCCATTGATTAAGTTTTAATCTTAGTCGTTGATGCTCCAACAGTGGATTATAAGAAGAGATCGATGTGGTGATGGAGAAGACACTTAAGCAGTTCGATTTCCTGAGTAGCAACAATCAGTTGCCGGAGAGAGAGCCAGAGATTGAAGTAGTAAGTGAGGGGCAGGGACAAGTGATCCGGAGGAAGTTTTTCCAGATCCTGAGAGGCAGCAACAATAGGGTCGAGTTTTCCCAGTGAGGCAGCGTAGAATACTGCGCAGTTGCTTCAGAGAGGGCAGTTTGAATTGTTGAGAAAATTCGTTCTCAGTTCTAGTGGTCGGGCAAAGGTTCCATAGGGTCAGAGAGACAATTCCCTCAGCAGAAGAAGGCAAAACGACTTCATCAGAGATCAGTCAGAGGCTTGATGTCATAGTGACTGCAGAGTGCAACGCAGAGGCTTCAGGAGGCTGGGTTATTTGTAGGCAAGTTGTGTCAGGGTTGCTTGGGGAGGAAGGGTCAATAATTTTGCCTAGATTTTCTTGTTATGGATTGTCAGTTTCAAGCATCCAGATTGTACTCATATTTTCACTGATGAATTATAATAAAACCCTCACTGCTGCACCGATTTTCCCAAGACATTTGTCCAAAAATAATTGTCTCATATTTTATGTGGATGTGCTAGCATTTCTCAGTTTCCAACGCATTATTTTTCCGCAATTTTATTTGTAAAGCTTGCAGTGTGTTTATTTCAATATTTGTTGTAGCAGATAAATTGTTAAATTAATTAACAATTACAAGAAATAATACCAGTTGTTGCAATAGGATTCCATATTGGAGTATTCACATGGTATCAAAGTGCAGTTGATCAGTGGGGAGCTCAGAGGTGAAAGATGGAATTTCATTATTCAATAAGAGCAGCAAGCCGAAATTTCCCAAGAGCAGCTCAGTCCTTTGCCAGGCAGACCGAGTTACTTGAGGAAGTTCAACTTTTTCTTAGTAGAGAGGCTGAAAATTTTGATTTTCTAGATCGAGTGATTCCAGAGGCAGAGGGAGCATGTTGGGCAGATTTATGGCCGACGCAGAGGGTTTTGTAGCAGTTCGCTAGAGCAGAACCAATGCCGGGTGGAAAAGAGAAAAGCACACACAACAGACGGAAAGTTTTCCTTGGGGACTTCAAGTCTCAAAAGTTCGAATTTCCAATTGCAGATTGGCAGTAGCAGCTTGCAGGACCACGCATTCCAAAAGGGAGTGTGAGTAGCAGAGTAGCAACCAAGCACAAGGAAAGAGGGAGTTTTCGACAATTTCAGAGATGACCACTACAAGGCTTAGAGATCAGGATAGGTTGGATGGAGCTTCCAACTATGTCATCTGGAAGGCTAGGATGTCCTTCCTTCTAGATGAATATGGCCTGAAAGCCTACATTGATAATGTAGTGGCAGTTCCCTAAAATGCAGATCAACAGAAAAAATACAAGAAGGAGATGGTGTGGGAAAAGTGTTTGAGCTTGGATGGAGTCAGGGATCATATAGTCTCACATATAGCTGGCAAAGACAATACCAAATAGATGAGGGATGCTCTCTCCATGTTATACAAAGGAACTTCTGAGTAGCAGAAGATGTTTCTTGAGGAGAAGTTGAGATGCATCTGGATGCAGAAGGGGGAAGGCATAGATCCCTTCCTTACCAAGATTCAAGAGGTCCGAGACCAGCTGTCAGTTGTTGGGGCAGCGCCTCAACCCACGGAGCTAGTGCGATTGGCACTCAACAGTGTCTCAGAGGAGTGGCAGGTCTTTGTCCAAAGCATATTGGGCAAAGATAGGCTACCAGAGTGGGACAAGATGTGGGTCGATTTGCAGCAGGAGGAGTTGAGATGAGCTCTGTTAAAGAGCTCCATTAGTGGTAGCAACAACAACGGATCAAAGGTGGCAAAGGAGGAGGAGAATGTGGCCCTCACATCAAAGGGTCCCATTCAGGGGCAGGGGGAGTAGAGGAAGAAGAAGAAGGACCTGTCAAAGGTCAAATGCTTCAGGTGTGGTGAGCTTGGTCATTATAGTACCCAGTGTGCTCTTAGGAAGAAGGAAAAGAAAGAGAAGCAGTACCAGCAGGCAGCTTTAGGAGAGATTGACAGGTTGTCCTCCAGGTTGGAGGAAGACTTTGTGATGTTCGCAGACATACCTCTAGTAGTGAGGTGGGTTGATTCGGTGTTGTAGCCCCATAGAGCTACAAAGGGGCAAGGTCCTCAAGGAATCCACCTCTTGGATCAATACCTGGGTAGAGGGGCCCACAGTATTCAGTAGCAGGATGGATCCATGGCAGTTGCAGGGACTAGTAGCAATCAGATGTTGGGAGCAAAATGCAGATAACACAATGCAGAGTCAGCAGCAACGCAAATTCTTCAGTGACAATGCAAATACTAGTAGCAATCAGAGACTCAGGAGACAGATGCATCATACTGAACACAATTGATTCAGTATTTTGGATAATTTTCAATTACAGATGTTACAGTTGCACCGACAACAGATGAGAGGGAGTTGAAGTGCCGATGCAGTGTTGGCAGCAGTATGGCAGTGTCAGCAGCAGCACAGATGCAACGTATACCAGAGTTGCACAATGGTTGGTGGGCAACAACAGCGAGACATCAACAGCGTGACAGGCGATGATACAAAAACAAAGTGTTGTGGCAGGGAGTGCAACACTAGAACACATTCCATGCTAAGAGGGAGTGTTAGTTTTTTGTAGCATCGGATGTATTGTAGCCACGAAATTTGGTGGAGTGGGTAGAATACATGAGATCTCCAAAACTCAGAAATCGTTTTGGAAATTCCACCTAGAAGTGTCTCAATTAGATTATTAACCGATTTTTAAATATTTCCTAAGTCTAAACTTAGGGAATATGGTCAATTAATCAGTGTTAATTGAGATAAGGTAAAAATCATCTAGAAACTCACACAGATCGACCCATAGATGATCTTAGCCATTGATTAAATTTTAATCTTTGTCATTGGTGCTCCAACAGTGGATTATAAGGAGAGATTGATGAGGTGATGGAGAAGACACTTGAGCAGTTGAATTTCCTTGGCAAATCGATTTCCTAAGTAGCAGCAGTCAGTGGCTGGAGAGAGAGTCGAAGATCGAAGCAGTGAGTGGGGGGCATGGACAGTGATCCGAAGGAAGTTTTTCCAGATTCAGAGAGGTAACATCAAAAGGGCCGAGTTTTCCCAGTGAGGCAACGCAGAGGACTACGTAGTTGTTTAAGAGAGGGCAGTTCAATTTGTTGAGGAGAAAATTCATTCTCAGTTGCAGTGGTCGGGCAGAGATTCCAGAGGGTCGGAGAGATGATTTCCTCAGCAGAAGAAGGCAGAACGACTTCATCAAAGACCAGTCAAAGGCTTGATGTCATAGTGACTGCACAATGTAGCGTAGAGGCTAAGGCAAAGGCTTCAGGAGGCCGAGTTCTCTGTAGGCAGGTTGTGCCGGGATTGTTTGGGAGGAAGGGTAGTTCCCTTCAATAATTTTGCCCAGATTTTGTTGTTGTGGATTGCTAGTTTCAGACATCCAGATTGTATTTAGATTTTCACTGCTGCATAATAATAAAAACCCTCATTGCTAGACCAGTTTTCCAAAGTTGGGTTTTTCTAGGGACATTTGTTCAAAAATAAATGTATCATATTTTATGTGTGTGCTAGCATTTCTTAGTTTCTAGCGCATTATTTTTCCACAATTTTATTTGTGAAAATTGCAATGTGTTTATTTCGATATTTTCCGTGGCAGATAAATTGTTAAATTAATTAACAATTAGGAGAAATAATACCAGTTGTTGCAATAGGATTCCATATTGGAATTTTCACAAGCAGCTTGTTAGAATTCTGTGGAATAGGCCACAGTTCCTAAAACAAGTGGATTCCTGAAGTCAGACGAATTACATAAGCCTGAAGCCAGGCGGATTATAGTAGTTTTGAGATGATAGCTGCAGATCATATGCATGAAGGCAGATAAGGGTCCTGAAATTAATGCGAGGATTTAATATCCAAGCAAAGGTCCAACTCAGAAAAGTTCCTAGACTATATCCGCACTTTGTGACATCTGACAACTTGAACACGACCGTGACCGAATCTCCTATAATGTTTATCCTGTAGTGGCTCTTGTAATGGTCGGATGATACCTGCATCCTGACAACAATTCAAGCGGTTGATACATGATCCCTGTAGAAGACTCGAGGCTTGTAACAATTACGAAATCTACAACAAAGAAGGCAGGCATCTAAGGAGGCACGTGCGTGGAAATCTGTGGCTGGGATTTAGTGCGGGCCTGAGATAGACTCAAGTATTTCAGTGAACAGATAGGGACATGCGCAGGGTTTAGCATGTTAAGTAGGAGGTGAATCCCTAGTTGAGGTATAGAATGTCTATTTAATTGCAATCAGATATCTTACTGTCGTTTGGATCTGTGGATTATAAATTGCATTGTTGGGTTTGTTGTTGGTTGTTAGAAGGATTACATCATTATATGTTATTTTGTACTGCTCAGCCTAGTGCATCATTTAATAGGTGATACTGCTTATTGAAGAAAACATCAATTGTAATGAATTAATTGTGTATTGGAAAAAATAAAATTTGTTATCCTACGGAACCCTAGTGCTTAAATTGCCCTAGATCACTACATGAACAAAACATAGAACTTTGGTGGTTAGAGACCAATCCAATAGGCACAAAAATGTTCATCTCTTAAAAGAAGTTACAATATCTGAAATTTTGAGTAAAGGCGTGGACTAACTATGGGTTTGGCAACATATTAAAAGAGCAACTGATCCAGAAAAAACTATAGGACAAATTCAGTGAGAAATACAACAGCAGGGCCTTCAATGAGCTCAAACAAAAGGAAGATGAGACTTGTAGATTTCTCAATAAAATGTATGCTAGAGAATAAATCTACTGGAGACAGATGTCCCGATAAGATAACATAATTTTATTAGTGTCCAACAAGCGACCACAAAAGTTGGTCAATCAAACAAAGAAGTACAATGGTGCCAATAACAAGTGGGAGTGCAAAAGCAATCTCCTATAAAAATGGACCTATATATCTAAAAACAAGATCTTAGCCATGAGGAAAAAGAATAGAAAGGTCTGAGGACCATAAAGCCACAGCCATGAGGATATCATAGCCTACTGGTGTTGTCTAATGAATGAACCGTGAAGGGGGAAAGCTCTGGTCCGTGACAACTGCTTTCTTTCACACAACTACCGAAGGGAGAAGAGAAGCAAACAGGACATCTAGAATAAGGCTGGAAAGAAGAACTCAGATCAGCTCTGTGTATTAAGACAACAGCAAAACCTTACTACCAAAACCTGCTAATAGAGCCCTTTGATATCTCAAATCCTGATAGCAGACTAAACATGGGTCCTCGTCCAGGAAGAACTGAGATCAGTCGTGTACTCAATGGAAATAGGTAAGGGCCCCAAGCCTGTTGGTTTCCCTATTGATTTCTACCAAAAACTGTGGCACATTATTATTAGGGACCTTTTAGCAGCTGCTGAGGAATCTAGGGTGTCTGGAAAGATACTGAAGGATATCAATTCAACCTTTTTCTACACACTCAAAAGTAAAGTAGAAATGGTGAAAGATTTTATTTAGGTTCATCCAAAAATAAAATAACAAAGGGGATTCAAGCAAGAACCCTCCATAGAAAACAGTACCCAGAAAAACAAATGTGTAAGGAAAACAGTCAAGGTTTTGAATTCAGTTTCAAATTTTAGAATAGAGAAAACAAAATAACTTATGAGTTCACTTGACCTTCACTCCCATTTTTGGTTAAGAAGTAATTCAGCGCCCAAAGATCATCCAATTGTACACAGTCTCTCGTATAATTGTCTATAACCTCTAAAGTTCTTCTAATTGTATAGTGGTACCGGTGTCTAAGAAGAGTGACACCCTTGCATTTCTCATGAAAATGATCAAGCAGTCCTAACATAGAGAAAAACTATAAAACAACCATCATGTGACTTGCTTAACAGACATGAAACTTACATCAGAGATTGATGGGTTTTCACATATTACTTTCACTGAAATAGAGAAGAGATGGTGAGAAAGACTTGATATTATGTATTGTTCTTTTTTTCAATAAGCATGCTCAGCCTTTTTTTCCTTAGTTAATGTCCATGTGGATAACAATACTAAACTTCACTGTGGCTATCCTATTATGTATCCTTTTTTATTTCATTTCATTTTATTTTAAATTGAACTTTGGCATTTTCTAAGAGTTGCGTTTGCACTCCCACATTGTACTCATATTAGTTGTATCCTTCAGTCTCATTGACCTATTTATGGTCATTTGTTAAACATTAATAAAATCATATTTGCACTCCTACATTGTACTCATACTAGTTGTATCCTTCAGTCCCATTGATCCTTCAGTCCCATTGACCTATTTATGGTTATTTGTTAGACATTAATAAAATTTTATTATCTTACCTTACGGAACATTTTCTTCTGACTTACTGTGGATTCTTGTTTGCACTCCCACATTGTACTCATACTACTAGTTGTATCCTTGTCCATTTACCTATTTATGATCATTTGTTGGACATTAATAAAATTATATATCTTATCTTACAGAACATTTTCTTCTGACTTACTGTGGATTCTTGTAGATCATTCCTCGAGTTCAAAGAATTTCCAACCCCCAGCTATTTTAAATAGGGATCATTTTTCATAGTTGTAGCTTTTTGCTTGATTAGCATGATCAGTCAGTTTCCTTGAAATTAGTTACAGCGTGAAGCTCATGAAGAAAAGGAGATACATCCCACTGAACAAACTGATACAACAGAACAAACATAGGAAATACAAGGAGACCTCATGCATGCAGCATTACAAGAGGACTGGGAGGTTCACTTGTAACAGCCAAGTAGATGCCATTTAATTTTCATGTGAATCATATATATCATGAAAAGAATAAATTATAAAAATAGTTTACCCATAAAGATATGCAAAAACCTACTTCCCAAATGGGTTAACCATCACATACATTATCCAGCTGCTAAATCCGGCATAGCTTATCACCAACAGAAACCTATTGGGCACTATACATCAATATTTTGTTGGCATCTAGTGTTATAACCATGGAGTAATTTTATGATCAAATTTAGGTTTTTTTTGCCACCTGAAAAAATCAAAAATGGCCAACGAGAAACATACGGATTTGACATTCCATTCTTTCGTATTCAGATGAGTTGAATACCGGAGTCTCTCAAGCCATCAATGAGGGACTTAACCTTCCCGTGGTATTTCTGTTCCCTCTTCATGAAGACTGAGACTGCGGGGATGTCCTTGAAGAGGAGACGCTGCCCTAATATTTTTCCGATCTTGCCGGCTGCGGACACATCCCGAGTGGACTCCATTGATGTGCAAAGCACCTGCTCCTGCGAGCAGACAGATGACACAACCGTGGCGGTGGGAGTGTGAAATACTTGGGCTGTGATGTACTTGTTGGAGAAATGGACCTTAAGCACGTATGGCTTCAAGTATTTTATGATTCTCGTGGTTGCAGCAGGAGGAGGAGCAAACACCATCTTCTCTTCTCTGCAACCTGCACCTGATGCCCTTCGATTTTTCACGGTGACCGTAGTTTCGCGGTTGCAACACTGATTTATCCTGTGTTGTATACATCTGAGAGTCGAGTTATGGGAGACTCTCTCTCTATGTATATATATATGGTACACTTAAGTTACAGATTTTATATCGCGAGGTTTAATGACTCGTAAAGTCCTTTGAAGTTTAATGAAAGAAAAACATTTATACTTCACTGTTTGTTATTTATCATGGATTGTAATTAATGTTGTATTTAATGTTCTTCTTAAATGAAGGATCATAATTATTGTTAAGTGGTCATTTCATGTATTTATACTAAGCTTCATGTGTGGATATAGGAAGGTGTAAAAAATTTCTCCGCAAGATTTTGTGGAATATGTATATGTGTGAGAGAGATGTTTGTGTTATTATTTTTTATTTTAATTATTAATATGATCTTATGTCATGAAAAGATGGATTGCACTAGTTTATTTCAAAATAATTGTGTCGTGTATAATATTGTATTTATTAATTTGCAGAGTTTCAAATATGGAGTGAATTCGAGATTGGACTTGATTGTCTCGCAAAACAACCAAATGTGGAGGGTTTCCAATTTTTCAAAGCAAGAGGAAACAAATTCAAGTTGATTTGCTCTATGAGAAGGGTTGTTAGCAGTACAAGTCTAACAAAGAAGCAAAAACAAGAACCCAGGGACAATATACATCACACATAAATAAGAGTAATAGTAATGTAATTCTACCCGACACTACAACAAATTTGTTTAAGGGCGTCATGGAACAAAGATTTGTTGGTCGTGAACTGAATAAATCTGGAGATGTATGACATTTTGCAAAGACCTTGAGCCAGTGCATAGAAGAGGTTTCATGATGTGTTAAAACCCTTGAAACCCACGATAAGAGAAGAGGTACAGTGCCTTACTTTCATTATTACTGTAACTAATTCCTTTGCCATTTCGCGACGGCAGAAACTCGGGCAATACATAGATACGACAACAAGGGAGATAGCGTGTTTAAAGCCCCGTGATTGCAGTGCTCCCCTGCGATTTGGCGATCGGGAAAACTCGAATAATTAAGCTGGTGTTTAAAGCCCCTGATTGCAGTGCTCCTCTACAATACATAGATATCGTAGCAACATGTTTTACAGATCGTGTGCAAGATGTAAAACATAAAATAAAAGTGTAGACGACTAACTAATTCAAAAGAAGGCCTATCAGCCTAATTAACATGTAGAGTATCAAATATGGGGTGAATCTGCAACACCATTACTAACATAAATTCATGCTCAAAAGAACATGTGTAATCTACATTAAAACCTAATGGGAACCAAACTCCATCATGATATGTATATGAGACATCACTTATTATAGTGTTCTAACATTCATTGCTTTGAGGAGTTGTTCTTCACTCCATCATAGCATAGTAGAGATGCAATGTGTAACATGTTGTAATATAGTTATAATAAACTAAAAGGAAAGAACATTTAAGCTATAAATTTAAAAATCAACTAGCTTAGATTTGTTTCAACTCTCTATGCATATTATTTTTTAGTTTTCATTTTAGTAAAGTTTATATATTATTCATTTTTAGTTTATATATTAGTTGAAAATAATTATATTATTTTGTATTAATGGAGAAAATGGTTACATTGTTGTAACGTATCTCCCTAGTTTAGGATTAGTTCCTAGAGTTTAGGGGTTTGGTTGCAACTTCCTAATTCCTAGTGTTGTACTTAAATGATGTAATCTTCCATTGATGTATAATAGAGTGTACGAGAGTGATCTCTCTGTTCTGAGTGTAGTCTCCAGGTGCAGGCCTCATTAGGGTGGATAATGCTTGTTGTAATGTTTCAATAATGGTGTTACTATATGTAATGGAATGTTACTAAAGAAAATTGGGCATTAATCCATAGGAAGGGGGAATGTAAGTTCAAAGATTGTCTCAAAAATTGACAAAGCACATTCATTTACAAAATGCTTTTTTCTTCATTGATGTTTATGATCGGAATAATAACCACTAATGATCATCAAGATGGAAAGAAGTTGGGTAGTGATGTTTACAAAATGATCTCATAGATGAATAGTAATGTTGGTGTAAATCTTACTTTGATGTTGCATCCATAAGACTAAGAGATCAACAAGATACACTTGTGTGGGTAGTGAACAAAACATGAGGATCATGTGAAGTTTATAAGGGGTATTGAGTTTCAATATATAAGTCAAGGGATGGAGAGGGAAGAGTGGAAGTGGCATCTCATATGGAAACCTTAAGCACCAATAACTCAGTAGAAGTAAAGGCAATTTGTGTTTTAATGACCATAGTTGTAGAGGCGAGGATGAGGGATATATATATGGGGACACCAAGCTTAGTATAGAGTGTTTGAGAGGATATTTGGACCAATGAAGCATTGGTCTGCATGAGAGTCTCCAACACACAATAACACGAAAGAACATATTTCAATTTATATACTCACTGTGTTTACAAGTAGCAAATCAAGATGTTGATAGACTCTCTAAACAAACTGACAACTGACAACTATCATTAGAGGAAATTTCAGCCTAAAAGTGCCCATAAAATTTTCATGTGATTTCCATGTCATAATATGTAAACCAATCAAAATCCTTTAAATTTAAAAAGAGATACATTTAACTCTTTTGGAGGGAAAAAAATAAAAATAAAATAAATAAATAAATAACTATTTCTTTAATTGCATTTTTGGC
The DNA here is from genome assembly GCA_031772625.1 of Pinus tabuliformis. Taxonomy (NCBI): domain Eukaryota; kingdom Viridiplantae; phylum Streptophyta; class Pinopsida; order Pinales; family Pinaceae; genus Pinus; species Pinus tabuliformis. The sequence goes on along the minus strand of CM062820.1, from coordinate 1,535,258,343 downwards.
TTATCTCCTTATAGGTTTACTCAAATTTCAAGCGTAGACACTCGTTGGATGTGGAATTAAATTCCACATCCAACAAGTATAGATTATGCATACTTTTGAGAAGACCCACACTGATAAAAATTGAAGATACACTAAAAAAGTTTGTTGAACACTTTTGGATCCATGGAGTGTCGTTTGTTGTTGTGGAGACCCCTGGTTCTTTATATAGATGTGGCAATGTAGCCCTCTGGGGTCAGGACCCCGTATAGGGAGACCAAACCCAAATGGAAACCACCTGCAATCCTGCATAAGATCCAATGCGTCCCCGTGCCTTCCAGCACACCAAGTCATTAAAGAAATCAAGTAAAAGAGTTTATAAACCATGGATAACAAGTGAGCACTTCATAATGGCATGTCCTTCCATAATGGGCTTTGGCATGTGCTAATGTCTCCCAACTCCAAATAGGGTTAACCAAGCATCCTATTAGGTGGTTTTTACCTCTAAAGGGGGTGGTATGTTTGTGGTACATCTTTCAAATGGTGGTGGCATGTGGCATAATGATGGAATGGAGTAGGGAATGAAAGGGGGCAATTTGGATCACATGCCATGGTACAAGAGTAGCTAATAAAAGGGAATCCCACACTTGGGTAAATAATTTGTAGGAGGGAGCAATCGTGGTGCATAAGTTACCCCGACCTTGATTTTTCCACCCTTCTTCATATGCCTTTTTCTTTTTTATGATTTTATTTGGTTTACTACTCGGGGCTCTATGTAATGAGAGCATGATGTGTAAATTATAACAGTGGATACCCCCTTATAAGGTGGGGCAGTTCATCGCCCATCAGGGGTTGGGACAATCGTCGGTTCCTGAATGATAAAGGAATCTTGAGATATCACAAGCCCCAGCTCAAAGACCAATTCTTGCCCTTGGTTTTCTTTAAGCTAGTTACCTCATATGGATCATTGTGCCACCTTTCATTGATTTTTTTTTCTTTGATCCCTTTGAATTCTCTTCCTTGATTAGGTCAAGCTCATCATTGGTTGCTAAACCCTCCCCCCTTGACCTAACATGGGGTCCATTTGGTCCTGTGTGGTCTTGTTTCCTATCAAAGCTAACTTTTCAATGATCACTTGGGAATCCAAGTTCCATAAGGATTTTGAGGTATAGGAAGCTCCATTGCATGACATACTCCCTAAACCTAACCCTTAAATCCTCATCAACCTTTCCTAGAAAAACCCTACACCTTGCTTACAAAGTAAGCAAGACTTAATTTTGAGCTGCTCCTTGGAAATGGTGATTGGAATCACTTCGTATCCATTGCATTAATATAATCTTTGTAAGTGAGTCCTCATACCGGGTCTCCTCCCATCGGTGAAAGTCCGTAAAAAATAGGGAGCCTTAGCTGAGGTGACAGTGGGCTAAGTCTTCATTGTTGCGCAGTAACATTTTGGCATCGTTGTCGGAGACACGAAACGTGTTTTGTTCCCCATACAACACATTGACATATCATTATTGACGACTCCATTGGAAGAACAAAGCCCTAGTTCTTCATTGAAATTTAAGGTCCATACTTGTAGGGTGAAGCAAGCATTTTTCTAGGCAGCTTTAAAATCACCCTAGTGACACCTACAGAATTTACATGTATACCCGAAGTATATTGTCTTTCTTTGATGATTTTCTCGCTTTGGACATCACTAGCGTCCCTGGGCACCCCAATCATGTCACTATGTGGGGTACTCGTGTTTGATGGTGACGCAAGCTCCATAATTGACCATGTGGAAAGATTTAATGCACATACTTCAAAGGAGAAAGTGATCCACCAAGATGTCCTTATGTTGTTATTCTTTAGTTCTCTCTATGGTCATAACTCATAGTCGCAAAATCACGAACCTAGGAGCATCTCATCTATTGAGAAGTTCGTTGATGGATTTCTTAGGCATTTTAAAGTATGCATCGCATTGAGCATTCAAGAGGAAGGCTTCATTGAGCATCATCAAGACCCTAAGAATCTAAGTGATGAAAAGGAAGATGAGTCCTACTTGGGTCCACATGATGAAAAGAATGATTTTGAGAACATGTGTTGGGAAGGATGAGTCCATGGAAAGTGAAGTTGAGACTAACCTTACCTTTCTCAAGGATATTTCTCTCGATGAGTCTTCTTTTGAGGACCTTGAAGAAGGTGACCCCATTAGCTCCTTGGAAGATGACATTGAAGATTACTTCCACATTGAAAAGGAGAAATGGGAAATAGTTAGTCCTCAATTTGATTGTGCTCCCATTTATGACATCGATAAGGAAGATGAGGTTGAGAGTGGTCTCCCCTTTCTCTCAGACATTATTTATGATGACATATCCATCAATACCCTTGACAAGAAGGGTCATTATTTTCCCTAACATGAAAAAAGATGATTTTGAGGAGGAAAAAGTCATTGAATATAATACTTCACCCTCCCCTTTGCCTTATCCTTTTGTTCATCACTCCAAGTCTTCCACAAGTGATTTACTCGCCCCTTTTCAAATGATCATGAGTGACCATGAGCCCTTTCCCCCTTCTGAGTATGGTGTCAAGGAAGAAACCCTCATTGACTATACGTTATCTCCTTTGACACACCCTCAAGATCATGATCAATTTATAATTCCCCCTTTTCGGTATGATCATCATTAGCAACCTACTTGTGTTTTTCCATCTCATCAATCTCCCTTGCCACTAATCATAATCCTATAGAGGCCATAAAATGTGACATAAATGATAAGGACCGTAATGGAAATAATATGCTCGAGCTTGCCATCTATCAAAAGTTTATGAGCCTAATCATTGACATCTCTATATTTTGGCTAGAAGAGAGGATCTCATGGACTAGATTACATCATTTTCTTTCCTCTTCTCACGTGATCGTCCATGTGTGGGAATTTTGTTTTCCTACCTCCCACCAGACTTATCATCCATGTGATTCTATCCACATTCGCTTTGGCATTTGCCACATGAGTAATCATATAGACCTGCATATTTATATTGATTTGATGATAGGTTGGCTGCACTATATTTATGATTACACTTAGTATTAGTTTTGTACCATATAGGGTAGGATGCATTGCATGTTGATTTTCGCATTAGAACTAATGACATATGATATTTCTCATGGGAGATTAGCTGCATTTAGATTAGTATTTGCATATTTTTATTTTTTTGTTGATTTTATATCCTAACACTAGCATGGGTGATCATAAGACACCATAAAAACATGTTTCCCCGTGGGTTTAGTCTTTGATATGTGCAGGTAACAGGTCTACAGTAGCTAAGAGATTGTTGGTGTTCTCATTACATCTCGTTCGAGTAGTTTTTCCCACTTTTCCGAGAGATCGTGTCCTAGTTGGAGCCAGATGTTACCCAACATTTTGTGGGTGATATCCCTAGGAGAAAAAAAAATCTCCATGATGGTCCTCAGTCGGCAGCTCGCAACCCCTTGCAGCCACCAACTAACTCGATGTGCCATTTCTCTGCCACCTGAGCCAGCCATGTGGTCCCTCACCCATCTGTCATGATCGTATGTTTGAAGGTGGGCCTCCCAAACCTAAAAGTATGGCTTGTTATTTGGTAATTGAGTATTCTAGTTTACTCATGGAAACTTTGGGCATGGATGATTCGACAGAAAGAGTGGTCTAGGTCTGTGCTCTTGTCCCCTAGGTCTCTTTTGGGATGTTAACCTTACACCCTAGTCCCGTGGGATCTCTTTTACTGACCTATTGGTTTTAGGGATGGTACTACATGGGAAACCCTAATTTTGGTTGTGTGGTCTCGCTCCCTGATTCACATATATTACTCCCCTTTCGCTCATTACACCCCTAATCATCTCTCCTCCCACCTGGGTCCACATTCCTCCATTGGGTCTACATAGGGTCAGCCACCCCCTCCCCTTGCCCCACATCTTGGGTCGGGCCTAGAATGATGTCCACGAGTTGATGCAGCTCAAAGAAAAAGAAAAAGCATAATTAGTCACACTCAACAGGAAATTGTACCACAAAATGCAAAAGATGGTTGGGACAAAAGCATTTAGCATGTGGGCAAAAGCCATGACATGAGCTCTACCCCATTCCATGGCCATCACCCTAGTTCCTACATGGCCCTTAATGAGCCTCCTTTATCATTAATGAACCCATGATTGTCCCAACCCCCGATGGGCGATGAAACGCGCCACCTTATAAGGGGGTATCCATTGTTATACTTTACACATCATGCTCTCATTACCTAGAGCCCCAAGCAGTTAACCAAAGAAAATCATAAAAAGACAAAAGGAATATGAAGAAGGGTTGGAAAATCAATGTCGGGGTAACTCATGCACCACGATTGCTCCCTCCTACACATTATTTACCCAAGTGTGGGCTTCCCTTTTATTAGCTACCCTTGTATCTTGTCATGTGATCTAGGTCGCCCCCTTTCATTCCCTACTCCATTCCATCATTATGCCACATGCCACCAACATTTAAAGGATGTACCAAAAACATACCAACCCCTTTAAAGGTCAAAACCACCTAATAGGATGTATGGTTAACCCTATTTGGAGTAGGGAGACATTAGCACATGCCAAGGCCCATTATGGAAGGGCATGCCATTATGAAGTGCTCACTTGTTATCCATGGTTTATAAACTCTTTTACTCGATTTCTTTAATGACTTGGTTTGATGGAAGGAATGGAGACACATTGGATCTTATGCAGGATTGCAAGTGGTTTCCATTTGGGTTTGGTCTCCCTATACGGGGTCCTGACCCCAGAGGGCTACATTGGCACATGTAGGGTGTGTGTAGAGAGCCATGGGCCTCCACAGCAACAAACAACACTCCATGGATCCCCACAACCATTCAGATATTTCTCGTGGTTCACTTATTGGACGAGGAAGATGCACCTGATCCATCATGCCCAGTTGGCCCCAGAGTTGCACCATACACTTGGCAGATGATCCAGGACTTGCACGATGATGTGGCATCACCTACACCATCATCCTAGCCCTTGTAGGCGATCTACAAGCATCTTCAAATTGTTTGGAGACCCATGAGGACACGTGTGCCCCCACATGTCATTTGGAGCACCACAAGTTATTACAGGGGGCCAACCCCTTGTCCACTGCTTTTGGGAGTTCAATTACACATTATGGCACATATGGACTCCATTAGGCCTCCTCCAAGGCCCAATGACATGCACTATTCATTATTCAACCCCTTGAGATGCTTATTCTTTTGTTTATGAGCTAGTTTGGCGGGCTTGTCACCAAAAGTTAGTTATTTTGCGCATTTTTTATTGTAGGGGCTAATGTAGGCCTAATTAGCTAAATCAAACTCATTAGAAGTGTATAAATACAAGTGGTGTGAATTCATTTGAGCATCATCACTTGGTTGGACTTGTATCTCTTTAGAGAACTTTGCTATCCTTCTTGGTGGATGAATTTTTGGAGCATGGAATGAATTTTGATGTTTGGATCATTTTCACTTGTCTTGGAGCTTCTTGTTTGGCAAATTTTTTATGGTTGGATATTAGGAATCCAAGTTCCATAAGAATTTTGAGGAATAGGAAGCTCCATTGCATGACATACTCCCTAAACCTAACCCTCAAATCCTCATTAACCTTTCCTAGAGAAACCCTACACCTTGCTTACAAAGCAAGCAAGCCCTAATTTTTGAGTTTCTCCTTGGAAATGGTGATTGGAATCACTTATTATCCATTGCATTGATATATTCTTTGTAAGTGAGTCCTCATATCGGGTCTCCTCCCATCGGTGAAAGTCCGTAAAAAGTAGGGAACCTTAGATGAGGTAACAATGGGCTAAGTCTCCATTGTTGCCCTTGTCCTATCAGTTTCCCATTTAGGGTCCCCTTTAGGAACCCTGCTAGTTTGAGCAGTAACAGGTCCAAAAACACAAAATATTTTGCTGAAATTTTAAATTATCAATTTTCAGAAAATTCGATCTCACTATTCTTACTTTTTACATTTCCTAGATCATATTTTCAATGGGTATATATATATATTGGAAGCTCCATTGCATGACATACTCCCTAAACCTACCCCTCAAATCCCCATCAACCTTTCCTAGAAAAACGCTACACCTTGCTTACAAAGCAAGCAAGCCCTAATTTTGAGTTTCTCCTTGGAAATGGTGATTGGAATCACTTCTTATCCATTGCATTGATATATTCTTTGTAAGTGAGTCCTCATACCGGGTCTCCTCCCATTGGTGAAAGTCCGTAAAAAGTAGGGAGCCTTAGCTAAGGTGACAAGTCTCCTCCCATCGGTGAAAGTCCGTAAAAAGTAGGGAGCCTTAGCTAAGGTGACAATGGGCTAAGTCTCCATTGTTTCCCTTATCCTAGCAGTTGCCCCTTTAGGATTCCCTTTAGGACCCCTGCTAGTTTGAGCAGTAATAGGTCCAAAAACACATAATATTTTGCTGAAATTTTAAATTATCAGTTTTCAGAAAATCCTATCTCATTATTCTTACATTTCCTAGATCATATTTTCATTGGGTATATATATATATATATATATATATCTCCAATTACATGTTGGATTGGTGACCTGATGGGGTGGGGGGGGGGGGGGGGGGGGGGGGGGGGGGGGGGGGGAATGCCTCTGAATTTAATCAGAGTTGAGAAGGTCGACAAAAGATTAGGGTTTGGATAAGGTTGGAGGGGAAGTCTGTAACAATGATCGCAATCGGTGGAGGAGGAGGCCACGAATTGTCAGCGCATTCAATGACTGTTGTGGTTATACGCAGACAAGGATTTAGCATATCCGAGGGTCCTATCTGGTTAAGGTTTTTTCGAAGTCTGGTCCTTATCCTAGTCTTTTGTTGAGATGGAAGAAAATTTAGTGGATTATTCAACTGATCCCATGGAATCTATGTCGATCTGGACTGAGGATCCACCTCAACATGTCGTTTTGGATTCACCGGTAGTTATATGGGAACCAGTTGAAAATGTTGATTCCTATATCCCTGTCGTGGGTGAGGGGGAGGTCTCGTTATCTGCATTAGGGTTGAACCCTCTGAGATGATTCAGGGAATATCTACACCAATATCTGCACCAATTGACCCTTTAACGTCGTAATTGGCATTTTCTCAGCCGCAACCTGTTTTCTCAATCTCATCACCATCAGAGATTTTGTTATGGGAGCAAGAACAATTCTCCTCTCTGGGGACAAGCCTCAGGGAAGCCTCTGCAGTACCGAACAGGGTCTATAGGGCATAGGCAGATGTTATATGTTCCAAAGAGTTAGGGCAAAGAAGAACCTATGAGCCGAACACTATAGCCAAACAATCGGTGAAGACATCGAGATGTTTCCATACTGAGCCTCACATCTCTCCAGATCTAGGGCATTTCGACATTAGGGCTTCAAGGGCAGAAGATTGTCTGAACCATGAAATAGGACCCTCGGAGGAGGGAACGCAGAGGAAATCTGGTAATAAATCAAAATGCACCAAAGTTAGGGAGCGAGGACGTATGTTGGTCTTCGGGGAAGGAATTAAAATGGTGCGACAACGCTAGGATGGAGGTGGCATCCGACAAACAATTTTCTATTGATCGGGTTCTTAGAGCAAAAGGCAACCCTAAAGTGGTTCCCAGATGAAGTGCCTCTCCTTCAATTACAGGGGACTGGCCAGTCCCGACAAAAATTTCACTGTTAGGAGGTTGTTTGAATTGAAAAAGTCGGATGTTATTTTCTTACAAGAGACCCTTGGTGATGGTGAGACCATTATTAATATGTTGAAATCCCTCCTCCCTAGATGGACCTTTCACGCCCTAGATGCACGAGGAAGGTCTGGTGGTTATGCCATGGGCATCAATAACAAATCCATGAAGTTTGAAAACGTCTGGGGAAGGGATGGGGTATTGGCAGCGAATGTGTTTTCGGAAGACCTCAGAAACACCCTGAGACTGGTTAATATTTACGGTCCTTGTCATAATCGGGTAGATTATTGGGAAAGCTTAAAGCGGGCGCATTTCATAGCCAATGATAATGTCATCATCGGTGGAGATCTAAACTTCTCATTAGGACATGCAGAATCATGGCAAAGCCATGCCCAAATCGACCCCCTCTCTGATGTTTTTGAGTAGCTCTTGGACCATTACAATTATCTCAACATTGAAGTGGCACGAATTCAACCTACCTGGAGGAATCATAGGATTGGTAAGGCTATGCTTGCTATAAGGCTGGAACGTTTTCTCATAAAGGCACCATTTGTGGACATGTTCGATAGGATCAAGCAATGAGTTGGCTCCGGAGGCATTTCCGATCATTCTCCCATTCTCCTGGAAATTGTGGGGATCGCCCCCAAACCAAAGACACCCTTCAAATTTAATTCATTATGGTTAACATATGAGGAATTTCACCAAATCGTTAAAGATACGTGGATCATCTGCTCTCAAGATAGCGACAAAATCCTTGCAGAAGTCATATTCAATAACCTGACCAGACTCAAGCATAGAACAATTGAATGGGCCAAGGAGAAGAAGAATAGGGATGAAGCAAATCTCCGAAAAATTGAGGTTGATCTGGCTAGTTTGGTGGACTCTGACAATAATGGTTTCATTTCCCCGGAGGCCAAAATGTAGCTAACATGACTTGAGGGTGAAAGACTCAGACTATTGTGTCAAAAGGAAGAGGACTGGAGACTCAAGAGCAGAGCCATATGGATCCAAGCAGGAGACGATAACACCAAATTCTTCCAGCAATGTGCCCGAGGGAGGAAAGCCACAAACACCATCTGGTCCTTAAAGATGATGAGGGCAGAGAGGCTAGATCTTTCAACCATCTGGAAGACATGGGAATCAGACATTTTAGTCGACTCCTCAGAGCCCCTCGTGAAGCATCTATAGCTGAGATTTTCAGAGTGGCCGAAAAATTCCCTTGGTTTATGGATGAAGAGGAGATTAAGAATCTAAACAGTCCTGTCACCTTAGAAGAAATAAAAGCAGTACTGAAGTGGTTTAAGAAGGACAAGAGTCCGGGCCTGGATGGATGGCCTGTTGAATTTTATTTGTCCTTTTTTTATCTTATTGGACAGGACCTTCTTGCTATTGAAAATTGCAGGGCGAATGGCAGAATGTTAGACTTACAATGCAACTTTCATTGCTTTGATTCCCAAATATGATAATCCCTCTACCTTTGATGATTATAGGCCCATCTCTCTGTGTAACTATATATACAAGATCATCTCCAAAATCATTGCCAACCGCATTAAGCCCATCCTATCCCAGCACATCTTGATCTGAATTGGATCCTAAAACACTCTCTAAGTTTTCATGAACTCTGTAAAATTCATGCCAAAGTTTCAAAGTCTTATAAAGATCAAGCTTATCAGAAATATCCTTGAAACAGTTGTAATTTGTGAACAACGCAGAGCAACGAGGACCCTCAGTCAAGCGCGCAGACCGTTGGCCCATGGTAACGCGCGCTGTCACGAATTGGCAAAACGGGAGGTCTTTTTGAGAAACGGGGGTGGTTTCTGATATGTGATTAGCGACAAGTCGCTAATCGCATATCATCAGGCAAACCCCTCAGAGAAGGAAAAGCCCCGAGCGACCCGGACCCGAAAAGTTATAAAACATAACGGATATCGCGCCAATTCCGTCAGAGGCGGGGTCCCACATAAACCGACGGAATATCGGAAGTGCTCCGAGGCGGTAAGCAGTTTCAACCGAGTCCCGCCCGATGCCACACACTGGGTGCCATGCGTCCGGCGAAAGAAAGAGAAAACCGCTCACATAGGACGGGTAAACGTCGTGTTACTTGCCCACCCAATATGAACGATGACAGTAGGATCTGGAGGCTCCAAATCGACGGCAGAGACACAATCCGATGAATGACCGGATTCGATGGGGTAAACAGGCAGAGTTGTATAAGATTTGAAGTCCGACATGGACGATGAGTTGGCAAAGATTCATGTTTCGTGGGCAATCTTGGAGCAAACGGAAATAACGGTCGTTCAAACATTTCCAAGAGAACTGACACTCAGTTCGTTATGAAACAGGTGGCCACCTCCCTGTGAGGCATTATACAGTGATGATGACGCAGAATAGAGGAATTCAAACGAACAGAGGCAGGGGAACCAAAAAGCCGAGAAGCGGAAACGAACAGTCAGAAAGTAGATTGGCTTTAAAGCCACGAGCTGACAAAGAAAGAAGGGAGCAGTTAGCAAGTAAGCTAGAAGCAGAAAGCTGAGAGCAGAGAACAGAAAGAAGAAATCGAGCTGACCTGCAGAAGCAAAAGGCAGTATCGAGACAGAGACAGAGAGAGCAGAGAGTCTGTGTACTCCAGAGAAGGCTTGAGAGGTTCAAGTGAACTCCTCTGTAAATACCTGTCATGTATTGAGTCTCAGATTGGACTCATACCATCGTGACCCATAGGAGGTCGAGAATCAGTAAAGAGAGTCTGTGTACTCCAGAGACTTGGGGAATCCAAGTACAGTCTTGCTGATATCTATCTGTTGAGTGAGGCTCAAATTGAGCTCACTGTTGTAAAAACTCTGCTTTGAAAACATAATAGAGAGGCCACCACTGAAGGTTGGACCAGGAGACGTAGCCCAGGAGTATTGGGCGAACTCCTTATTAAACTTGAACGTTGATATGTTTTCCCTGTTGTGTTTTCTCTAACTGCTTCAGTGTCTATGTATTTCGCAATCTTATCGATCCATTGTATAAAGTAACATAGGCACATCCATGCACATGAGTCTGTAATACCTTAATTAATTGTCTTGGATCAATTCCAGATCACATCTCGATGGAACAATTTGCGTTTTTGAATCATCAACAAATTCAAGAAGCCATTGGCATGGCCCAGGAAGGACTGCACTCTATTAAACTTAAGAACCTGAAAAGTATCATCCTCAAGATAGACCTATCCAAAGCTTTTGATAGAGTCAATTGGACCTATCTCTGCCTCATTCTTACCCAGATTGGTTTCCCTCACAACTTTATCAACTGGATGATGTGTTGTATATCTTCGATCTCTTACAGTATCCTTATCAATGGTGCAACATCCAATTTCTTTCACTCTGAGAGGGGCCTCAGACAGGAATGCCCTCTCTCGCCTTTACTTTTTCTTCTAATCATGGAAGGTTTGAGTAGACCTATATTGGGTGCCAGAGCTTTTGGGGATATCCATGGGGTTAAATTGGCCGACGCTAACACACTCACTCACCTTCTCTTTGTAGATGACATGCTCATATTCCTTGATGGCTCCATTAGGGAATCCTCATGTTTTCTACAACTCCTATCCATTTTCTGCAAGGCAACGAGAATTGAAACCAATCACACAAAATCAACTATTTCGACTCCATTCTGCTCACAAAATGAAAGAATATATGCTCATCAGCATTTTCCATACAGACAGTTGGAGTTTGAAGACGACATTAAATACTTGGGGTACAGGTTCAAGCCCAACAAATACCATATTGTTGATTAGACATGGTTGGTAGCAAAGATCGAAGCCAGAATCAATATATGGCATCAACGATGGCTATCAAGGGCAAGAAGGTTGGTGCTTATCAAGTCAGTTCTAGAAGCGATATCGGTTTACTGGATGGCACTGGCTTGGAATCCCAAAGGCATCATCAACAGAATACAACAGATCTGCTACAGATTTTTATGGCAAGGAAGCAAAGAAGGCAAAAATTTCGCTTGGGTAAGATGGGATCGGATTAGCAGGCCCAAGAAATGGGGGGGATGGGGAATGAAGGATCTCAATTGTTTTTTAAAGGCTCTTGCAACCAAAATGGGATGGCAGTTACTCACTACTAACAGCCTATGGAAGGAAGTGGTATACTACAAATATTTTCCCTCTCTCGATGCTAGATTAGTTTCGCAGTCCCATATGGATCAGACCTATCATCTCTACCATCTGGAGGGCAGTCTCTCACTCCATATTCGTCATTCAACATGGATTGGCTTGGAATATTGGTTTAGGAGATCGTGTACGTATTGGAACAGACGCCCGGTCGGGTAATGGAAATGCTCACTTACTACCTCATAGCCTCTTGCAATTTTTTGATTCTTTTGGCATCAAATACTTATCACAGGTCGTGGACCCGGAAAATTCATCGATGCTCAGTCAATCATGGAAGTCGGCACAGGATCTCAGGATCCCCAACCAGTGGGGACATGATTAGAATAGGTATACTACCGCACTTGTTGAATATCATATGAGGATCTCCGACAGGAATGACGAACTGATCTGGGCCATTTCTGTGCATGGCAGATACACTCCCAAGGATGGATATATCTTCATTTATTTGGATCATGAACCTGAAATTAAAGATTGGTGGTGGAGCCTTATCTGGAAACTAAAATCTCCACCAAAATCAAAACTATTTTTGTCGTGTCTTTTAAACAACAAAGTTCCCACCGATGACAGCCTTCCCTGGAGGTCTCTTTTCAAGGCTTCACGATGTTGTTTATGCAAGAACGACATTGAAACTATTGATCATCTATTTCTGTAATGCGCAATTGCACAGCAAGTTTGGAACCTATTATATCAATCTCTAGAGGTTAATATAAGATGGCAAGGAGAGACTATTCAAACTACCTAGAATCACTAGTGGGAAAATGCTCGCTCACACAAACTTTGCAACCTCCCACTATTAGTTTGTTGGGGCATCTGGATAGGAAGAAATAAGCAATTTTTCCAGGATATGTCCACTAATTGGATCTTCACCTGCTCACATATTGAAGCATTGTATAGCTTGATCCCTGAAGAAGATTAGATAATTCGCACCCAACAGATAGTACCTGAAGTCATCGATAAAACATTTCCCTGGGCTTTTTTCGATGGGTCTGCTCAAAATACTGGATGCGGTGGTGGTGCTATTTTGTACTTATCAGAGGACCACTATTACAAGCTCAAGATGGGCCTTGGAAGGGGAACCAATAATTATGCCGAACTCAATAGTCTCAGACTTCTCCTTATATTTCCACTTGAAAAACACTGCAGTCGACTACAAATTTTTGGGGACTCCAAAATTATTACTAATTGGTTCAAGTATCAGTCTCTTTGTCACATGCACACACTCAAAGGCTTATTGGATGAAATTTTAACCTTAAAAGCTCAATTTGATTTCATTACTTGTCATCATATTTATAGGTATAGGAACCAGATTTCTGACAATCTTTCCAAGGAAACCACGCAGCAACCAATGGGCAATGGATGATCCACAAACAACAGGGGTAGAATGCATATCAATTTTATCACAGGGCTTTCATAAAGTAGCAGTAGATAGCAGATGAAACAACATGATTATCATTTTCTTTTTGTTACATATTGTGAATAACAAATCTAAACAGGGCTATATAGCATGCGCAGTTTTTGTAACTTATTATGAACTCTCAGGACTTCTATGACAGTCTGGTTTATTGTGTGGTGAACAACCACTTTTTGCATATGCTACATATGTTGAAGGTACAACATGTAATTTCAATATATAATCTATAATGGAATTACGATTTTTTTCTTGGCAATATATATATATATACCCAATGAAAATATGGTCTAGGAAATGTAAAAAGTAAAAATAGTGAGATAGGATATATATATATATATATATATATATATATTGAGAGGGTCTAATGGTTAAGAGCATGTGTTTCCTCTTAAGAGGTCACAGGTTGAAAACAAGAGGGGGATAGAGCATGTATGCCTTCATAGACTTAGTAGTCAAATCGTTGCGCAGAGGTAGGTCCCTTGTCCCACAAACAAGAGGGTCTCATACACCAATTTGGTGTCTGGCTTGGCCGTGACCTTAAAATTGGATAATAATAATAATGAATTTAATATAAATTTCCTTTGCTAAAAAAAATATTATCAATTACTTCGTGGGTCCAAAAACACATATAATATTTTTTTGAAATTTTAAATGATCTCCCACGAAGTAATTGATAATATATATTTTTTTAGCGAAGGAAAAATATAGAAATTCATATATTTTGAAATGTTACCAATTTTAATTGAAAGATGGTAGGGTATATTCTAAGTGAACCTGACAGTTAAATACATATGTTTTACAATAATACTTACATCTGTCTCCAAGAAAGTTTCACGTCATGAACATTCCATCGCCAAAAGACAAACACGTTTGTTATCACTTTTGTCTTTGCGTTTGGGGGGTTGTAACGCTCAATTAAAACTTGTGTTTTCGATGATCAACAGTTAGAGTGTGGAGCTTGCCTCGTATGATTCTTGCATTTATTTGTTCTGAGCCACATACGACTCTCAACAACTACGAGTGCATTTATATTCTGATGTCACTTATGGGCAAAACTGCAAATGAACAGATGTCAAATAGAGATGAAAAGGGTAGACAATGTTTGGCCTGACCAATTTAAAAAAGAAACACCTTCGGTGTAAATATACATTTGACTAACACAAAGTCACTTAGCCGCCAAATGTATTTTTTTTAAATTAGCCGCCAAACACAATTTTAGTAAGACGGTTAAAAAATCTATTGGTAATATTATATAATAAATATTTTTTGTTGTATATATTATATTAGAAATTAAGTTTGATTTAATTTATATAAATATAATATTTATAAATATTAAAATAAATTATATATTGTTTATATAATATAATATTTATTAGTTAACATTTTATAATAATATAAACTTAGTTCTCCTAACTTTGTGATTAATCCGAAAGACTTTCTTCTACAATATAAATTTAGTTCTCTGTAATTTAATTATATGAACTTTGCTATTAAGATATGTGAATTATATCCTCACAAATATTGAGTAATTTAATATATTATTCTATGTAATATTTTATTTAAAACATTATATATAGAGAGTTAAATTTAATGATGAACTTGAAAATCAGAAAACAAATCAAACTTAATCATTATTGAATTTGAATTCGAACCTCAACCATGTGACTTAGGTATGTAGTATTTTGTAAATTTTTAAAAGCAAATGCTTCTGGTTCTATTTAATCACAGGTCAGGAATTAGGTCTCAGTGCTTTGGATCATGTTTGGACTCATAACACATATGAGACACTTATTCTTTCATGATATTTTGGATATCTATTGAAATTATGCATTGTTTGGACATGACTTTATTGAATATCAATGAAAATTGTTTTTTTTTTAAATCAATATATGTGTATATCTTTATTTATTGTATTTACCGATATTTTCCTGGTCCAATTAAAACTATTTGCTCTTTTGCCTTGCAAATTTATTGCCAATTTTGTGTCTAGTATC
Source organism: Pinus tabuliformis (assembly GCA_031772625.1). Taxonomy (NCBI): domain Eukaryota; kingdom Viridiplantae; phylum Streptophyta; class Pinopsida; order Pinales; family Pinaceae; genus Pinus; species Pinus tabuliformis. Next base: position 1,535,243,126 of record CM062820.1, on the reverse strand, counting down.
ATTAGAGTATTCACATAATTGGGATTTTTAGGAGGCACCTGAGAACTGGAGGCAGCTAATAAGGAAGGTGGAAATGTAACTGTGTGCCTAGACATCAGTTAGAGGCGGATTCTAGGGGCTCGAGGGTGTCGAAGTACTCAGTGAAGGAAAAAAAGGGGGGTTATAATGCCCTTCTCTTCTCGGATGGTATCCCCCTACAAGAAGCATTTGGCAAAATATATGGCATTTGGATGGCTTACCAAAGGTGAATCTTTTCTGATGGACTCTTGCTCACAACAAACTTTAACAGCAAAGCATCTCCAGAAAAGAGGAATTCATGGTCCCTCTTATTTTTTATTATGGCATGACCACAATATATCAATTAGTCATTTATTTCTTGAATGCACGTTTACTAAATCAGTGTGGGAATTTGCCTTACAGAGCCTAGCTCCGAGATTGAAATGGTCTAATCATATCTTAATTTTTATTTTTTTTAAGCCTGGGAGAAATTGAATTTGGAAAGTTTCTGGGGAAAAGCCAATTTTCAAAAGATTTTACGTAGCTCTACTAAAATTTCCCTTTTTTTTTTTCTACTAAAATTTCTCTATTAGAAATTTTGGCTTGCCCAAAACAAGGCCATTTTCCATGCTGAAAGCGTTCAGCCTCATGTGGTAGAAACTCATGCAATCTCCCTATTATGAGAACATATGAATTCTAAATTAGTAAGCATTCTTGTTCCACAACAGTTGGATAGGATGGAAGAAATTTGGTGGTCGAGCCTCAATTTTCAAGTTTCAGCACCCTTGTGTTGAAATGTGACAACATGTAAATGATGTAATTGTGGGTAAATCTTATTTTTACTGCCAGTTAGTTTTATAACGAGATTTGTAACGAATAGGAGTTATGTAATGGAGCAGCCCATATTAATTGGTGAATGCCCGAGAGGTTGGATCATGGAGAACCATCTTTGATTAATAAAGATTTCCAATCCCTTGCCCCGTGGAGGTTTCCTTAACACATTGTCAAGGTTTTACCACGTAATTCTTTTTGTTAAATTGTGTGTGTGATTCAGTTTCCTAATTTTGTTCATTTCTTTCTTGGTTGAATGATAACCACTCTAAAATTAAATACATCAGCTTTCATTTTTAACATATATACCGAAACTTTCTCGGAGAAATCAAATCAAAATTTTATGTCTTTGTTGGGTATGATTATGCAGTGAAAGGAAACAGGTTGTCAAATCCTTCTTCACGGAAGATAGTCATTAGTAGAGATGTAACATTTGATGAATCTTCTCTTCTAAATTCGAAGGTTGAAAAAATTGAACATGAACAGGTACCGTTGAATCAGCAAATTCAGTTGGAGGCTAAACCTTTTTCAGAGAGTCAAAAAGAAGGAATGACTTCTGAAGAAAAAGGTGAAGATGCAAAGGTAACTGTTGAAGTTCCAGAACCAGTTTAGCAACCAGTCACTCTAATAAGGTCTACAAGGGAAGAAAAACACCCAAAAGGTATGAAGATTTCGCATGATCTTTTGCATTGATTACTGAAGATGGGGAACCTTCTTGTTATCAGGAAGCAGTGGATGATTCAGATAGCGAAAAATGGAAAAAGGCTATGGACGAAAAAATGGATTCCTTACCCAAGAACAAAACATGGGATCTTGTAGAACTTCCTGAAGGGAGAAGTGTTGTTGGATGCAAATGGATCTTCAAATTGAAGTGAAATGTTGATGGCAGTATCAACAGGTATAAGACGAGGCTGGTTGCAAAAGGGTATTCTCAGGTTGAAGGTATTGACTTTCATGAGATTTTTTCACCAGTTGTAAAACTTGTTTCTATTCATACTGTGTTGGCACTAACTACATTACTTGATCTTGAGTTAGAACAGTTAGATGTTAAAACAACCTTTCTACATGGTGATTTGAATGAAGAGATTTATATGGAACAACTAGAAGGTTTTGTACAAGGTCGTAACAGAAGATTAGTTTGCAAGCTTAGGAAATCATTGTATGGCCTGAGGCAGTCTCCCAGGCAATGGTACAAGAAGTTTGACTCCTTCATGGTGAGCCAGAACTTTACTAGAAGTGAGTATGATCATTGTGTATACTTCAAGAGTTTCAGTGGCATATTCATTATCTTGGTTTTGTATGTTGACAATATGCTTATTGCAAGCAAAAGCATGGAAGAGATCAACAGGTTAAAGGCTCAGCTCTCTAGGACATTTGATATGAAGGATCTTGGAGCGGCAAAACATATCTTGGGCACGGATATACACAAAGACAGGAAATCTAGAAAGCTTTAGTTATCACAGCAAAAGTATGTGGAAAAAGTACTTGAAAAGTTCGGTATGAATAGTGTGAAACCTGTTAATGTTCTATTAGTTTCTCATTTTAAACTTTCTTCAATTTTGAGTCCTAGAACTAATGACGAAAAGAATTATATGTCTCGTTTACCATATGCAAATGTGGTAGGCAACTTAATGTATGTGATGGTATCTACAAGGCCTGACATTTCCCATGCAGTTGGAGTTGTCAACAGGGTTATGGCAAATCCAGGAGAAGAATATTGGCGAGCAGTGAAATGGGTGCTTCGGTATTTGAGAGGCACAAGCAATCATTGCATCATCTTTAACGATAGTGAAGGATCAGTCTGCGAGTATGTGGATGCTGATTATGTAAGTGATTTGGACAAAAGGAGATCTACTGCAGGTTATGTCTTTACTATTGCATGTGGAGCAATTAGCTCAATGTCAAAGCTTCAAGAAACAATTTCTTTGTCCACTACTGAAGCAGAGTATATAGCTGCTTCAAATGCCAGTGAAGAAGCAATCTGGTTAAAAGGCCTACTTGATGAAATTGGAAAGACGCAAGAGAAAGTGAATGTATTATGTGACAATCATAGTGCTATTCATTTGGCTACAAATCCAGCTTATCACAGCAGGACCAAGCACATTGATATAAGGTATCATTTTCTGAGACATGTGATCGATGGCGGAAAAATAGCTCTCAAGAAGGTCCATACACAAGAGAATCGTGCAGACATATTCACGAAGTCAGCTATAGTAGAGAAGCTTCAATGGTGTTTGGATTCTCTTGGCTTGCAGAAGAGATGATGAATGGGCATGGGGAAGGGATTAGGAAAATTGTTGTCAAGGTGGAGATTGTTGAAATGTGACAACATGTAAATGATGTAATTGTGGGTAAATCTTATTTTTACTGCCAGTTAGTTTTATAACGAGATTTGTAACGAATAGGAGTTATGTAACGGAGTAGCCCATATTAATTGGTGAATGCCCGAGAGGCTGGATCATGGAGAATCATCTTTGATTAATAACGATTTCCAATCCCTTGCCCCGTGGAGGTTTCCTTAACACATTGTCAGGGATTTACCACGTAATTCTTTCTGTTAAATTGTGTGTGTGATGCAATTTCCTAATTTTGTTCATTTCTTTCTTGGTTGAATGATAACCGCTCTAAAACCAACACCTTGGTTGTTCCTCAAAAATATGGATGGCAAATGAGTTTAACTGCAGAAGAGCATAATTAGTGGTTTTCTTCTCAAACAGTTCACATTCTTTGTTTTGACAGAGCTTCTAAAAATAACTCAATTGACCATAGTCGTGTTATGAAGTATTATATATATTATGCGATCCAAGGTTCAAATCTCCTTAAATAGTCCATGAGCCATGTGCAAAGGTGTGTGTGGTTCACCTAGTGGTTATATTGGTAGCGATCAGAATCAACACCATGTCACATGAGTACAAGTCTGGCCCAATTGTGGATTCCTCTAGTTAAAATTTAAAATGAAAAAAAAAAACTAGTGGAACAGAAAATGGAACTCCTTCACTAAATTTGATTACCCTTCCAAAGTGGGTAGATGGTTCTCGCATATGAAAAGCGGGATTTGTGAACAAACCTCTTTTCCCCAAGGTATTTTGAGGCATCCATGATAGAAAGATTGAAAGATTCTGGGAGGATGCTCGAGCTAGGCATCATCCACTTTCATCAATTCATGATTTGAATCGAATGCCAAGGTATTTTTAAGCATCCACGATAGAAATACTGCAAGATTCTGGGAGGATGCTCAGGTTGGGCATTATCCACTTTCATCAGTTCATGGTTTGAATCAAATCAATCCTCTCCTAAAAGAAGTAAGAATGATTCATGTTGTTGATTACATGGATATTGGGAAAAACCTGTTGTGGAGAGATAGCGAGGAATGGCTTGTAAGACTCACTAAGGCAGAAGTTAAAACAATCCTAATTACATGTGCAGGCTTCTCATTTATTCCAAAATGAAGGAGAATGTTTTATGTTGGAATCCAAAGGGGCAGGGTACCCACTTGGTAAAAAAAGGTCTCCTTCAAGTGCTCAAGGATGAAGGAATCTCAGGTTCAAATCCCTTTTGGAAGAAATTTTGGTTCTCCCCCACCCCACAAGTTTGCCCAAAAATCTCAGCTTTTAGTTCGCTGGCACTAAAAAAGATGAAATTTTCAGATAGGTGTTTCTGAGATGGCGAAGGATCCATGGACCTTCTAAAGTGTTGGGCGAGAAGAGCAGCAAACAAATGTAAATCCACCTGTTTTTTTGGTTATCCTTGCATTAGAAATCCATTTTAAATGGTCTGTCTCTTTTGGAATAATATTCTTTTCCTTATCCATCCAGGAGACTCATGAATTGGTCTAGGATTGTATGGAAAACAGACTACATCAAAAGGATATGGTCAAATAGCCCACTCTTCATCCAATGGGACTCATGTCATGCAATAAACAATCAAGTTCCTAAAGGATAACTTCATGCCAATGTTCTACCAATACTTCAGGACAGGGATGCAGGTGCGGGGAGACGCACAGGGGACATGTGAGAGTACCCTCAAATTTTAGGGAAATTTAGAGGGGTGGGGAGACATCGGGGTATATATATAAAATTCAAAGTCATATTCAATAATGAAAGCATAGATATATTGATCCTTACATAATGAAATACATTGATTGATATTCATCGTTCACACTGGTACATACATCATTCATCCATACACCATGAGACTCAATATGAAATAAATTGATCAATATTCTCCATTCATCATTCTAGAATCTACATTGATTTAAAAATTAAATTTATCATTCATCATTCTAGAATGTAAATTGATTTAAAATTTAAATTCATCATTCATCATTCTAGAATCTAATTAGTACTAAGCAAAATAGACTATAGTAGATACCAATGCTATAGGAACTAAGCCGTGATCGAACTGGAAAACCCTCTAAACCAAGTACCGGTCAAAAATACGATCGACCAAAAACACCTAAAATATTCCAATTTTAAAGAAAAGCATATATATTATTCATGTGCATTCATATGAATCCAAACCATTTATATACAAATAAGAAAAAATTCTCATTTATATAGCATGTGAAGGTGCACATAACCAAAATAGCACCGAATGCAATCCATCTCCGAACTGAAAATACATCAACAAACAGGTTCTAGATGGCCTCTAGCATCCAAAAAAAATCATGCTACAACAAATACCTACATATCATCAAAATCATTACCTATATTGGGATCTTCATCATCAATATCACCCTCTAAGCATTAAAATAAGATTAAAAAAATGTAGCATGTAAAGTCAAGATTTTGTTTGAGTGATGAGTACATTTGAGTAGGGTCATGATAGAGGAGTTTGACAACCAATGCCACTAACATCAAGGTACATAGAGGGCTTGGTGCTCTTCATTAAATACTAGTTCCATACCCTCGTACATGACAAAATCCAATGGAGATGTTGCAAACCCCCCGATCCTGAAATCCTGAAAATTTGTTAAGTATGTTGGATTTTGAGTGAGATTTAAAATTCTACTTTCTCCATATGAAATCCAATGAGGTCAGAACCAGTCTCAAACATCCTGAGTCATTTCATGGTAATGTTAAAAATTTCAATGACTTTTACTTTAAGAATTTAACATTACCATGAATTGCATAGCAATACTAGGGTCATAGGCATGAATATTAGGCTTCCCCACACAAAAGTTCTTGAAACTTAAAAGGGGTGCTTCTAGGTGTCCCCCATCAAAAGAGATGCTTCTAGATGTCTCTCTTTTGAGGGGGTGTGCCCAGAAGCACCCCTTTTGGGAAGACACATCCCCCACATTGGGGAAACATTTCCCCCTACATCTCCCTGCGTCTCCCCAAAAGGGGGACGTGGGGAAACATTTCCCTAGGCATCCCCATCCTAGGTGCGTGGGAAGTGTGGAGTGCGTGCTCCCCATCTAGGGGGATGCGTCCCTATGGAACAATGCTTTATGCCTCCTAAAAAAGCATGGAAACTTAAAACGCTCAACACAAGAATGTCATCATAGATTCATCCCTAAGCACCTGAAGTCTTCCCCCTCTTCTTTGGAATCAAAGTCTCTCGCATATTTGTCAAAGAGGAATATTTCATCCTTTTTTGTTAAGAGACAACCACTTGGGACCTAAAAGGCTATGGCTACATGGTTCCCAACGGGAGGAAATGAGTACAAATTGAAACCCCATTGTGCCACCAAGGGCAACCAAGGGAGATCAGGGACTGCAATTAAGTCACAAGGTTCGCCGAACCTAAACCCTCAGGTTAAAAATTCGGCGAACCCGGAAAAAAACTTGAAGTTCGTTGAGGTTCGACGAACCTCAAATTTGAACCCGAACCCGATCCGAAGTGAATCAACAGTTGAACTTGAAGACGAACCGGATCGAACCCGAACCTAAATGAGAACATGAATTTCAAAGGAAAAAAAATTAGGTTTGCAAGGTTTGCAAAGACATAGGGTTTTTTTGGCACGAAAAGAAGTTTCTATGCGGGCTCGACAACGCATTGGCATCTTGTGGTTTACTATCGAAGGGTGTATTCACGAATCACGATTTCACAAATTTGTTGCCGACTGTATGTTTTGTGGTTTGTTGTGCCGACTGTATGTTCTGTGGTTTGCTATGCGTGAAGCCTGTGGACGCCGAACGTGTTCAAAGTTTCAAACATTGTTTTAGCCTGAGTTTTGTTGAAGCCTGTAAGGATTAGTTTCTCTAAGGGTGATTCCACTAATAATTTAAGCGAGACATGGTTGTCCTCAAACTCTATTCGGACTGTTTGGGTGTTGATCATGGCTTGTATTCTAGCATTGGATAGAGTAATAATTGTTGAAGTTTAAAAATTAATGGCTGTGAGTAGGATTCCTATTATGAAAAGAATAATAATGGCTATAATATGATGTTGTTGCAATGCCGGTGAGAACAGTTGCTATCTTTGAGTAGTGCTCTTGGATGTGCAAATTAGATTTGAACTAGTTATGCATTCCAATGTTTATTGTTATGCTTGTTGGGCTCAACTCTAGGTGTAGTAGTAAAAAGCAATTATTATGTTTAGAATTTTCATTAGATTACTTTATTATCAATCTGTCATGGATTAAATGCTCACAATGTTATTAGTTCAAAAAAAACTGCAGATTATGTTATAATTCTGAAAATGCATCAGTATATATATATACCAACCTAAATCTGAACCCCATCTGAACCTTATCAGAAAATTCAAACTTGAATTGAACTTAATAATTATCGAACTCGAACCATGTGACTTAGAACTGCAGTGCTACAGGATAGAAAAGGCATAATGAAAGTAGTAATTCTAAAACTCAATGGCATGAAAACAAACAGCCAAGCTGAGCTGATCAATCATTGTGTCATATAAGGTATCAAATTGTGTCTCATCCATGGAATTCAAAGGACATTTGAAACTCATTGTCCACTTTGAGCAAGGCAAGAAGTGGCAGGGAGAGATTCGTGGTGCGTCAGGTTCCACATCAATGTGATCTCGAGTTTCCTCTTGGGCCTCCTAGGAAGTTGAGCTATCAGAATTGTTAGTGTAATTTGTATATATTGCCCAACTAATGTATATTATTACCAATGTTCCATCGAGTTTCAGGGATGGGGAAACACGAGAGCGAGGATACGCACAAGGGGATGTATATAAGCAACCCCAAAATTTAAGGAAATTTAGGGAAAATTTATATATTAAAAATTTAACATATAAAAATAAAATCCCAACAATATGTCAATAACTAAGTTAGTAAATAGTAAATCTTAATAATTATGAAATGTATACCTAAATATGATCATCATTTCGATCATAATTATCATTTGATATTTTTGCAATCATTAATGTAAAATTGTAAATCTAAAAGTAGATTACTAAATTGAATCCATCATTTGACATTATGCAATGTTCCATCTAAATTTATCATTTTGCAATGAGCATTAATATTATGCAAGGTACATCTAAATTAAATTAATCATTTGACAATTGAAATTACACTATGCACATCAAAAGTAAATTCATCATATGACAATGACATTATGTTGAAGTCTAAAATAGCAATAGAATACTAAACTAAAATTAAACATAGAAAGTAGTGAAATACTAGTAAATTTTTCAAAAAGTACTAAATAATAAATCGGCAGCTCCAAGTCACAAAATGAAAATCACAGCTCCAAATCCCCCGGTCAATGGTAAATCCAAATCACAACAAATTGCAGATGAAAAATGTCAAGTAGGGGCAGCAGGAAAATCTTGGGCGGCAAGGTAAAATGTCGAGCGACAGTAGAAGGAAAATGTCAGGCGAAAAGGTAAAATCATAGGGTTAATGAGAAATGTGAATAATTATGTTTTAAAGTTTTAATTTATCCTTCAGGGCGTTTTCATTTTTTGTTTTTAATTGTTATTAAAAAAAAAAAAATTGGGGGGCAGGAGGGGGGAGACGCTTTTCATCACCAGAAAAAAGTCCCCTCGGAGTTTCCCCAAAAAAGGGATGTGGGGAAACGTTTCCCCGGGAGTTCCCTTGTCTCGGGAGCATGGAGGAGCGAGGAAGCGCATCCACCACCCCCACCCTAGTTATTACTTATAATTATGGCCTAGGCCATATTGTTTATTCTTTTATTGTATTAAAAGGTAAAGTTAAAGCTGACTTAAGCAAACTTAATATTTAGGCCCAATAACCTCTTGGGGTGTGTGCCCTTGTTTTATGGGCCCATAACCTCCTCTTCAAGGGACACTTCACTTGAACAGTTTATAAATACACAACTCAAACTCTCATTTGTATTATCTCATCTTGCAATCTTCTGGATCTAAAATACAAAGAGTTATAAGCCTGAGAACACTTAATTTTGGTGTTTTCTCTTGTGATTGGCCTCTTTCTCTTAGGCGCACTTGTGTATTTCTGTTTTTCACTTTGGTTTTACACTCTCTAACACACTTGTGAGGATTATATTTCAGAATTTGGGTAAGATTCAGTTCCAGTGATTCTTTTGTCGACTCTCTTAATTCTCTTGACTAATCCGAAAACAAATGGCTATTGGTATTACATCTTATGGTGTGGAACTAGGGTTTTCTTGGATCATCATTTTCCAAGGTTCTTTCTACGGATTTTAGAAGTATAAACCCTAATTTATTTTACAGATCCTATAAAGTTCTTGTAGCACCTAATGGATCTGTCTTACAATGCACATTTGGCTGGGCACTCTGCATATTGGTCCTCCTCCACTTCACTAGAATGGAGTGTAGACTTCGGAGCTACCATGCATATGATGAAACACTAACACCTTAGGTCTGATTATCGACATCAACACAATGGCAAGGAAGAAAATATTGGTGATAACTCAACTCTACCCATTTTAGGCAGTGGTGATGTTCTCATTGACATTACCAAGTTTGGGAAAGTCCTTCATGTTCCAAGAGTAGGGCCCAATCTTCTCGATATTTACGGCATCAGTCACAGCAATAAAAAGATGAAATTCGGGCCAGATTGATGGGTACCAAAAGACCGTGATGATGATTTTAAAGTGGTTTGGGTTAGATATTGTAATGAACCCAACCGTATGTACAAATTGAGGAAACTTAGTTCTCTTTTAACACAAAATTATAGTTCTCCTTCAACACTGAAAGCATTTGTTGCTATGGTGGCTAATGCTTACAATAATAGCAAGTTGTAGTATCACCACCATTAATAGTATTATTGTAACTAACTTTCAAGAAAAATTATGGTGCTACAATGAGATGAGAATAAGAAAAAATGGTTTACTACAAGGAAAACACTAATTTTGAGTTAGAAGATCGAGATTATCTCTTTTGTTGCTAGTGTCAAGAAGAAAATAAATATTGCAAAAATAAGAATGAATCTCATGAGCTTTAGAGTGAAGTTAGGAGGTGCATGAGACCTAAAACAACTTGGGAAGGAAGAAGTGGTAAAGTTTGCAATTCTAACAAAGTAGAAGATGAAAAGAATTATATTTTAGAGTGCAGCATACACAAAGATTAGGTCTCATTTTCAAAACATTGTATTACCACTAATACTATAATGTGCAAACCCATGAAAGCCAAAGTAAACTTGGTACTCCTATTTCCAGGCTATTTGATCTTAAAAGCAACATCAAAAAAAGAAAACAGTTAACTTTTCTTTGTTGAGATCTGATAGACCAACGTTGTTCTCAATTGACAGTTACAACAGCATCATCATCATGACAAACTTTGGGTCCTTGCAACATATGAGTTGTTCACAGATGGTTGAAGGCCTTCCACAGATCAAACCAACTAGTGGTGATTATGAAGGATGTATACTCAGGGAGTATCATCAAGAATCCTTTCTTAAAGAGAGACATTCATTTCAACCTCTTAGAATGGTTCACTCAATCTCTTTCCGGAGCTAAACATTTATTTTCTTTTACTGATAATTTATCTAAATTTTTTGGAGATAAATTTAAGGATTTCAAACTATGAGTGGAGGATCAAGTTGAAACAAAGGTCAAGTGTCTCAAGATTGGTCGTGGAGAAGTTTATACTTACTTTCCAAAAATTTAGGTAAGATTTGATTCCAACAACTCTTCTGTGGGCCCTTATAAAGCTCAATACAACTGACCTCCTTGAAACCCACGAGGCTTTGTCATTCCAAAACCCACGGATGCAACACTGGACTTGTAGATAAAGTAGCTCGAGGTAGCCCCAGAGTTGGGATTCCCCCGTCTTACCACTTCCAAAGTTTAGGTCGATTAGCCATGCTTCCATCCAAAGTTTCTTCCCACAACGTTGAATGTTAGAAGAGATGGGTTTCCTCACTGTTGTGCTGTATGGCCTGCCATGCCCTGCTCCCCTCCTTCCCACCTTCAAGACCATGAGCGAAAACCTCTTAGAACCAACCACTCTCATAAGGAAATTATATATCAATCCATCACCCCTTTCACAATTACTAATGACTTTAATGATGAGATTGTATCGCAGTCTCTTTACCCATCCTCAACCATTGGCGATAGTTCCAACAATCCTTGATATCCTTTCTTCTGTTCAGCATCAAGACTCTTCAGTTTCTAGTATCTTTTTTAATACACGCACCTGTTCAGCATCAAGACTCTTCAGTTTCTATTATCTTTTTTATACTCGCACCTTATTTATTTTATATCCTCTTAGCTAGAGATTTATCTTTTAGTTAGACACTTAGCTCTTCTTCTTTTATTTCGATACTCTCCAGGAGTTGCTTTCACAACCTCACTTTGTACCTACACCGGATGTACTCCTTTAATCCCATAGACCTACTTTTGTGATCATTTACTGGACATTAATTAAATTATCTTATTATTGACTTCATCTCTAGTAAAGCAAGGAACATGAACCGATTCATCAATAGCAAAGTTGACTCAATTCCCAAAAAAAAAATCAAAACAGCGAGTTGACTATTTCTCGCATCTGTTGAGATGGGATTAGGGTGGCAAACTGGCTGGGACTATTCAAGTAATTACATTGTTGTGTAATCCAGTTCAAACTGAACCAAATGGGAAGATAGTGGAGAAAGGAGGTTTGGAAGGCTGATTTGACAACGGTACTCAGATAGTTACCCCATGAAATTAACTCACAGCCTTATGGAATTTGATAACGTCTTGCTCAAGAAGGCAGACAACAGAAGGGTAGAGAAGACTCTTCCCTTGTGCAGAGAAGACACACTCCTGAAGCCCAGTCTTCTTAATCTGATTTGTGACTGCTGTGCCTTCAAGATGCTTTCACACATTTGTTTATGTTGTCACAGGAACAGCCAATGGGCTGCCAACTAACTTTGTTTATGATCTGTGTATAATTGTCTGGTTTAAATAAATACACAATTCAAGCTCTCATTTGTGCCATTTTATATCATAATTTTCTTGACCTGAAATACAAAGTGTTATAAGCCTAAGGACACTTAATTTTGGCATTCTCTTATGATTGGCATCTTTCTCTTAGGCACATTTGTGTATGTCTGTTTTTCAGCACTTATGATTGGGTTTTGCACTTTGTCTAGCACACTTGTTTTCTTGACCTGAAATACAAAGTGTTATAAGCCTAAGGACACTTAATTTTGGAATTCTCTCTGTTTTTCAGCACTTATGATTGGGTTTTGCACTTTCTCTAGCACATTTGTGAGGAGGTTATTTCAGAATTAAGGTGAGATTTGATTCTATCAACTCTTCTGTGAAATACAAAGTGTTATAAGCCTAAGAACACTTAATTTTGGCACTCTTATGATTGGCATCTTTCTCTTAGGCACAGTTGTGTATGCCTGTTTTTCAGCACTTGTGATTGGGTTTTGCACTTCCTCTAGCACACTTGTGAGGATGTTATTTCAGAATTTAGGTGAGATTTGATTCTATCAACTCTTCTGTGATCCCTCATAAAGCTCAACACAATTGACCCATCAGGCTTTGTTGTCCAATACCCAAGGCATACACCACTAGCTAGCAGACATAGTAACCCTGGCCAGCCCAGAGTTGGGATGTCCCCATCGTACACACTAGTTCTTAGGTTTAGTTCAGCTATGCTTCCATCCAGAGTTTCTTCCCACAACCTTGGATGTTATGAGTGATGGGATTCCTCACTCTTGTGACCTGTTTCCCCCGCCCAACAAGATCATGCAGCCAGGACTTCTCAGCACCAACCACTCTCCTAAAGAAATCATCTACCAATCCATTAGCGCTTTCAATCATTAATGACTCCAATGAGGAGACTGTATCAGAGTCATCTTACTCGTCCTCAACCATCAATTATAGTTCCAACAGAGCTTGGCATCCTCTCTTCGTTCAGCATCAAGACTCTTCAGTTTCTAACGTCTTTCTTATACTTGCATCTTATCTTATCTTTTAGTTAGACACTTGGCTTTTCTTGTTTTATTTCAGTATTGTTTAGGAATTGCTTTCACACCCCAGTTTGTACCATTAATCCCATTGACCTACTTTTGTGATCATTTATTGGAGATTAATAAAATTATCTTATTGTTGACATCATCTCTAAGAAAGCAAATAGCCTGAACTCGTTCATCCATCACAAAGTTGAATGAATTCAAAAAGATTTCAAGACAACGGGTTGCCCATTTCTCAAATCTGCTGACATAAAATTGGTGTAGCAGATTAGCGGGCTGTTCGAACGATTATTACATTGCTGGGTAATTCAGTTCAAAGTCAACCAAATGAGAAGATAGTGGAGAAAGAACGTTGGCAGGCTGATTTGACAAGGGTACTGAGGGCACCTATCCCATGAAATCAACCCGCAGCCTTGTGGAATGGCGCCTTGCTGAAGAAGGCAGACACCAGAAGGAGAAAGAAAACCCTTCCCTTCTGCAGAGAAAACGAACTCCAGAAACCCGACCTTCTTAGTCTGAATTATGACTGCTGCGTTCTCAATATGCTTTCACATATTTGTGCATGTTGTCAAAGGAATGGGCAATGGGCTGCCAACTAACTCTGTTTATGATATGTACAACTGCCTGATTTAAAAAATGTATATATAGGATATGAGAACTAGGTTTCAATTTTATAGATTTGGCGAGTCATCACGGTCTGGTACGTAATGCTGAGGTTTTCGCAGTCTCACAGTTTTAACATATATATATATATATATATATATATAACAGTAACAGCAGAACCCAAGAGTATCATTCACAATCGTCAAATACCAAACAACCTAACACCAACAGTGACCCAATGAGCAGTGAACAGCACTAATTTTTTTGGCATCTGATGTGATAAACATAGAGTCATCTTATGATCAAAGATAAGGCCATGGTTTTTTCTATTAAAAGAAAAATTCAAGATGGTCGAAACTGAAACATACAGATTTCAGCTTGCATTCATTCGTATTCAGATGAGTTTGAACACAGGATTCTCTGAAGCCATCAATGAGGGCCTTCATCAGTAATTTGTTTGGCAGCTGATGCTATAAACATGGAGTAATCTTCTGATCAAAGATAAGGGCATGGTTTTTTCTATTTAAAGAAAAATTTAAGAAGGGCGAAACTGAAACATACAGATTTCAGATTTCATTCATTCGTATTCAGATGAGTTTGAACTCCGGATTCTCTCAAGCCATCAATGAGGGCCTTGATCTTCCCGTGGTATTTCTGGTCTCTTTCCATGAAGAAAGAAACTGCAGGGATGTCCCTGAAGAGAAGGCGTTGCCCCAATATCTTTCCGATCTGACCGGCTGCGGACACATTGCGAGTAGACTCCATTGATGTGCGGAGGACCTTCTCCTGCGAGCAGGCAGATGAAACAACCGTGGAAGTGGGAGTGTGAAATACTTGGGCTGTGATGAATTTGTTAGAAAACTTGACCTTCAGCACGTATGACTTAAACAATTTTGCCATCTTCTCTTCCCTGCAACCTGCACCTGATGCCCTTGGCTCTGGACTTTTCAGTCACCAGTAGTCGAGCTTTACTGCAGCACTGGCATTTTTAGTCTTCCATGGCCTCTGGCAGTTCCGTCTGAAACATTTCCACTTGTGGCACTTGCAAAACCGGCTTTGGTAAGTATGCATCAAGCGTTCAAATTTCATTAGTTGGGAGAGTAATCGTATGGATGGAGTAGAATAACATGGGATTAGTATTAAAGTACTAACCTGAAATATTTTTAAACATAGGGGAAAAAATATATTTTAAAATTTAAAATTATATCTATTTAAATGATTTTATATTTGGAGAAGGCTAAGGTTTATATAACTTTTAATAATTAAATCATAATTTTATTTAATAGTCCATTATTAATATAAATTTTAAAATAAGTCATTTTTAAGGTATTGAAAAAAAAAAAAAACTGGTATATTATTTTAAAAATAATAAAATGAAAATAAAGAATATCTCAAACACATATATGATAACAATCAAAAGTTTAAAATAATTATATATAAACACTATATATCCTCATACAATTTAGAAGTTTAAAATAATTTTGTTTAAACATTATATATTCTTAATTTCATATAAACATTATATATTCTTAAAGATATGGTGTATAACTATTAGGTTTCTTTTTAATTTTGGATTGTGTCCATCATAAAATTAATGTCTCGGTATAATGGGATTTTATTTCTTCTATCTAGATTCAAATTCTAAAGAGGAGCATTTTTGGCACATTGTGATAAGGCTCAAGGAGTAGGCTCCCCTACCTTTGTGGGGTCTCTGCTAAGTCATAAATTCTTGGTATATCCGACTTACCCATTGTTGGATATACTCTTGGTGTTATAGTGGCAACTACTAGGTTTGATCTAAGGCCTCACCCAAATTACTCCAACAAGTTATCGATTCACCTTCGTTAAAAAAAATACAATAAAAAGCTATTAACAAAGCAATCAACAATAAATATGATGCAACTTCAACCAATCATTTATAATCAAGAGGGAGAGCGCCCAATTTCAAACTTGTCATTAGTTTTGAGAGAGAATATTCAATTCCACAAATGGAGAATCAATTGATTTCAAATGGGTGTATCTCCACCATTTCACTAGATAACAGTAATTTATTCTCTACTTTGAATTGACATACTTAGCTTGTTATACTTATTCCATTGAAAGTTATTAAATAAGAGGCACAACTTATAGGTAGATAGATCTAACAATTAAACATGTCAAATGAAATCCAATACAATTGTGAAGTACATCATACAAAACATCAATGATAGAAATATTTTATCTAAAGATATCCATACATGGAATAGTTGTGTAAGAGCAATTTACTAGCCAAGCACATTAAAGTATGGTATTTGTTGGATGATTGATCCAAATCTCAATTGTTGTGAAGGTAGTTGCAATATACACAATGTTATAATAGTAGTTAGTGACAAACACGAAACATAAACACAATCTGATGAACTCAAACACTAATGAATTAGCATACAAAAGAACAAGCACACAAGAAACATAAGGTAAAATTGGAAGAAAAACTCATTATTAATGATGGTGTGAGGCAATAGTGGCTTGCAAAATGAGACACTAAGGAGGAGGATGTTACGCCAAGGGAGCCTTCTCCAATCCTCAAAAGGAAGGTAATTTTCTCTCATTTTGTTGGTTCCCTCTCTCCTTCGCAAGAAGTATGCAAACGTTTTCAATGGTTAAGGCTTGCCAATGTGTAGTGTGTATGCAAATAGCCTGAGAGTTTGAAGGCACTCTAACAAGATTTTGGTAGAAAAACACTATTTTTATTCTCTTCTTCAAATGGTTTCCCAAGGCTGATATTTATAGTCTTTCTTCAAGCTCTCTTATAGTGGGTTCATAGTGTGCATGGAGCTTGATTCCATTGTGGGCTTCCCATGCTTGAGGAAAACATGATGGAAGCTTTGGAGTGTCCAAGTATTCATCCTTAACTGTTTTAGAGCCCAAAATCGACATGTTCAAACTTGGTATTTCCCAATAATAGTATCTACATGATTTACCATGTCATTCATTGAGGAAGTGTCACTTTCTATGCATTTGCATTTATGTCAAAGGGACAACCATGTGGATTACACAAACCCTAAATTGTGAATTTTTACAAGTGGAAAAATACCCATTTTCTATATTTTTATCAAGGACTTCTAGGCTGCTAATTAATTTCCTTAAGTTATTTGTGTCTTGATCAATTGATGAAGTTTTTTGGTGAGCATCTATAAAATTGTGTGAGCAAATTTTCAGTGATAATAGTTGCCCCCTGACATGTGAGGATAAATGTAGACATATAGTAGAAATAAATCATAGTTTTCTTGACTATATATTGCTTGAATGATGATATGACAAAGAGAGAGAGACCAAAGAGAGAAGTATGTCTAATAGGGCATGAAGAATAAACCGCCTACAAAACACATGTCCTTGAAGTATTTGCAATATACAAATGAGGCAAGGATGTCCCATGCTTGTAATCTTAATTGATAAAGAGGATTACAAATTCCAGAGAGCATGGTAGTTAGTGTATGTTAAAGTAGATATATGCATCACCCCCCGAGGAATTGGTAAAAGTAGAAGATGGTTTCAAGGAGAATATAACTAGGAACTTGACATGAATTGGAATGTGCAAACTGTCAGCTAATGAATGGCAATCAAGTTTAAGGGTCTTCAATGAAAACTAGATACTGCAATTATCGTAAGGTAAGACCCACAATGATGTGAATAGGTGTTGAATTCAAACACTAGGGGGGCTAATGGAAGTAGAGAACAATGATGACTCTTGTTAGAAATTAAATAACATAGCAATAGAACACATAAAATATTGTGGAAACACAAACACAAAAAATCATAAAACAAGAGAGACACAGATATACGTGGTTCACCCAATTTGGGCTATGTCCATGGAGAAACAACCAGTCCTTCCTTTTATATTATATAGCAAATTGAAGGGATACAACCTACAACAAATCTGTTGTAACTTCCTCTTCGCTCTCATAGAGTCTCCTCTCCTTGTATCACACATAATAATACACATATGTAATACAATTCCCTCATATAAACTGAGGATTGCCTTCTAGGGGGCAAAAAAAAAACCATAAATTAACTTAACTTCTACCATAAGATATTCCTCCTAATGAACGACCCAGATTGACTATGAAATTATAATATTTTACAAGGCAATTTTTATCTAAATTTTGCTTTCAGGGGAAAGCCCCCCCCCCCAACCGTCAAGGACTGGGATCTAACCATGACTGGAACAAAACCTCTGAATCAGGAAGATAATTAGGCTACACACCCAACAATTCTATCTATTTCGTCTAAGGTTCATCATTATGAAGGAGAATGAGAACCAAGATACCACTTCATTCTTGAAATTTATGAGTTAAATTCAACAGGAAGGAAGACATGATGGCCAAAGGAAGAGGACACTTGAAAATCAAATTGTAGCTAAGCTAGATACCAAATTGTGATGGGGCGATCTTTGATCATGATGAACAAGGTCAACATAGACAAAATGAAAATGATGGACATCCCTTGCGTAGAGCATAACTAAGAGTTGAGCAGAGGGTAATATCTAAAACAAAATGGGTTAGAAAATACTCTGGATTCATGAGGATCACTAGAGAAGAGACTTAACATTTCGATGTTTTGACCATGAGTAAAATTATGTGCAAGGACATGAGCGATGGTATATCATAACTATAAGGCCAAGAAACATGACTGATAGCTCTTGTGGGGTACCAAGAAGATGTTGGAAAATTTTAATGTAAATACTCTAACCAAGGGTGACTAGGATGTAACAACCTGGGTTGAAAAATCCATGTAATAAATGGGAATTATAAAAGAAAAATAAAACGAAGGTCATGGGACATGTATTCCAAGCTTAATGGAAGGAAAAAACATTACATCAGGCGTCACCTGTGGTTAATTATTTATTGTCTATGGAAATTGGCATTGGCAATAGGAAAAGGGAAATAAATGGCAATTAATTCAAGAAATAAAGGAAAATAAGATAAAAGGAAGATGAAGAGACAAGAGTATGCATGCAAGGGAAATTGAAGAAAAAAGAAAAGAAAAGAGGAGAGATAACAATCTAACTCACTCTTGGGCATTCTAGCATTCAATTGGAGGAAAAGAGGAGAGATCAGTTATAGCAAAGAGAGAGTGCTTGGACACAAGGAAGACACAAGCAAGGAACAAGCAAGGAAAAATAAGGGAGTGCAAGAAGAAGATTGGATAATAGTAAGAAAGGGCAACAATCAAGTAAAGGAAGAGCAACCAACAAGAGGATTTTGCAGGTAACAGGTTGCATGTGTGATTATCTTGCTCGGATTTGAATGCATGGTTCATGCCTTTGGTTTACATGTTATTTTGTTGTCATTGGCATGGGTTTGTCTGGATTGATAGTGATGTACAACCTTGCCTTTGCCATTTCCTGGGTAGCCATGATGTAATGGGTTTCCTATTTGGTTGAGCATTGGGCTGTCGACAGATTTTGGATCGTGGTTGAGGTGGTCTCAGGAAAATACCAAGGGTTGGGGGTGGAGATGGTTTTCTTCGAGGAGCCCTTAATAGGTGGGTGGAGATGGGAAAATTCCTCTGGGAATGGTGAATAAATTCTAAGGCATCCAAGTTTGTGTGGCTTTTGGGGATCTCTAGATTAGTTTAGGTGAGATCACTGTGACTTGAGGGTGGAGATGGTTTAACCTTTGGATTCCATGTTTGGTTATGTTTTGTTTTATCCCATGTGATCCTACATTCATGCTTGGAATATGGCATGAGGGTGATTGGGCTAGAAGAAAGATTTGGTTCAGTCTCAATCTATGGTTGAGTGGTACGTGGAAGTCCCTGACTTGGTTGGAATTATGCATATGTTATTATGTGTTATTTCTTATTGAGATTAATGAGCACAATTTCTTATTTAATGTGTAATTATATGACTGGTTTGTCATGATTTCATTCTGATTAAATGTTGGGTACATGCATGGAATATTTCTTATGATGTGAAGAGCTCTTGTTATAGGTCTTACTCATGGTTGATAGGCTCTTGAATGTTTTATATGGATGCATGTGTTAATCCTTGTTGTTGCAACTAAGTATGAGAGGGCAACAAGCCTTCTTGATGAACATATGAAGAAACTAATGAAATAATGAATAGATTATGCATTCATGGCCTAAAGGTACTATGTTTACAAAGTGTTTGTCTGATGATTCACATGTATTGGAAATTTTTTGACAAGAATAGAACCTGGAACAGAGCATATAGACACACAAACATTGTTGATAGAGTTCTAGAGATTTCTGGGTAGCTGGCCTATAGAGAAGCCAGAAAAATCTAGAATAGGGGTCGTGGTTGCATGCACAAAAAGAGAAAATTTCAGCCATAGCCGCACGGAAGATGTGTTATGCGTTTGGTTGGAGCCTTTTGGTCGCATTGACAAGATTGCGTACATGCGACTGGGTTGTAAAGCTAGGTTGAAAGTGGTTCTAGCTCAGAGAAAAGGTCACCAGTGGAAATTGTTTGACATTTGGGTGGTCATGTGTCTCAGGGTGATGCAGTAATGTTTGATGAGTAGACACCATTTCCATAACTGAATCTTGGAGGTCGGGTCATGCATAGTAACTCTCAACTCATGTTTACCCTGGTGAGTTTACAAAAGGGGTAAATGTGGGGTGGGGTGTTACAAAGTGGTATCAGAGCAGGTTCACAACACTGGACCTCAAGGTAAATGTAGAATGTTGTGCAGATCTATATGGTTATTTCACATGTCCATGTGTTTATCATGCATGCATGGTAGTTATGTTATTGTTAATGTTATTCTAGTATTTTGATTCATGCATGAACTAATATGTTCTTGATATTATTATGTATCGTGCTAATCTAATTGCTTGTGCAGATGCAATAACCTAACCAACAATATGTTGAGGTAATGCTTTTGTTTATGTCTTTATTTTATCTAACAGTGATATGTTGCAAGAAAATAGAAGGCCAAGAGATGAAGATCATAATGGTTGAGTACAATTCATATGAATCCATGTAAAGGACAGAGGAGAAGTCAGTTGAGCAGCAGGGAGAGGGAGACTCTCTTGATCTATCAGATGCATTAAGAAGTATGAAAGCAGAGATCAGAAGTTTTAAAGCTAATAATAACAGGTTGATTGAAGCACAAGAAAAGCTTGTGAAGGCTCAAGAAAAGCAAGCTGAGATTAATGTGGTTATCCTCCGGATCCTTTCGGAATTACAGAAGCAAAGACAGTTGGGGATCAGTCATGGATATAGGTAGGAATAAAAGAATAATGGGTAAGATGGAAGTAGGTCTTAAAAAAGGTATAGGATGGACAAGGATGATACACTAAAAAGTGGCATACTCTTGGATACCCCTGAGAAGAGGGCTAACATGCATGGATTTTATTCTAGCTCTACTTCTAAGAGACATCATCGCCATCAGTATCAGCATTATAGGAGGAGTGAGAAGGGGTACCTACTAGAGGAATTCAAGAAAGCCAAGGATCCTACTTGTTAGCGCTTGAAATTTCACCTCAGGCTGAGAAAGGCAAACTCCAAGGCAACATCAAACCACTTAGCCTCGTAGCTAGCCCTACGGGGCAGGAGAGGGCTCTCTCCGGTATATCTCGGTAAAGATCTTCAATGGGCGAGATAACCAATAATGAAACACTGATTTTAGGCTAGTAAACTGATAAAAAGGTTTGAATTGGAAGTTTTAAGATTTTGGTGGAAGGTTGGGGAAAGGCAATTTTGGGTGCGGGGATTGGACACAGTTTTTGCAGGGGGTTCTTTGGGGCAAGGTAGGAGACATTATTGATGCCTTTGATAGAGGTGGATGGATGAGAATGACCGGTGAGGAGTTAAGGAGAGCAAGCAATAACCTTGAATTCCCCTTAAACAGTTGAAAACATTGATATTAAGCAAACTTAAAAGCAGAGCATGACAGTCATGAATTCTAATTTAACACTTCATTTGCCTAATTTGCAGAAGGAAAAGTAAGGAAATGATTCACATAACACACTTACAAGCACAAAGAGAAACACACCATCAATACATGTGACCACAAGAATCCCAAAAAGGACTGCAAAACCCTGGTCTTCCTTTGCCAAAAATTGCAGAGATACAATGAGTAATACAATAGAGCTTATCCCTCAAGAGTCCAACCATGAAAATGAGCAAGAAAGTACATAATATAGGCCATCTAACATCTTTCCCTGCCTCTAGGGGTTGAGCTCACTATCCTAGGAGCTGTTTCAACCAATTCTAAACTAAGCACTGAAAACTAGGCAATCAAAACAACTTGCCTCTATAAGCTAGGAAACCAATTCATTCATTAAATTTTTGCCTATCTTATGAATGAATCTTCTAGAAGAGATAAATAAGTGTCAAAATATCATAAAATTACATCATTTACAACAAGGAGGATGAAAATCAACTCCAAAAAGTCAAATCCAGTCAAAACTGCGTTTTGCTGAGCTGTAGGTTGAATTCCTGTGCAAACTGCCTGATGGGTTGCGCGCAATTCCTGAATGGGTCGCGCGCCTTTGGAGGCACTTTTGAGGCACTTCCAGGTGTCCAAATGAGGCAAAAGTGGGCTTGTTGGAAAGGTCTGGATGTCTACTTTCCAACCCAAGTGGAATTTCTAAATTTGGTGGTCATTTTCCCCTCCAAAATTGCAATCTCCCAAGACTGCTTCCTGTGTGTCAAAAATGTGGCAGAAAGTCATTTTTTGCTTGTTTTTTGACTTTCTGGAGGCCCAAAACTTGGTGAAATTTCTTGGCAATGGCTGAGAAAGTGTAACTTTTCATGACAAATCCAGAAATGCTGAGTTTTCCCAAAATGGAGTTGCCAAACGAAAGGGTCGCGCGCCATTGGTGGAGAAAACCTGTTTTTTGCCCAAAAAATCACAAATGACCCAAAATGCTCAATTTTTTTTGAAATTTGTGCTGGAGTTGAGTTATTTAGTATCATGCTCCTTCAAAGAAGCCTCAGCCAAGATGTGGAGGGGGTCGGGCCTTTTCCTTCGTTTTTGTGCTTTGGCCAATCGTCTTTGGAGCACTTTCATTCTTGCCTTGCATACGTGCATCCGCGCCCAATAATGATTTTTCATGTTCCTGAGCAAGTCCTTATCTTGGTTGGCCTTGGCCAACAACCTCTCCAAATGAGCATTGACCCGGAGAAGCATAGCCTCTCGCTCAACGAGTACCAAATCCCCGGGTCTCTTTCGAGCCAAGTTGCGGTCCTCATGGATCCTCCGCAACTCATCAAGAGTGTGCTCCTCCTCAAGTTGCTTGTTGCGCTGCTCTAAATATGTGATCGTCCATTGTGCCCCTTCCAATCTTTGCTGCAATGAATCATTTTCAGCTCTTAGGTGCTGAATGATCTCCTTTGACTCTAGGCTAGGAGAACTGATGTCAAGATCAACAACCTCTATGCCCGGAACACTTGATGGCCCCTCATCAATCTTGGGCTGCTTGCCTCTCTCTGGTACCCGTGCTGCTATCGGAGACGAGGCCCCTTCCACCTGGTGTGGAGATAACACTCGTTGAGCTGATGAAGAAGGCGAGACCCCTTCCACCTGATGTGGAGAAAATACTCGTCGAGCTGCTGCAAATAAAGCCCTGTGGCCTCTCTGATAGGTGACCAATGGAGGAGAGCTGACATGTCTAGTCTCAGGGATATCATGCTGCTGTGATGGTCCTCCCTCCTCATGAACAATCTCAGGATGTGGTGGTGGTGCTGTGAAAAACTCACGAGAGATAAACTCCTCCCATGGGATGCCATGCTGAGCCAACTGATGTATGACCACAAGCTGAATCAAACCATAATGATAGAGGCTCCTATATTGTTGTGCTGGGCTTTTCCTCTGCATCAAGGGCACCATCCTCTCAATATTCTGGCACAAGAAAACAAGGATGTTCATCATCCGTACCCATGTGAAATGCATCAACAAGCGAATGTGGTATGAATACACACGTGAAAATCTGCCCTCACAGGTGAAATAGCGCATGATAAGCCTCATCAAAGGAGCATACTCATTCCTCAAAAATCTGAAAGGAAATACACCTGTCAAGTGTCTCATAAATGCAGGTTTAATGTAAGGCTCGTACTGAAAACTGTCCAATATTTTGCGCTTGTTCCACACTTCTCCAACATTAGGTATCCCTGTTGCTTGAGCAATCATCTCGGGTGTCAATGTAAAATCCACCCCTACAAGGTTCACATGCCCCTCATGCAAATGCAAAACAAACAAGCGAGCCAACTCCCTGTGATGCTGAATCTGAGAGATCCTCTCGCAAAACTCATAACATGACAGATAGCGGAAACATGTGACTGCAATTGGACAAGCCTGCAAATCGGTCAAAGAGGTGGGCTCCTCTCTCCTATGGTGACCACTCTTACCACCCCTGTGAGGCCTCCTATGTACCTCAAACTCTGAGGCTGACTCATGGTCATCACTTTGCTCATAATCGGTTTCGGTTTCTGACATGGTTTCAGGAGCAAAGTGGCTGAAATGTACTGCTGCTTCTGCTTTAAAATCTGTTGTTTTAACTGTTTGAGATGTTGTTTCAAGGGGACAAATAGCACAAGGGAAATGTTAGGGAAGGGAGACTTTGAAGGGAAATTGGGAAAAATATATGAAATAGGGAGTTTAAGGGGAAGAATCATGACATATACATCATCATACAATTTCATTTGCAAGGATGTTATGGGAGGTAGGGTTTAGGGTTTGATTCTTGACTTTTTAGGAATAGGGGTAGGGTTTTAGGGCTTTTAGTATTTTTGGTAGGGAAATTAAATAAAAATGATAAGGGAGTAAGAAATGGGATGTAGGAAAATGTAGGAAAAAATAGGAGTGAAAAGGATGACCTTAAAACAGCAAAACAAACCCTAGCACTTTGACATTATTAAGCAAATGCACATGGAGTCCTTATTTTGCAAATGATGGCTTTTTAAAAATATTCTCATGCTATTCTCAAGCTCTAGCAAATAATAATCTTGATGATGGGAGGCCTACCTGCAAGCTTGAAAAATTCTGGGGTCGTTTGGCAGCTCACTGGCAAATTTCTGTGGAGAAATCCCCAACGGGTCGCGCGCACTGCCCAACGGGTCGCGCGCCCTCAATGGGTCGCGCCCGTGTAATTTTTGCACTGGCAAAGGCACTCTGATGGGTCGCGCTCGCCCAACGGGTCACGCGCCAATCTCAATGGGTCGCGTGCACTCAGACTTCACAAATTCGCCCAAATTCTCTTCAACACAATTCTCTCTATTGCTTTGAGGCACGATGAAGACTAATGGAGGGAGAGTGAGGCTTTATATTCTTGTTTTAAATTGATTTCATTTCAAAACCCTCTTTCTAATGTTTATCATGACACTTTTTCAAAATTTGAATGTTGTTGACTTTATGGTTTCCTTTTGTCCTGAAATTGGTTGAACTGATGTTTTTTCTTGAAATTTTTTTGCAGGAATAGCTTCTGAGGAATCTTGGCAAAGGGGACCAAGGCTGCATGCTGATTTTTGAAGACTTTTAATTTTTTACAACTTTTTACAAAAATGAGAAAAATGACCTTGTCTTTAAAAACAGGGTTTTTAAATCCAAGGTAAAAATTAGCTGTACAAGATGAAATCTTTTAAAAAAATACTTTGATAATCATCCCTCTGACCTGCTGGGCATTTATTGACTTTTAGAGACATGACCTTGAAGACAAATTGGACCTAAACCCTAGACCTAGAATTTTGACCTCAAGACAAAACAAGTAACCTTGAAATAGTTTATTGACTGAAACAACTTGATCCAGCAGTGCCAAGAGGGGAGTAAAGACACCAGCTCCTCCATCAGGGTTATGGCATGCCTAATGGAATGCAATAAGATGACACTGATGAGACACCTACTTATGCAAATGCAAAGAGCTTTGATCGCTGATGGAGGGCTACTAGACCGACTCTAACACTACTTTTGATGGTGATATGACTAAATCAAAAGATGCAGAAGCATGGCTAATTGGGATGAAGAAATTTTTCAGACTTCATGATTACTTAGAGAATATGAAAGCCAAGGTAGCTACTTATAATCTCCAGGGAAAAACATATATCTGATGGGAAGATGTTAAGCATGTTAGAGGTATTAGGGAAGAGAAATTGATTTGGGAAAAATTTGAAATACTCTTCAGGAACAAGTACCCATTTGAGAGATATTATGATGGGAAGGTCGAGGAAATAAATGAGCTTAGGATGGGTTCCATGTCAGATGAAGAGTATACAACCAAATTTCTAGAGCTATTGAGATATGTGCCTTATCTCAAGGATGAGAAAGCAAAGATCCAAAGGTTCATCAGTGGATAACCATTATCATTCAAAGAGCGGATTGAGTTTGATGAGCTTCAGTCATTGGAGGAAGCCATCATAAACTTGAAGCATTGTTATGAACAATCAAAGCGTATGGATGAGTTCAAGCATGAATGGAAGGGTAATGAGAAGACAAAAGGAAAATGTCCCAAGAAGTGAGGAAGATCTTAGGATGAAGGTGAGAAGGAAAATTTGGCCCCACATAAGAAGTTCAATGCAGCTGAGAAAGGACATGGGTCTCAACCTATGGAGCAGTAGAATACAGGCAGTGGTAGAGAACCTT
Organism: Pinus tabuliformis; assembly: GCA_031772625.1. NCBI lineage: Eukaryota > Viridiplantae > Streptophyta > Pinopsida > Pinales > Pinaceae > Pinus > Pinus tabuliformis. Next base: position 1,535,216,783 of record CM062820.1, on the reverse strand, counting down.
TGAAGTCTTGGATTTGTGGTAGAGATCATCACAAGAAGGATTGTCCATTGTATTAGGGTGGCGGGCCTCAGATCTACAATGTTGAAGATGCACAGACAGTTGGGGATGTAGTTCAGATCATTCCTCGGATCTACACAATAATTGATAATAGGAAGGCAGACCACTAGGCCTCCATCATCGAAATGGAAGGAAAGCTTTGTGATCAAGTTGGTTCTATTTTGATTGATATAGGATCAAATTATAGCTATATTAGTCATTATTTGGTGGATCGGTGTCATTTGAATAAGGAAGTGCATGCAGAATATTGGTTGGTTCAATTAGCTACAGGGACCAAGAAAAGAGTTCACCATTGGGTGAGATCTTGTGCCTTTGAGCTTAATGGCATGCCTACAACAAAAAACTTTAACTTGCATCCTTTGGGTGCATATAGCATGCCATTGGGCATAGATTGGCTATTTATTCATAGGACTAAGGTGGATTTCTATGAAAATTCCATTGAGTGCCTAGATGAGGATGGAGAAAAGAGAGTCTTGCAAGGAAGTGCACATCAGTGAGGATGGTTACAACTATGCAATCTAAGCACAACCACAGGAAAGGATGTTTATTATTTGTAGGTCATGTTTCTAGTGAAAAATGGTTGGATGATGAAGATGGTGAAATCCTAAGGAGGTATCCTATTTTGAAGCAGTTTCAAGATGTGTTTCCTGTACAGATTTCAGAGCTTCCTCCTCACAAAGAGGTGGATTTATTTATTGAGTTGATGCCAAGAGCAACACCAACATCTAAGGCATCGTACAGGATGAGCACTCCTGAGTTGGTGGAATTGAAGTTACAGCTTAAAGAGATGCTTGATAAGGGATACATAAGGCCAAGTGTATCTCCTTAGGGAGAACCGATGTTGTTTGTAAAGAAAAAAGATGATACTCTCAAATTGTGCATTTATTATAGGCAGTTGAACAAGGTGACCATCAAGAACATATATCCATTGCCTCAGATCGATGATTTGTTTGATCAATTGAAGAGAGAAACAATATTTTCAATGATTGATACGAGATAAGGATATCATCAAGTGCGCATTATAGAATAGGACATCTATAAGGCTGCATTTCGTACAAGGTATGGTCACTATGAGTTTGTGGTTATTCCTTTTGGTCTTACCAATGCTCCAACCACCTTCATGTATTTAATGAACAGTGTGTTGTGCCCTTATCTAGATAAGTTTGTGATAGTATTTGTTGATGACATATTGGTCTATTAAAAGAATGATGAAGAGCATGTAGAGCACCTGGCAGCGGTATTGAGATTGTTGAGAGAGCATAAGTTGTATTCCAAACTCAACAAGTGTATCTTATTTCAGTCTCAAATTCATTACTTGGGACATGTTGTTTCCAAGGAAGGGATAGCAGTGGATCCAGAAAATATTAAGGCTATCATGGAGTGGCCAACTCCAAATAATGTGGATAAGGTCAGATCATTTATGCGACTAGCAAGGTACTACAGGAGGTTCATCAAGAATTTCTCTAAGAATGATTATCTTATTACGTCCTTGCATAGGAAAGGAAAAATGTTTGAATGGATTGCTCAGTGTGCAACTAGATTTGATCAGTTGAAGCAATTGCTTACCAATGCTCCAGTTTTGAAGATTGTAGATCTTGATAAGGAGTTTTTGGTTTGTACAGATGCATGTAAAGAAGGACTTGGTGGAGTCCTGATGCAGGAAGGGCATGTGGTTTGTTATGAATCAATGAAGTTGAATGAGCATGAGAAAAATTATGTGACTCGTGATCTTGAGTTGGAAGTTATCATCCATGCATTGAAGATGTGGAGACATTATCTCCTTGGCAGGAGGTTCATCTTGATGAGTGATCATAGTGGGTTGAGGTATTTGTTTGACCAACCCAATTTGAACGTAAAGCAAGCTATATGTTCAGCTACTCCCAGTGAGTTTTAATTTGAAATTAGGTACATCAAAGGCAAAGAGAATCGATTTGTGGATGCACTCAGTAGGAGAATAAAAGTGAATCATATTTAATTTGTCATCTCTTACGGGACAAATTTACAGGAGCAAATCTTACATGTATGGGAACATGATGAGAGGTACCGCTAGCTAAGGAAGAGATTGCAGTAACAAGGTGATAAGGATGATGAGTATCACTTCAGAGCAAATGGCTTGGTTAGATTCAGGAGCAAGATCTATGTCCTTGATAGTAGTGAATTGAAGAAACTCATTTTGAGAGAGTTTCATGTTAAGCCATATTTAGGCCACCCAAGATACCAAAATACTTTGAAAATTGTTAAGAAGTTCTACTATTGGCCTAATTTGAAGAAAAAAGTGGTTGAGTTTGTTGTTAAGTGCTTGGACTATCAATAGGTGAAAGTTAAATGCAAGAATCCAGGTAGTTTGTTGTAGCCTATTCCTATTTCGAAATGGAAATGGGAGGACATTTATATGGATTTCTTATGCAGGAGCATCCTGCTTCAGAAAATCATTGTATATTTGGTTGACCTAGGGGGTGTGATGTTTTTAATTTATTTGTATATTTTTAATAAATTGAGTGAAAATATGTGTGTGAGGTTTTAATTGTAAATATTCTCAATTATGAGAGAATATGAATGGTGATAGACTTGTAAAGATCTCATAGAGATTTTAGGGATTAGGGGATCCTAGAATAGAGGATTAGTTGAGTTAAAAGTGGAATTAGAGGATTTTTAGGATTTGGATGAGAGATTTTAGGGATCAAGAGAGATATTGTTGGAGTTTTTTAAGGGACCTAGAACCTACTTGGCTTCTAATACATTTGTATAAATTGAGGAGAGCCTAAGAGGCATGTATGATGTAGGAGTGTGAGAGTGAGGAATGAGAATAATTCTCATGTAAATATTTTATTAATGAATTATTTCTGAGTTTTAATGTAGATAAGTATTGTGTAGACTTCATTGTTATGTGTTGATTTTTAATTTTGAGGCCCCTTAGATTTGTTTCATAATGGATGATTTTGTCCATACGTTGGACCAATAAACCACAAGTCAAAGCTGGGAAAGATCTGAGTTTCCCTATATGTGGTTAATTATGCAATAGATCATTGGTGCACACTTGAGACTTAGGACAAGTCTCCCTCAATGTTGTCAGATCTGTGAATTGTCTCTATGCAGAGAATCTGCTGGCAACCATAGCAATGCTGGTGCAAGATGAAGAGACCCCAGGGAAGCCCGAGATCCGAGAATTGATGCTCGAATGTGTGTCGAAGGACGTGAATCTGATTTGGTAAGCCTTGGTGGATCTGATTTGCAGATACTTTCAAATATCGATAGGTTTCTGATCTGAGCATTGAAGCTCGAGATCGATCTAGCAGAGTCTAATGCGGTTTGAAGTGAAGCTGTGTCTTTTTCAAATTCAAGTGGAAGGATTCCGAGCGGTGGATATATTCTATAGCAAGGCGAGATGCCACTCAGCCACGTTGAGGCGGTCACACAGTGCAAATGTTTGTACCTATAGCTGTGCGTTTAGGAGTTTATGGTTTGCTGGAGCTAATTAGTGTCACCGAATCGGTCAAAAGCTGAAGGTAGGTGAAGATTCTAGTGAGGAACCAAAATCCAGTGAAGATTTGGCAGCAAAAATCTAAAATTGTTGTTGAATCAGTCGATAGATCAGAGATTTCCGAAGACGTTGTGGAGAAATCAAAGGTTGCTGAAGAAATTGTGGAGAATACAAATCGGTACTAGAATATCGATACCAGAATATTGTGTTGAATGGGTGCTCCAGAAGCGTGAAGAGATAGTGTTGAAGTCGTATGCCAAAGACTGCGTTTAGAGGCACCATCGCTGTGTAAAGTTGCAGAAGTTGGAGCATGGAGGTCTGTGCAAGTCAATACTAAAATGAATTTCCTTTTCGTGCTAACCATATTTGGTTAATCACATACTTTCTCCACTCATAACTTTTAAATAAGTTTCACGTGGATAAATTTCTTCCACTCATTATTTTTAAAATCAATTTCATGAGAAGAATTTAAAAAAAGGAAAATGTGGAAGACATGGATTCAAGGTTTCCATGTTTACCTTTTTGGTATTTAAAATATGTGTCACTCTTATTTACCATAAGGCTTTGAACATTAATGTAATGAAGTTTATTTACAAAGTGATGATAAGGGTGAAACAATTATGAAAGACATGAAAGTAAGATTGGGAAGTCAGTGAAGTTGTTTAAGTTGAATACTTAAAAGTTATTGGGTCAATTCAAGAAAGTCATGACAAGTTCTCAAATAGACAAAAGTCCTTGCACAAGTTGAGTTGAAGTGAGAGAGTCTCAATGTAAAAATTCAAGTCAAAGGTCTATTAATGAAGAGTTGATGTAAAAGTCTGGAGTCAAAAGGAAATTTAGAGTCAAGTCAAAAGTGTCATTGATTGTAATGGGTGCATGATCGGCAGAGCCCGACACCCAAAAAGTCTGGTCATTGTAGTACAATTTGAAGAGATACTACAATTGTTGCTTGCGGCAAAGAGGAGCAAGGATTTCTCAGGAGTAGGTTCAAGTGAGGTGAACCATTGGCCAAGTTCAGAGAAAACAACTTGGTAAAGTGTTAGTTGTTGCAGGTGACAGTGTACAGGATAAAGTTCACCACAGAAGATGAAGAAAGAGATCGAGGAATTGAAAGCGCAACTTGACATACTAATGGAATGGCTACAAGGAAAAGAGAATGAAGACTGAAGACATGGATGGAGAATGAGGAAATGGGTTAGATGGAACCTATTGCAAAAGAAATGGAATGCCAAGCTGATAAACAAGTTCAGAGAACTTGAACAAATACATATTGCTTTGTTGGAAAAGGAGAGACTCAAAGGAATTGAGTCACAACAAAGAGGATTTGCTGAAACCCAGAAATTCCATTGTGAAAGATTGGTGCTTGAAGCATCAAATGAGGCCAAAAGGTCTTGTATTTTAAAAACTGATAGCTTGTTTGTGGATGCAGGACATGTTAAAGATGCTGAAGGTGAACAAATAATTGAAGTTGTTGATAATCATCAAATAATTTCAGATGTCAACATGAGTAATATTGCAGCAGAATTAAAATTTCTAGAAGAATGGTTGGATAATCCAAAGTTAGAATGTGACAATATGCTTTCAAATCAACAAATTTGGTGCAACGGAAGCATATAAAATGATAATAAAGTTGAAATTGAAGAAATGAAAATGTTGTTGGAACATGAACATATTACACATATGGAAGAAAAATGTCCAAATGTGGAACCTGAATGTAATCATGATGAATTGTTATTCCAATATTATAAACAACATCAGGAAGAAATATTGAAGGACCAGCAGCAAAACAGAGTTTGGAATCTTGGAGGTAGCAAGTCATTGTTTTGTGCAATTCTGGCAATCAGTGTCCCAGCCTCCTAGTGAAAGTTGCACAATCCTTGCCATCAGTCTCTCGTATATGTTGCATGTTAGTCCTAAAGTTTGGTTTGTTTTTAACTGACATATTTCTTTCCATGCATGGCACCATGTCTCCAGATATAGCATGTGTTCGTCCATCTCTCAGCAGTTCAGGATCAATGGCCTCCAAGAGAGAAGGGTCAAAGGACATTGACAAAAGTGCAACAAGAGATTCAGTTGAGTGAGTGTCTATGAGTTTGCCGATTTACGAAGAAACCAAGTTGATCGCAAACAAAGACATCAAGCTGAAATGGCAGGAGATCAATGATGCATTCTCAGGCACATTTGGGGAAGATCTTGAAGACTGCAAAGTTTATGTGAACATTCACAAGTCTTGCTTTCCATGCAGGTATCCCGTGTTTCCATGCGCGAACATGATACAATGGATCGTCTTGCACATTGATCCCGAGACGATGGTGTTAAGGAGTGTCAGTGGGACAAAGATTGCTCCCTTCAGGGCACAAGACTATCATGATATGTACCACTTGCCGAAGCCAGTGATCACCATGGAGACACCCTTCAGCATACCCAACAACAATGCCAAATCCAAGGATATCTTGAAGCACGGGTGAAGGAGCCAGCCAAGTTCGGGATGACACCCAACCAGATTTACAAGACAAAGATATTGCGGAAGGCATATCAATACTTGGTCATCTTTGCATGCCGCTTGTATGACCAAGAGAGCACAAAGACCTTCCCACAGAGTTGGGTGATCGTGTTAGACCAAATGGCTAGTGAAGGAAAAGCATGCAACTGGTCCAACATGTTGGCTCATAGGTTGAAGGAACAGGTAACAGGAGCTCGACAACCGCCAAAAGGTCAGCAAGCAAAAATATACATGTCTGCATATATCTTGGATGCAATCTATGCCCGTCAGGAATTCTCGGGCTTGAAGTGGGCATGGACATCAGTGGAAACCTCTGTAAACACTTATTACAGACTATTTTCCGAATGCAGCTTCCATGAAGTCATCACACAGTTGTCAGACCATTTTTTCGCCCTGGTGTACAAGATGATATTTGAGCAGGATCCACCTTGCATGTTGAAGGTAGCAATGGATGCATTGATCAACATAGAAGACTGGTATGCCTCATCTTTTGGCACCTTCATACGAATGTTAAATGCAAAGAAGCCTCTGCATGTTTTTCTGAAGTTTTCCATGGACAAACTCGTCTTGCAAGAAGTGTCATACCACATCTCAGCAAACATGTCAGCTAGACTGCACCAAAAGAATAAGGCACCCTGGCCCACTCTTTGTTGTGGATTGGGTTGTATGAGATACAAAATCTCAAACATGCGGATGCCAAGACAGAAGAGTTGATAAAATTTACTTTAGGCGCCAGAAGCTTCAATCCGTATGACCTGCATTGCTTTGTGAAGGATCATTGCGTGAGAGTGCAATTTCCTTGGATCCACGAGGTGTGTCATTGGGCTGAGGAAGACCCATGGAGATATTGTCACATTTTCTCCAGGCACAATGAATTGGTCGACATCACTGTGGAATGGTTAGTGAATCAGCATCTAGGAGAGTAGCAGCAGCAACCACAGAGGGTAATATACTTGCGCGTGACAAAGGCAAGAGAAATATTTTCGACAACGCAGAGGCAGAACAAAGCTGCAAGTTCAGAGAAGACCCACTTGTGGAGAAAGAAAATTTTGAAATAAAGGCGATGATTTGAATGTTGGGAAAATTGTTAATTATATGCAAGCTCCCTCATCAATATTAAAAAAAAATGTGTTTAGGATCGTCTCAAATTAACCAAAATGTGAGGAGTTATGTGTCAAGTGTTGAGTGTATTTTATGAGAAATTTATTAGGTTAATTAGTTATTTAAAACACATATACAACAAGTACATTGCAGAGAAATAAAACACAACAAACTCATAACACAAAGCTGATAAAGGAGTTCACCCCTCCTGGGCTACATCTCCTTGGACCTGCTTCAATGGCTAGGCCCTCTTTGGATTAATGGTCAATTATCTGATTGTATGCATCTGTAGTGCTCCAATGGATTTGTAACCTGGTTCATTGGATTCATAAAACCCAAAAACCCCAAGAATGACTATCCGAGCTCTACAATTGGACTTCAACTGATCTAGGCTTGACCTCCTCTCCTGGTGGCCCTCGGCTTCCTTAAACTTCAACATAGCAAAATCACCTATAGAGCTTACTTTATGCCTCTGAAACCTATTCCATTGTGTTCAAAGCATCCAAATCATCTAGGAATGACTCTTTCAGAGCCAAAATTGGTCAAAATATGCCAAAGTTATGGCCTCTTCAGTTTTCCCTAGAAAAACTCCACCAAATTTGGAGAAACTCCAGTTAGCCCTGCAAAAAATGGAGCAAATTCCGAATTTATCGAACCCGCCAAAAGATCCACCAATTTAAACCGCATTTAATTAATGGTTAAGTATGGGTTAATTAATGCTAAACCCATTTAATCCATGAGGTTAGTGTTAGCATTATCCATCGGTTTGCAAACTTGGTCACATGTGGAGGTTAAGGTAGTGGTTACCTCCCAATCCACCAACGCTTAAACTTTAAATAGAAAATGCGGCCATAGATTGCTAAGACATAACGTGTGTAATAGCGATGAAGCATGGGGATTGTGTGGGTGAGGTCACGGATTCAAATCCATTGACCTGCAAATAATTTTATCTGACCTTTGAGACGACACGTGGTGGCCTCCGGGTTTGCCACGTGTCATCCTCTCATTGGTCCACCCTAAATTCCATATACCAATGACGTGCCGAAAATGTCAAAATCTAATTAAGCCATGTACGAGAATATTTTTGGAATATTCCTTAGAATATTCTTTTTGCTGATTGGGATGTATGGATGCCTAGTCAGCATCCCAGTCAACCATGTACCCAAAATTTGCCTGTTTGACAAAATAGACAGCAGGCTCTAACTTTCTCATACGAACTCTGTTTTGAGTGAAATAAGTTGCATTGGGATTGTACCGCTGAGACAGACGCAGTCATTTAGGTTTTGAGCGATTCTGAGCACTTTTATTTTTGAACAAATTTTTGCCCCTTATCCAGATTCCGATTACTCCTTCCCATTGATAGGTTTTTGGACCCACAAAAGCTAGTTATCTAATGAGATCTGAATACTCTTCTCCTTCCCAAGTTATATCAATTGATTCTACTTAGAAAAATCTTCATGAAAGCCATTTGGTTTCACTAACATGCCTTGCCTTGCAAATGGCTTGGCACTTCAACCAATGTTCTTCTTTTGCTGCTAACCCAATCCGACACTTGTTGGCTGCTTGCTGATTAAACACCCTACTATACCAAAGTGATCCCTCAGTGCTTGGAAAGATGACTGATGACTTTCCCACTAAGAATCATCTTCCTCCTTTGCAACACATGCATGAAATGCAAGCTTCTCCTTGGAAACTAATTTTCCAAGTTAAGCCCATTTGAGTGAACTACAACAATGAGTTCCAATATTAGTAATAAAAGAAAAGAAATGGCCATTATTTTACCTCCATGGTTCCAAATTCCACATCTGGAAGAATGCATTCGCCATCTCTTTCGCTTCTTGGCATCAACACATCAAATGCATTATAGACCATTTGATATTTTACAAGGCCTGCAATTTTTTTTGGCATTTTTGTCCACTTTTGCTTCTTGATTCCATCATAATCCAGTACTAACATGCTGCTCATGTCATGATTTGAGAATGAAGGCTAATCATGAGCCTCTTTCTCAAGTGTGGACCTTCCAAAATCCTGCGACATCTTGTCACAAGAAACACCATTAACCTTGAAAAACACTCATGCAAGAATATAACTTGATGACCTCTTCCTTTTGCTTCTTCAAAGCAACAAATGTCACATCATGTGAACATCGCCATGTACTCTTACATCTTGGTGTATAAACCATCGACTAAACACAAGTCGAAAAAACATGCTTCTTCAAACAACTGACTTTCAAGTCAAACAAAAGCATGTACAACAACTTGACGATTTACAACAAGAATTCCACATTCTCATGAAACAATTCGTCACATCTCCCTTTCATCTTTGGAGACGAAGTCAACTCTTCCAAGTTGATATAACATACATGTAATAATCAATCAACCACACATGCTGACACTCATGCATGTGAAAATGATCAACATTCTCAAGTTGACAACATACATGTTAACAAACCAATCAACCAACACAAGTCAATCACTCATGCATGTTCAAGCACAATGAAACTATTAAAAATTCCACTATTCACACAGAAACTCTCATGCATGTATAACAGTTCTCAACTCTCTCACAAGTACAATCACAAGTAAAAGAATCCCATTGGTATGTACGAGTACTTAAAAGAGCTGAAATGACCAAATTTGCTACAATAAAGTGAGTCAATGTACTCCACTTTCGAACACCTTCATGGCGTAAACATGCAAGTTCAAGAATGCAACATGCATGCAAACTTGTAGTTTCAAATTGCCATCTTTGATGCATCTAAGTGATTCAACATAACTCTACTTTTCCAGCATCTTGCTTCATGCGATATGCAACATACTTTCAGGAGAAAAGAAATGCATCAAAATAACAAGGAAATGCATCAATAAGGAAAGATTTGCATCAATTATCAAAAGAAATGCAAGGCCTTAATTGGTTAAATAATCTAACCATCTCTTTCCAAACCATTTCAATGGTGCTTCTTTCAGCTGCACTTCATCATGTGTATCATCCTGACCCACATCAATTATGGAATCCTCTTTTCCATTCTTGCCAAAATCTCTCTCCACCATCTTCAAATTTCGTGAATGACTTGTTGGATGCAAAGTCCAACACTTATCTACAATATGACCTTGCTTATGGAAATGAGTGAAAAATAATTGCATCTTGTTTTCAACATGGTTTCCATCATCCAATGGACCTTTGGCTTTTTATCTCTTTTGTTTTTAAATTTTCCTGTGTATGGCTATCCTCTTCCAACACCTTGAAATAGTATGGTTATTCAAACCAAAAAAAGAACATGTAAATTTTCTCCAAATCTTATGTGAAGATTTACCATGTTTATCATAATCAAAAGAAACTTGATTAAAGGCCGATTTATACCTTGCACATTCACCTTTGTCACCTTTTTGAGGAGGTGAATTTGATGAGGTAGTGTCTCTCTTCAGAATACCAACAATGGTTTCAATGACCTTAGAGCTTTCAACATCCTCTTGTTTGCCATTTCCATTAGTTGCATGTTTATGAGCATCTTCTTGCAAAGTGGGTATAAAACTTTTGCATTCCTCATGAACACAAACTTCACAAGCTTGAGTTAATGAACGTGTAATTAAAGTCCTTCTTGGAAAACTTTCACGTGCCTCCTTGGCTTTGGAGCATTCTCCATCATGTTGTCCATAACCAAGACCCAAATACCTAGGCCTTTCCTCAACAAAAATTGGCTCAACTATGCCTTGTGCATGTTTGCCTAACCCTTTACCTTCATAGCCCATCTTCATCAATAATTTGGATCCTATTCCTCTAGTGTGTCTTTCAAAAGCACCAAAACATTCATTTTGAGAGGAAATTGAAGATAAACTTGAATTGCATACCTCATTTTCATGCACATACTTGGCTAGGGTTTCTTTGGCATCATGGAGTTGAATCTCCATCTCATGCATCTTTTCAAGAAGCTCTTGCTTCTCCTCCTTCATGGCCATCAACTCCTCTTGAAGTATAGTGTTTTCCTTCCTATTTTCATTCATCTCTTGTACCATATCTCTCATGATGATAAGCTCTTTCAACATCTCTAAATCAAAGAGTCTTGCTAAGGAAGATGGATAAGAAACATCACTTGTTGAAGCTTCCATCACACATATAATGCATCAAAAAGCTTCACAAAGCTTCAAAAAGTTTCTCAACAAAGAGTCATCTCAGACCATCTCCCTTCTTCAGCTTACACACATAAACTTGCACACAATTAAATTCTCCTTGCACAAGTACAAAACCAATAGCTAATCTTCTAGCTAACCGTGGAAAACCATCTCAGGGTTAAAATGAGCTAACAAGTGCTTTGATACCAACTTGTTCTGAATGTTGGGAAAAATTGTTAATGCCATGCAAGCTCCCTCATTAGTATTAAAAAAAATGCGTTTAGGATCGTCTCAAATTGACCAAAATGTGAGGAGTTATGTGTCAAGTGTTGAGTGCCTTTTATGGGAAATTTATGAGGTTAATTAGTTGTTTAAAACACATATACAACAAGTAAATTTTAGAGAAATAAAACACAACAGACTCATAACACAAAGTTGATAGAGAAGTTCACCCCTCCTGGGCTACATCTCCTTGGACCTGCTTCAATGACTAGGCCCTCTTTAGATTAATGGTCAATTATCTGATTACATTCACCTGTAGTGCTCCAATGGCTTTTCAACCTACTCCATTAGATTTAGAAGACCCCAAAACCCCAAAAATGACTATCCAAGCTCTGCAATTGGACTTCAACTGATCTAGGCTTGACCTCCTCTCCTAGTGGCACTAGGCTTCCTTAAACTTCAAAGTAAAAAAATCACGTACAAAATTGCCTTTTTTACAATGCAACCCATTCCATTGTGTTCAGAGCATCCAAATCATTTAGGAATGACTCTTTCCGAGCCAAAATTGGTAGAAATATGCCAAAGTTATGGCCTCTTCAGTTTTCCCTTGGAAAACTCCACCAAATCTGGAGAAACTCCTGTTAGTCCCACCAAAACTAGAGCAAATTCCGAATTTATTGAACCCACCAAAATATTTGCCAAGTTAAACTACATTTAATTAACTGTTAAGTATGGCTTAATTAATGCTAAACCAATTTAATCTGCGCGATTAGTGTTAGCGCTAGCCGCCGGTTTGCAAACTTGGTCACATGTGGAGGTTAAGGTAGCGATTACCTCCCAATCCACCAACGCTACACTTTAAATAGAAAATGTGCCCATAGATTATTAAGAAATAACGTGTGGCATAGAAGTGGAGCATGGGGCTTGTGTGGGCGAGGTCGTAGGTTCAACTCTACCTACAAATAATTTTACCCAACCTTTGAGAGGGCACGTGGCGGCGTCCAGGCTTGCTACGTGTCATCCTCCCATTGGTCCACCCTAAATGCCATAGACCAATCACGTGCCGACAAATGTCAAAATATGATTGAGTCACTTGTGGGAATATTTTGGGAATATTCCAAGGAATATTGTTTTTGCTGACTGGGCTGTATGGATGCCTGGTTAGCATCTAGTCAGCCCTGTACCCAAAATTTGCTTGTTTGACAAAACAGACAACAAGCTCTAACTTTCTCATACGAACTCCGTTTTGAGTGAAACAAGTTGTGTTAAGATCATATCACCGAGACAAATGCGTTCATTCAGGTTTTGAGCAATTTTGAGCACTTTTATTTTTGAGCAAATTTTTGCCCCTAATCCAGATTTCGATCAGGTGAAGAGGCAACAACGCGACAAGAGGAATGCACAAAGGTAGAGCGATAAAAAGAGGATGGAGGAAAAATTAAAGGAGTTGCAAGAGTTGAAGGAGAAACTTTGAAAAGAACAGGAGCTGCACAGACATGAGAAGGAAGCACAACAGGGACAGACACAACAGGGCCCGCAACATGCACAAATTGATGAAACTGCACCCATACAGGTAGTAGACTCATTCGAGTAGCTGACATAAAGCAGATAGGGTGAGCAGTCACATGAGCAAGAGTTTTCTCAATAGATTGAAAGAGTACTTGAGCAGATGGATACGGAGATGGAGCAGCCAGAGTTAGAGCAAGGCATTGACCTCATGCCTTACCACCAAGAGGTCGACCCACCGGCTTCACCGGATCCAGAAGCAGAGAAAGTTCTGAGCGACCAAGGATATACTGAGATCCTTGGAGACAATCTAGAAGAAGAGTTACAATATAGAGTTGTGCAATCATGTAGAGTGTCTACTTCAGATGTCCACACATCTCCTGCGCAGTTTGAGGAACAAGTGATCGTATATGATGTGTGTAAGCATCCAACAACATTAGCTGATGCTACCAAAGCATATTTCGAAGCCACTAGCTCGAGTGTTCGCTTCTTGATAGCAGAGAACGAGTGAATGGCTAAGGAGTTACAGACGACTAAGTAGGGAGGAGAACTGGTTACAACATTCGCCCAAGTAGAGTTGAAGAAGGTGATACTAGATGAAGTATCATCCCTTGAGACAATCATGCGGGTGTTGTATTCCAGATTTGGTACTGTGCATAAGGAAGTTTTCCATCTCAACGGTTGGCATCAACGTTGTGCTAGGAGAGCATGTATCTTGTCAAACTTGCATACTGTTGTCGACCACATGAAAACATGGACAATGAGATACAAGGGAGCTCCATTACACTTGCTTAAGATGATGAAGCCCATGGCAGTTGAGTTGAAGGCACGCATCTGAAGTTAGATCTGAAACTATGAGGAACTCCCACAGCTCATCACTAGTGTTCAGGCTTCCCATGCATGGTTGTTAAGAAGCATGGGTGTTGTTGTGCATGCACATGCGATCCTATCTATTGGGACACTCACTGAGGCAAAGACAAAGGGCCAAGTCCGACAGGAGCTGGACTCATACTTTGACGAATTGATGTGCATAGCCACCAGCGCAGATGTTGGTGATCAGTGTAGGCACTGTGCATCAGTATGTCGCTGGTCCGACCACACTCAAGACAATGATGCACATGTTATGAGACGAGTTGGATAGAGGAGCCAAAGTAGTGTACCTGGATGAGATAGAGGCAAGAGTTTATTTCCAGAAATATGTCACCACAAAGTACACAGACACAATCGTAGAGTACCAAGCTTTCCATTAGTTCGCCACCGTCAACCAGCGTGAGGATGTTGAAGAGTTGGTCTTCCCACAGTTGTCCAAGTCATAGCAATGTCTTGCATGGCTTGCTCAAGCCTATTTTGTCTCACATGGGTACATGTGCAGATTGTATGTAACATCTTGTAAAGTGGAAGTTCAAGTGTCGATAGTTGAATGTAATAGTCATAGAGTAGTTGAAGAGTCATGAGGGTAGGTGAACAATCACAAAGGGGAATGTCAAGGGTCACCCCACCCTTTGCTATTTATAGTACCTCATAACTCATTGTAGAGGCTTTTGGTCAGCCAAGCTTCTGATAGGAGTATCTTAGAGAAAGCTTGGAGAGTATTGTAACGAGCCTTGGCTTCTCCACAGTGCAGAGCTAGTACATCTCTTTGGAGGAGCAGGCGGCAGTGACTGTAACATTCCATTATCGGGACTAGTGGTTGGTCATGGTTGTACTGTATGATTGGAACTTTCACTTCTTAATATAACAGAGCCAACATGTTTCATGCATATGTTGTTATTGTATTTCAGTTAACTTGTTTACTCTAATGATATATGTATCTGTTTGCTTACACATGTATGTATAGACCCTTACTGAAATGTGATGTTGGTGTAACCATCACTTTGGATTGTTGGTTAACCTTCCCTCTAGTTTGTGATGCATATTTGCTCACGCGTTCCCTTCCAAGCCGCGTATTTACACAGGTTTCCAAGGGGCGCACTCATTCCACCTTCTGTGTGTTAGAACCATTCATGCACCTTCCTTGGCTTGTTGTGCATGTCACACCCTTGCTACCAACAGGGACATCTTACTTACCTTTGCACGCAACCACAGTCAAGGCGATACCGTACGACCCGATATTGAGACTCCTACACCAAACAGTCTGAGTTCTAGTTGGGACTTCTTACCGAGTAGATCCCTTGACATGTTGGCGGGTCCATCATTGTCAACATGTTCATTACACATCCATACAAATTCATGCAAATAACTTTGCAACTGAGGAAATATATCAACAACTATAAGGATGTCCCTCACATCATGAGAATGATAATACAGACATCTCGTTGAAAACACATAGGTAATACGTATTCCTTCATTAACAATGTTGATACACTCATTGTCATAACAACAACAATTATCATTCAACTGCAACAAGTATACAAAGAGATACAAGTAAGAAACTTATCCTATTAATTGAATGACTGGAAATTGAGAGAGCGACTTCAACTCTAGTTCCAACCACAAGTCAACTGCACTTCCATTATTTCTCGCAATTAACCAGCCCCAAGCCAAATTAAGAGCCTGAGGAGTGAAGTGCTCAAGGGAATTTCACACCAGTTGTTAACACATCACATGGGAATCCAGAGCACATAATTCCTCGACCTGAAAACCAAGAATAAAAAATACACAATGTATCCACCCAAACAACACCCCAGGAAACCCAGAGCACACAATCCTCCACCTAATTAATCACTACAAGAATCTAGAGTTCCAAAGAATCTCCATCTGCTTCACACTTCAAGATTCCAGAGCCCACATTGCCTCCACCTATCTCCTATAGGAATCTAAATCACACTATGAATCCACCTGATAGGCTCCATGGGGACCCAAATATCTTGGCATCCACTTGTTAAGAAACACACACAAGAATCCAAAGCACTCTTCAATGCTCCACCTAATTGATTTCGCAACGACCTTTGATTGTTCTGCACACACCACACTGTAAAGTTTTCTTTCACAACTCCTCCTTTTTGAATGTGTTGTCCCTTCTACATGATTCCTCCATAGTGTATCCCTATCCTCTACGTCTGGACTCTTTTTTCCCTTGCCTATTTTGTTATATTCTTGTTTGTGTGTGACCAGAGCAGACATCCCCTCATGTGAGCAGGACAACTCATCCTTTTACTCAAGTTCCCATACGTTTCCTTCATGCCTGTACATTTTTTCTTTTAATTCAACAGGGATATGGGTGGGAATTAATTTCAACATTTAAAGCTTGGATATTTCTCCAATCCATTCACAAGCAACTTCACCTCCACAAACTCTTAATCCATGTCCGCTCTAAATCCTGTAATCATTTTACAATTTACATCAATTTACAAGAACAATTTATATAATAATATTTACATGAGGGGTGGCAAAAGGGATGTTACAAGAATCTTATAGTAGCCACCCTTTGATCAATCTTCTCTTAACATTGATGATTATAAGAGAAGGTATAGAAGAAATATGTACTCAATATATGTTGAAAGGGCACGTAGTTTGTATCATAGTCCCTCCATATTTTTTCAATGTCTCTTCACATGCACTAATGGATATTCATGGGTTCATTGTCTCTTGACTTTGAGTAGTATACTTAAGGCATTGGTTTCAAATTGCTTCAATGGAATAAATTATACAAGTGGTGGAATTCATAAACATGGACATGATATTGTTATCCCTATTGAGCATGAGATGATACCATTGAGAGCAATATTGGATATTTTTGGGACTTCATTACAAGATGCAAGTCACAATGATCCTTCAACAACTATTGTTTAGGAGAAACTAGATACCACTTCATTTATTTCATCTATTATTTTATGAATCCCTAAACTTTTTTATTATTCATATAATACTCGTGTTGAAACTTGAACATGCATCATCTAGTGATTCTTCTGCTATTCATTTGCAAAAACCAAATCTTAACCTTTTTTTTACCCAAAATCACATTCTACACCATGTCCCCGATGGGGGTGACCAAGCTACGGGACAAGTGGTGATGCGTTGGAGTGCAGAGCTAGTTGGGCCTCCACACATAACACAAGTGCCTTAAAGGCCCATTGGGACCTGATCCGGACTCCCGCGAGCATTACATAATGTGCAGGGTAGGTAGGAGGGTGGCCATTTGCAGTTGTTAGCTGATGAGGAGGGAGTTTCGGGTGAGACACAGTAGTGGGGTATTAGCGTCCTAGCTTAGGCTATGGCTTGGGACGACAACACAGGACGAGCTTGGTGTAGGCAGATGTGAGGGGGACTATAACCTGCAGTCAATTTGGCTGTGGGATTTGGGGGAGAATTGGAGTAGCATGTGCGATGAGGGATACGATTCTGGGGTTGGAGAGTGTGGGTGGCATGCATTCGTTTCCCCTTCCTCACTTTGGTTCTATCTCTAGGTAGGTGCTCCTCCTATGGAGAGGCAATGCTGTGGAGAATTTGGGTCTTGGTATAATCCTTGGAGCGCTCGTCCACTTCAGAGACTTGAAGACTTGTAGCTGTCACATTACTAAAGAAAAGTGACAGACCTCATAGACAAGATTCTACGAATTTTTCTTTTCTACATCGGGAGTCTGATGTAGGAGCATCTTGCTTCAAAAAATCATTGTATATTTCGTTGACTTAGGGGGTGTGATGTTTTTTAATTTATTTGTATATTTTTAATAAATTTAGTGAAAAATATGTGTGTGGGGTTTTAATTGTAAATATTCTCAATTATGAGAGAATATGAGTGATGATAGACTTGTAAAGATCTCATAGAGATCTTAGGGATTAGGGGATCCTAGAATAGAGGATTAGTTGAGTTAAAAGTGGAATTAGAGGATTTTTAGGATTTGGATGAGAGATTTTAGGGATCAAGAGAGATATTGTTGGAGTTTGTTAAGGGATCTAGAACCTACTTGGCTTCTAATACATTTGTATAAATTGAGGAGAGCCTAAGAGGCATGTATGATGTAGGAGTGTGAGAGTGAGGAATGAGAATAATTCTCATGTAAATATTTTATTAATGAATTATTTCTGAGTTTTAATGTAGATAAGTATTGTGTAGAATTCATTGTTATGTGTTGATTTTTAATTTTGAGGCCCCTTAGATTTGCTGCGTAATGGATGATTTTGTCCATACGTTGGACCAATAAACCACAAGTCCGAGGATTGTGAAAAGTTGCAGCTTTGCTACATCAATTTCATTACATGATTTCCAAGGATATCAAGGTAGCATGACTCCATCATGGTTGTATTTGACAGGTTGAGCAAGATCTCTCACTTCATTGCAGTGAAGTCTATTGATTCAACTAGTGAAGTGGCTCAAATCTTCATTAGGGAGATAGTGAGGTTGCATGGAATTCCCAAGAGGATTATATCAGATAGAGATACCAAGTTCACTTCCATGTTTTGGAAGGAACTTTTTGCAGGCTTGGGGACAAAGCTAGCTTTCAGTACAACTTATCATCCATAGACATATGGGAAGACATAGAGGATTGACAGGATCCTTGAGGATATGTTGAGGATGTATGTTATGTATCAACGAAGGAAGTGGGGAGAGTATCTTCCACTGGTGGATTTTTCTTATAATAATGGGTATTAGGAATCCTTGAAGATGAGTCCATTTGAGGCTCTCTATGGGAGGAGTTGTAATACTCCTATCAACTGGAGTGATATAGTGAACATGGTGTTGATTGGCCTAGATATGTTGAGAGAGATGGAGCAAAAGATGCGGGTTGTCAAAAAGAATTTGAAGGCAACATTGGACATACAAAAGAGTTATGTGGATCAACATAGAGTGTTCAAGGAGTTTCAGGTTGTAGAGCATGTGTACTTGTGTATCAATCCCAAGAAGATCTATTTGAAGATTGGATCATGTGCCAAGTTGGCCCCTCGATATTATAGACCCTTTGAGATCCTTGAAAGGATTGGACTAGTGGCATACAACCTTGCTTTTCCTTCATCAATGAAAGTTCATGATGTTTTCATGTTTTTTTTCTTAAAATATATGTACTGGATGTTGATCATGTGATTGATTGGTATGTATTGCAGGTGGAACTAGAAGGAGAGTTCCATCCAGAACCCTAATGCATCCTAAAATGGAAGAATATCATGCTCCAGAACCGAGCAATAGAGTAAGTTAAAGTGAAGTGGAAGCCCTTTGAGCCCGATGAATCTAAATGGGAGATGGTTGATTAGATGAAGGCCTTATATCCTTCCTTATTTGTTGGTTGAATCAAATGTGTTTTGGTATATGTGTGTGTGTGTGTGTGTCATTGTAAATATTGCATCAAGCCGTGTTTATAAAGCTCCAATAAGTAGTATGTTTGTCATGTTTTCAACAATTTTGTTTTGTCATAAGTGTCATAGAACATCAAGGATGGTGTTCCCCTAAGAGGAGGGGTTTGCAATAGACCGGGTTGAAAATTCCATGTAATAAATGGGAATTATAAAAGAAAAATAAAACCAAGGTCATGGGACATGTATTCCAAGCTGAATGGAGGGAAAAAACATTACATTAGGCATTACTTGTGGTTAATTATTTATTGGCTATGGAAATTGGCATTGGTAAAAGGCAAAGGGCAATAAATGGAAATTAATTCAAGAAATAAAGGAAAATAAGAGAAAAGGAAGATGAAGAGACAAGAATATGCATGCAAGGGATATTGAAGAAAAATGAAAAGGAAAGAGGAGAGAGAACATTCTAACTCACTCTTGGACATTCTAGCATTCACTTGGAGGAAAAGATGAGAGATCAATTATAACAAAGAGATAGTACTTGGACACAAGGAAGACACATGCAAGCAAGCAAGGGACAAGCAAAGGAGTGCAAGAAGAATATTGGACAACAATAAGAATGGAAAAAATCAAGCAAAGAAATGGTAGCTAGTAGGAGGATTTCGCAGATAACAGGTTGCATGTGTGATTATCTTGTTGGGATTTGAATGCATAATTCATGCATTTGTTTTACAAGTTATTTTGTTGTCATTGGCATGGGTTTTTCCTGGATTGACAATGATGTACAACCTTGACTTTGGCATTTCCTAGATAGCCATGATGTAGTGGGTTTCCTATTTGGTTAAACTTTAGATTGCTAGTACATTTTGGATCCTGATTGAGGTGGTCTCAGGAAAATCCCAAAGGTTGGGGTGGAGATGGTTTTCTTTGGGAAGCCTGTAACAAGTGGGTGGAGACAGGAAAATTCCTCAGGGAATGGTGAATAAATTCTAAGGCGTCCAAGCTTGTGTTGCTTTTGGTGATCTCTGGACCGGTTTAGGTGAGTTCATTGTGACTTGATGGTGGAGGTGGTTTAACATCTGGATTCCCTATTTTGGTTATGTTTAGGTTTATCCTATGTGATCCCATATTCATGCTTGGAATATGGCATGAGGGTGATTGGGCTAGAAAAAAGGTTTGGTCCAATCTCAATCTAGGGTTGGGTGTGTGGAAGTCCTTGACTTGGTTGGCATTATGCATATGTTATTATGTGTTATTTCTTATTGAGATTAACAAGCACAAGTTTTGATTTATTGTGTGATTATATGACCGGTTTGTCATGGTTTCATTTTGGTTAAATGCTAGTTACATGCATGGAATATTTCTTATGATGTGAAGAGCTCTTGTTATAGATCTTACTCATGTTTGATAGGCTAGTCTTGAATGTTTAATATGGATGCATGTACTAATCCTTGTTGTTACAGCTAAGTATGAGAGGGCAACAAGTCTTCTTGATGAACATTTGAAGAAACTAATGAAATAATGAACAAATTATGTATTCGTGACCTAAAGATACTATGTTTACAAAGTGTTTGTCTAAATGATTCACATGTGTTGGAAAAGTTTTGACAAGAATAGAGAGTGGAATAGAGCATATAGACACATAAACATTGTTGACGAAGTTTTGGATAGTTCTCAGTAGTTGGCCTGTAGGCAAGCCCTAAACATTCAGAATAGGGGTCATGACCGCATGCACAGAAAAAGGAAATTTTGGTCGCAGCTGCAAAAATTATGTGTTATGCGTGCGGTTGGAGCCTTATGGCCACATTGAAAAGACCGCATGTGTGCATTTAGGCTGTAAAGCTAAGTTGAAAGTGGTTCCAGCTTAGAGAAAAGGTCACTAGTGGAAATTGTTTGGCATATGGGTGATCATGTGTCTTAGGGTGATGCAGTAAGGTTTGATGAGTAGACCCAATTTCCATAACTGAATCTTGGAGGTTGGGTCATGCATAATAACTCTCAGCTCATGTTTACCCTGGTGAGTTTTCAAAAGTCGATGAATGTGGGGTGGGGTGTTACGTAAGACTACAACAATTAGAAAATGAGATAATGATTGATGATATAGTTGCTTTTATTTTGAAAAATCTTTGTACACTTGCCAGTGACTGAAAAAACATCGGGGGGAATTCACAAACACATAAACAAGTGCCCTAATGGAACTTTCTTAATGGTGCAATAGAAGTGTTGTAGAGGGAGAGGCCCCCATTGGTTGGTATTTGTGTAGGTTGGAGAATGGAGGTTGATTATGCAGATGGATTTTTTGACAACGTTGGATGCCGACAACAGGGAAGGGGGTCTCCCCGATGTGAAGTCCCAATTAGACCCCACATCGTTTGGAGTAGGAGTTCCAACAAAATATACAACTAGTTGCCATAACAATGATCTTAAAGATGTGCCTTGGCTGCAAGAAACACATAAGAAGTTATGCACATAACTTTGTTACTTTTTGTTGCATAAGAGGTGTTCTAGTCTCAAAACTTTGTAGAGAGGCTAAAACAAATGATTTCTCCATAACCCATAAATCATTTATGGAAATTCCAACTAGAAATGTCTCGATTAGATTATTAGCCTATTTTTAATTATTTCCTAAGTCTAAACTTAGGAAAGGGGTTAATTAATAAGAATTAATTGAGATAGGATGTGAATCATCTAGAAACTCACACGAATCGATAGGGAATTAATATGATCCCTTGATTATGTTTTAATATTGGTCGTTGGAGTCCTAACTGGAGATTATAAGAAGAAGTTGATGGGTAGATGGAGAATACACTTGTGAGAACCACGTAAAGTTTGATTTCCTTGGAGAGTTCAATTTTCCAAAGAGCCAATAATGGTGGAAGAGTTCGAGCTTTAATAGGGAAGTAGAGAGAGAGGGGGCATAGACAGTGAAGCTAGAGGAATATTCCAAATTCGGTGAGTGCATTACAAAGAGAGGCCAAAATTTCTCCAGGAAGCTACACAGAGGCCACATAGAGACTTTAGAGGGCAGTTTGATTTGCTAAGGAAGGAAGACATTTTTAGTTCTAGAGGTCGGGTAGAGGTTATAGAGGACTAGAGAAGCATTTTCCTAGTCAACAAAAGGCAGGGCGGCTTAATCTACATTTGTTTCAGGTTGATCGTGTAGGAGACTGTGCTAGGCTGATGCACAAGTTGCGCGGGGCTAGGTGGACAACTTGTTTTCCAGAGACAATCAAGTGCGGGGATTGCTTGGAGTGAGGGTAATTTTCCTCAAATTATTTTTGCCAGTATTTTCTCTGTA
Source organism: Pinus tabuliformis (assembly GCA_031772625.1). NCBI lineage: Eukaryota > Viridiplantae > Streptophyta > Pinopsida > Pinales > Pinaceae > Pinus > Pinus tabuliformis. The sequence continues at coordinate 1,535,194,278 of CM062820.1, read as the reverse complement.
GGATGCCAATATTCGACATTCAGATTATACTCAGATAATTTCGCTGCTGCATAATAATAACCCTCAACTGCTGCATCGGTTTTCCCAAGTTGGGTTTTTCCAGGGACATTTTTCCTAAAATAATTGTGTCAAATTTTTATGTGTGTGTGCTAGCATATTTCTCAATTTCCAAAGCTATTATTTTCTGCAATTTTATTTGTGAAAGTTGCAGCATGATTTATTTGATATTTGTTGTAGCAAATAAATTTTTAAATTAATTAACAATTAGAACAATTAATTCTAGTTGTTGCAATATGATTTCAAACTTGAAATTTTCACAAGCTTTTGTGATAGCAAGTGAGTAAAATTTTTGGGATGTCAACTGTAATGCATGAGGTTCTTTCACATGGAGGGGAAAGTGAGTGAGGCAGTGGAAGAAAAGCAATAGTACTATCCTAAAAGAGACACACAAACATATGAAAGAATCATTAGTTGGCCTACAAAATAGTTCACAAGGTAATAATGATCATGAAAGCACATACAACACATGTCCAACAAGATGCATACTAAAGTTAACGAAATAGTTCATTGACATTAGCATGAATGAAATAAAATATAATGTAAAAATTTAAAGAATAGTTTTATTGTGAAAATTTGGAGACCCAAATTTCTACTGCAGCAACTGATTAAGTTTCTTCTATTTGTTAAATAATTGAACAAATTATTTATTGTGTTTTATGGTAAATATCGAAACCAATACACTGCAACCTTCAGTAATTAAATTAAATGAGGAAACAAGAACTGAGCAAGAAGAAATACACAACGCAAGTGACATTGTTGTTTTTGAACAAATGTCCCCGGAAAAGCCCAATGCGGGAAAACCGGTGCAACAGTTGAGGGTTTGTATTATTATGCAGTAGTTTCTGAATACAATTTTTGGATGCCTTACTGGCTATCCGATACAGAGAATCTGACTGACAAAGAGATGGGTGAGATATACCTCACACTATCACTAGCGATCCAGTACTGATCCAGCCACAAAATGGCTAGCCCCTAGCCGCCTCTGTGCAATTTCTACGTAATCACAACGCTGCTCTACGTCACAACTTTAGGGAACTACATCACTCCTTCAGGTTGATCGATTTTCCTCTGGAACTTTGACTGCCCTCGGTCTCACACCCCGGCTTTTGGCTCTGGAATTCAATTCTCTAGAAAATTTTGAGTCTCCTCTCAGGTTCTGCGCTGCCTCAGCGTGGCCATATGCTTCCCATAGTGGCTCTGCGTTGCCTCTTCTGGATCTCTCTCTGCCTCCTCTGCAATGTTGTCATAGAAATTTTTGGGCACTGCAACCCCAATCAAACATGTCCATAAACCAAGGGCTCCTAAGTCTAAAAGTGTTGTTCCATACCCTAAAAGAACAAGGTCAACTGATTACATAATCTCCCAGAAGTTCTCCATGAAAAACTGCTCAGAACTGGTCAAAACTGGACCATCTCACCTGCTCCATGGTCAAAGTGCGATGCATCCCACCTAATGCACACGAGAGGTGCAATGCATACTGAAAAGCCCTTCTATGGGGTGCGATGGGCGAGAATGGACAAATGGCAGAGGCAGTTTGCGAGGTGGATGATCATGGAATCTTCCAAAAACTTCTCCTGTGACACTTGCTTCTCTGAATTCGCCCAGGGATGAGTAAGAGACCATCAATCTCCAAGTGGAATCAAGAACTATCAGAGAGAGGACACTAATCAGAATCCCAGAAGCTAACTCACCCCCCTGCAATCATCTATATATGGATCCCTCATCCCAGAGATCCGGGGGCTGGAATTTTGTATCTTGTAAGGAAGTGCTATTGGTTTCTTGTTGGAATATCATAGTGTTGGGTGATCTAAGATTTTCATGAGGTGAAAGAAGGGCTTTCATGCTGGAGGATGATGTTGGGTCAGAACAATTGGTTGTAATCCTCTTTGCTATTCTTGATTATTAATAAAGCTATTCAAGTTTTCCTCCACATTCTTGTATGTTTGATGATATATGCATTTGTGTGGTCAATATACATCTGGTCCTATATTGTTTATGATTGTAGATCTTTGTTCTTTGATAGTATTATGCTGCTTTGATTCCACAGGTGCTCTTTGAAGCTGGGTAGACGAAGGAGAAGCGGCAAGGATCTGTTAGAAGGGGGAGGAACCGAGCAAGGAACCAAGCGCAAGACTGAGGTTGGTGTCCTTCATTCCACTCTCATCTATTTCTCATAAAGGAAAACGAAAGTAGTTTTAGTTTGTTTGTTTCTAAGATAGCTACCAGTCTTAGTGGGACTAGCAGCTCCGAGTGGACACTATATTTCCCGATAACAAAATGGCGACTCCGCTGGGGAGCGAATAGATTGTTTGTTTGTTTTATAAACTTACAGACGGAGCCTGAAGTCAAGCCAGCTAGCCTTCGAACTGCATTTTCTATGCAAGTGCAAAGTAGATTAATGCTACTTCAGTCTATCTCTGGGTTTTGTTTATAAACTAAAAAATCGATTTGCAAGCCTTCTAATTGCCCTAGTGGTGGCTTTAGTAACCTCATTAGATCAACCCCTATGATTTCTATTTGTTGTACATCATTTGCTCGGCTTAAATCCCTGAATTGAGCTGCAAACTGTGACCAAGAGCCAAGTAAAGTCTCGTCCTGGTACCATCGCACCCTCTCTTCAAGGAAACCAGTATGCATCGCACCTCCTGTGTGCAGTAGGTGGGATGCATCCCTGTTTCCATGTGTTACAGGTGCGATGATCAGAAAAGGCTAATTTTGCCTCTAGGTCTTGGTTTTTCTTCACTCTTTTCAACTCTATTATGGAGTTTTTCTATCTGTGATCAGTATACCACTGTGGAAACCCTCTTCCTTTCCAGCATTCCGTTTCCATTGTGAAAAGAACTGTGAATGTTTTTATGTATTTCCCGCCATTTTTAGTTCTCTTTTACAAAGTAGTAGCATAGTCAAACTGTCGTCTTTTGATTTGAAAGTGTCGCAAGTGTTGTTTTTAGTCAAAGAAAGGAATTCTATTGTTCTTGATGGTCGATTATACAGTTACTCTTGTATTTGATTTGAATTAGTAGTTTTTCAAGTGTCGAAAGCAGTTTTCAATTCAAAATAGTAAAGTGTCGTCATTATCTTCCTTTCGTTTTGAAGAGAAATTTGTTAGTACTGTCACTTTGAAAGATAATTCAGATTTGTACTTAGCATTCTTCTTGTCATTCACACATTAAGAAAGCTGAAAACAAATACATGCATGTGCATTTGCATTTAGACTGCTTGTTGGTTTGATTTAGGACAGTGCATCTAGTGTGTGCTCTCTGCTCTATGTTGAAAGAATACTGTCTCTCTTTCTTTAGTAGCTAGGATTTTCATTGCAAAAAGAAGATTAAACGATTGTTTATCATCTTAGATTGCATTTTAGGAATTGTACATCTACATCACGCGGTGAACCTGAAAGGAAAATTTCTTAAGAAATATCAACTGTAAAATAAATTTAATGAACCTAAAAACGCTTTGGAACCTAACGCACAACATCTAGAAGTCTAGGCTAGAGACGTATTCCGGCGTCGTAAAGCCTGGTAACTGTCGCTTTCACTGTTGGTTGGGTGATTCCTCCTCTTTGAGACGACAAGTGCCAGTACGGACTTGTGCTCCCACGTACCGTCGAGTATATATTGGGAGACCACAATAGGCTATATCCTTTATCCATAGGAAGCCGTGTCTGCCGCCCTATCAATCGCAATGCACTGAACACAACATTCGGGAAGATTGACTGCCGTACCATAAAATGTATTCTGCAGTTTTGCGATTGGTTTGGTAATCCCTCTGTCTAGATTTCCAGAGTAGTCTCTTTCATTCCTTTTCAGACTCCTTAAAGGAAAAGGTCCATCTGAGCACTTGTCACTTCAGGCTCATTAAAAATCGAAGGTGACTAGAGTCATCTTTTGTTTTTTCTCGACTCTTAAAAATTGAAAAAACAAGTTGTGTCAAAGCGTCTAAAATTTATTTTAATCAGAATAATATCACCATTCCCGCGTTGGTCTTAGGTTGAAGAAAATGGAGTCCACCAACCAAGGAGTTCCCCTTAGAGGAAATCCTAGTCCTTTCTCCTCTTGGGGAGATGTTGGTGCACCTCATATGGCCACATTGTCACTTCCAGGATTGACGATTGGCTTGCCAATATGGCTCTTCTCGACCTCCGTCGTTCAGAACACCGTGATTCCTGAACAATCAAGTCAGCAACTAGATGATACTAAAGTTACCCCTCAACCTTCTACTTCATCCGATCCTCCCTCTCGTCCTTCCTCTTCGCTTGATAAAGCCGGTAAGGCCCAAAACCAAGTAACTAAGAAGAAGAAGGAGAAGAAGAAGAAAGAGAAGAAGAAGGAGCCAAAGACGAAAGGGGGCAACCATGCATCATCTAGCGAAAATCCACACACTGCACCGTCCAGGCCTAAATCACCATGTGTCATTTGCAAAGGATACCACTACCACTGAGATTGTCCTTGCATCCCTTGGATCTTAAGGGACTGGTCTCCCCATTTGCACAATCCAGTGTCATCGACCTCTGACGATCATGTTGAGAGCACACCATCAACCAGTGAAAATGAAGTCCCTGGACAAAAAGGAAAATGTAAATTTCCTTGTAGACTGTGTGAAGGCAATCATGCCCTCCACCGTTGTCCCTTCCTGGACGAAGCTAAAAGAGTTTTGGATGACCGTTCGGCTTCACCGTTACGGCTTCCTCCTGGATATAAGAAACTCTTGCCAAGTCCATCACTGGTTGAAAATCTGACTGACACGCCATTGTGTTCGGTCGAAGCATCTGTCATTGAAGATAAACCCGCTGAACCCATACTAGACGAAAGTCAAAAGGTTGAGGTGGCAGTCGACCCGGTCTTGTCTTCGGAAGGTCCATCTTCAGATGACACAATCACCAAAGAGAATGAGAACGACACTGTCCAAATTCTTTTCGTAAACACAGACTCCGATGAACATGGGGGCAGTCTACCCATTCCTTTACCGCAGGAAGGAAGTTCGTCAGAGTCATATCCGGCCGTCTATTCGGTCCCACCTCCAAGCAACCTAGTCGTTTCTTTCGATTGGAATCTACTAGGCAGACCCCAGGTACCGGCCAATGTACCATTCCGAATCATTGTACAAGCTTACAAAATGATCATGGTCGGTACCATCATAGATGAAGGGGCTTCTGTGAGTATCCTTTCCTCAATTGCTTGGGAAGCGTTTGGTTTGCCATCGCCTCTGCCTGAGATGAAAAATCTGTCAGGCTTCGACAAAGAAACCAGTCGACCGTTAGGGATCCTTCCCAATGTACCCATAACGTTGAGAAGGAAAACCGTTTACATGAACGTAATGGTAGTCCAAGGACCTCTAGATTATAATCTACTCCTTGGACGCGACTATATTTATAGCATGGGAGCCATTGTCTCCTCACTCTTTAGAGTAATGTGTTTTCCGCATGAAGGCAGAGTGGTCAAGCTCGTAGACCAGTTGTCGTTTCCCGGCTCACACATAGCTAATAGTCAAATACCATCCCTAAATGGTCTTTTCACGCAAGGAATGTCTCATCAATCTCCAGTCCGTCCACCTGATGAGTGCGAGTGATTCGGGAGGACATGACTGAATCCCAGGGGGCATGCACCCTGGTCTGTTTCGGCAGGAAAACCTTGGGTATAGGGTAGGTTTCCGCGGAGGATATATGACTAGTCTGACACACCCGTCCATTTAGGAAAATGGGATTAGACTGGAATAAGATTCCTTCATCAAGGTTAGGAGGTTGGGATTTAGAACCACCCTGGTCCAGATGGACTAAGCCAGGAAGTGTTTCTATCCGCGGTGTGGATGGAAATTATCTTGCGAAAGCAGGAACTTCTATATGGTAACCTGGAAATTTTTCACTATACCTGGGGGCATGCAAACCTTTTTGCATACAAGTGAAGAGCGACCATTTGTTTTCTTAGTTTGTAGATTCTCAAACCCTTTAAACTCGTAGGATTGGTCGTTCCTAACTTGCATAAAGAAAGGATCCGGGGCAAAGCTTTATAAGGTGCAAGCTCCATAAAAAATGGCATCTTAGATGAGATATCCTTATTATACAACTGGTACGAGCAGTTTTTATGTGGAGTTCAAGCTCGTTAAAAATTAAACATAAGCAATGAGCAAACGTTCCCCCAGAGTTTAAGCTCATTAAAAATGAACCAATTTCCGGTAAATAACCATTGTGAATGCATTATCATCAGCTTTTGGGCCCTGGTCGTGTTCTCATCATCACCTCCACTCTGTTTTAGCCGATCTTTCACCTCCATTTGATTGTTTACCCCTTTTGAGGAACAACTGCGAAGAGTGATCCTGTTAGCCATCCTTGTGACACTACTGTGACTGGAAAATTCCAAACCTTACCTGGAATCAGCTGCTACCCGAAATTATCACTCGTTCCTCAAAAAACGAGTCTCCTTTAAGCTCTTTTCACCTGACTTGTAAAACATGAAAAGATTGCCGAGTGATTGGCCTCTCCAGCTCGTTAAAGTGACTGGAAGTGCTATCCCTCCTCTAGATTTTAATCTTTTTGGACCCGAGGGATTATTACACAAAAATATCGAGCGCTTGTCTTGTTCGGCTCGTTAAAAATACCGAAAATTCATCCCTTTCGTATTATTTTATACTTTTTTGGACTTAAGGGATTACATGACGAAAAAGGATTATTGGAGTTTCCTTTACGTCCCTTTCAGACTCTCTAAAATTGAAAAGGACCGAGTTATCTTTGTCGTTAAACTCGTTAAAACCGAATAACGACAAACTTGTCCATACAGACAAGAACGAGTTTCAATGTCACTAGGCTCGTTAAAATATAGCGACGGGTTTGCCCGAAGGGCAAATTATAGAACAAGCATATGTTATCCTCCTCAAGCTTGACAAAAATAAAGAGGTACTAGTCAGAAATGACTGGGGAAAATTTGGGAAGAAAACTTGAAGAAACTTTATTGGTAGCAAGTCGCTCTTGAACATGACACTTTCACTCCACATCCGAGTCGGGTTGAGTTGTTCTATTCACTGGTCATATCACCATTGGTCCATCACACCATCCAAATTTGGGGTTAACGCTACCAATCCATCATGTCAATGTCGCCGGTATGTTCAAGAGAAGTCGCTCAGAGAATTCACCTTGTCTCATCCGCTGCAATACATTCACGCTCCATTCTTTCATGACCGCCACCCTGAACCCTGTATCATCAGATCGTTTTCACCTCAAAAATCATTTACTCCGTTCTGTGTCGTAGATGTGGGATTCATTAAGGCCCTCCTACGGCGAGTCGCTTCTTGTCGACATCAGCTCATTATCCAAGAAGTCGACTTAGGAACAACCCCTTCAGTACTGTGAAGCTTGCATGCCTTAATGGCAAGTTTCTCACTTCCGGTGACAGGTTTACATCAATGGCCTTCGACCGAAAGATTTTGCGTAGTGTTCGACGCCAAGTCCCTTATTCACACCATGTGAATTGTACTGTAGTACCTTGAGGGTCATCATCATTATCGGTGATTCCTCTCGCGCCTGTTAACAACTTACATCATTGGCTGGTAATTAGGCGATGTCTTTCCATGTTCGACTCCAGAACATCTTTCACATGGATCGACTTGTACTCCGAGTGAAGATTGAATGACTTTGAAGACCTCGGATCTAGTTTCATCCATCTGGGCTACGATATATTAAGGAAAATAAATACATCAAATGTACATTGTTGCTACACAGATGATCATTCGAATCAAAGGATGATGATTCTATTAGAATCATCAGTCTCTCGCACAGACGGTTGTCTATCTTATGTACATGGAAATAAATTTATAAATCTGAGCATGGGAATGCCTGCCTCAACTAGATCATGAAAAATATTATGAAGATAATGTATTGTATTGTATCTTATTACAGGTCGCCTTCCATCTCGAAAAAACTTCGGATCCTCATGATAAAGCATTTCACCCGACATCAAAAGATTAACGACCTCATGCTTTAGGGGGCAATTGTTATAGACATTTTTGGGCACTGCAACCCCAATCAAACATGTCCATAAACCAAGGGCTCCTAAGTCCCTAAAAGTGTTGTTCCTTACCCTAAAAGAACAAGGTCAGCTGATTACATCGTCTCCTAGAAGTTCTCCATGAAAAACTGCTCAAAACTGGTCAAAATTGGACCATCTCACCTGCTCCATGGTCAAAGTGCGATGCATCCCACCTAATGCACACGAGAGGTGCGATGCATACTAAAAAGCCCTTCTATGGGGTGTGATGGGCGAGAGTGGACAAATGGTAGAGGCAGTTTGTGAGGTGGATGATCATGGAATCTTCCAGAAACTTCTCTTGTGACACTTTCCTCTCTGAATTTGTCCAGGGATGAGTAAGAGACCATCAATCTCCAAGTGGAATCAAGAACTATCAGAGAGGACACTAATCAGAATCCCAGAAGCTGACTCACCCCCCTGCAATCATCTATATATGGATCCCTCATCCCAGAGATCTGGGGGCTGGAATTTTGTATCTTGTAATGAAGTGCTGTTGGTTTCTTGTTGGAATATCATAGTGTTGGGTGATCTAAGCTTTTCATGAGGTGAAAGAAGGGCTTTCATGCTGGAGGATGATGCTGGGTCAGAACAATTGGTTGTAATCCTCTTTGCTATTCTTGATTATTAATAAAGCTATTCAAGTTTTCCTCCACATTCTTGTATGTTTGATGATATATGCATTTGTGTGGTCAATATACATCTGGTCCTATATTGTTTATGATTGTAGATCTCTGTTCTTTGATAGTATTATGCTGCTTTGATTCCACAGGTGCTGTTTGAAGCTGGGTAGACGAAGGAGAAGCGACAAGGATCTGTCAGAAGGGGGAGGAACCGAGCAAGGAACCAAGCGTAAGACTGAGGTTAGTGTCCTTCATTCCACTCTCATCTATTTCTCATAAAGGAAAACAAAAGTAGTTTTAGTTTGTTTGTTTCTAAGATAGCTACCAGTCTTAGTGGGACTAGCAGCTCCGAGTGGACACTAGATTTCCCGATAACAAATGTATCCCCGGATCAGGAAATCATCCTCTTGAAACTATTCTTGCCCCTTAATACAAGAAATCACTTCAATCACTTCTCTGACAAGTGTTGCTCTCTTGAGAAATTTGATCTTTGATCTCTCACTCGATGTGTCTTCCAAATGCCCATCAAGCCTCTTCTTATAATCCTTTAGTTGAGTAATCAACGACCCAGATTAGATTCTAATGAATGGATCAGATCATTTCGACTTGATATTCGTCTTCTTCCAGAAGTTTCACCCCAATTTTAATTAATACCCTTTAATTATTTTAATTTCCTAAGCCTAGACTGAGGCACCGATTAAAAATAATTGATTATTTTAATAAAATTGTCTCTCAGTTGAATTTCCCAAAACAATTTATCAATATTCTACAATACATGTGTCCTAGCCGCCTTGCAGATTTTGAGGCTTAGCGCACATTTGATGCTACCAGAAATCAACACTCCCTCTTAGTGAGGAATGTGCTCTAGTAATGCATCATGTTGAAGCATCACTCTGACTCTGTAACATCTCCCTTTGCGCTGCTGATGTCTAACATCACTACCCACCAACTACTGCACAAATGTTGCATCTGTACTGTTGTTGGACCTGCCACTACCAATGCTGCAGCTGTACTGCAACCCTCGTAAATTTTGCATTTGTGCTACTGCTGGCCCTACCACTACCTACACTACATCCTTCTCCAACTAGTATTTCTGCTGCAACAACAACGAAAAAGCATCCAAAATTACTTAACAGGTGTTTAACTTGATGCATTTGTTGTTGGAGTTTTGACTGCTGCTAGTCTCTGCATTGACCATCTGAAGCCTTTGCATTGTTGTTGACTCTACACTGTGCCGACTGCATTGCTACCAACTCTGCTCTGTGTTGCTCAATCTCTGGCGCTCCTAGCTACTACATCTGTCACTCTGGCACTCCTCTACACCAACTAACACTGGTCCATCCTGCTACTTCTGATATGGGCTCCTGTAGCAAGGTATTGATCCATGAGGAGGATTCATCAAGGATCTTGACCATCTGCAGTTCTTTCGAGCTACAGTACCACATAACCCCACCTCTCCCCTGGGGGTATCTGGGCAACCATGGAAAACTCTTCCTCCTCGATATTTGCAGCTGCAGCCTACGGATCATGTTTCTCGTCCCTGTCCTTCTTCTTGAGAGGACACTGTGTAGCGTAGTGACCAAATTCACCACACCGAAAACATTTGATCTTCAAGGTGTCCTTCCGCCTCCGCTTCTCCTGCTGCCCCTTAGATGTAAGGGTTGCATTCTCTTCCTCCTCCTTGTGCTTTGTCCCACTATTGCTGCTACTATCAAGTTTGCACTTGACTAAGTCTTTCCTCATCTCTTCCTGCTGAAGAGTGGCCCTCATTCCTTCCCAATATGAAAATCTCTCTCTACCTAGGATACTTGGACAAATACTTGCCATTGTTCTAAGACTAAATTTAGGGCTAGCGTCACCAACTCGGTAAATTGAAGTGTTGATCCTACAACTGCCATTGAGTCTCATATTTCCTGAAGCTTCGTGAGGAACGGATCAATGTGTTCCCCCTTCTGCATCATCGTGGGTCTCATCTTATGCTCAAAGTACATCTTCCACTTTCTTGGAAGATCCCTGATATAAGATGGCCAAGGCATCCCACATCTCCTTGGTAGTCCCTTTGCCAACAATGTGACATACAACATGATCCCTCACTCCCTCAAGGATCAACCGCTTGACCTTCGCCATTTCAACCTTGTACTTCTTGATTGGATCCGCATCTGTAGGTTCAACCACCACACTATATACGTAGGCTTTGAGATTATGCTCATCCAGAAGGCATGAGATCCTTGCCTTCCAAATCACATAGTTGGATGCACCATTTAACCGATCTTGATCTCTCAACCCATTAGCTGCCATCTCTACCAACAAAAAAAGTTGAACTACCTCCTCTCTCCTCTACACAACTGCTAGGCTAGCTTACGTACTCCCTACTGGAGTTAGTAGATATGCTCCTTTCTACTGCTACTCAACACCAGAGAAATTGAATTCCCTGGCTAGGAATTCTCTGAGGAATAAATTCCCTCAATAGTATCTCCTTCCCTCTTTTGACGTTTTTCTGCCCCAACCACTGTTGCAGAAAACCGTGTCCTACCTTAATATTGTTCTGCGCTGAAGCTTCTGCTACGCTGCTCCCTCTGCCATTAAAAAATCTCAACCTGGAAATCTCACCTCTCTGTCACCTCACTCAGAGAGAGACTTTCCTCGAAATTTTTTCCCTCCTAGCCTGGACTGCGCAATCCTCTAGGTATTCAATTTTCTCGCTATGCAATAGTTTCGAACTCCCTCTTTCTCTTCAACATTGGCTCTTTTGGTATGCTCTCTTGCTTAACCTGTGCTATGATACCATGTGAAAATTTGGAGACCCAAATTTCTACTACAACAATTGATTAAGTTTCTTCTATTTGTTAAATAACTAAACAAATTATTTATTGTGTTCTATGGTAAATACCGAAACCAATACACTGTAGCCTTCACTAATTAAATTTAAATGAGGAAACAAGAACTGAGCAGGAATAAATATACAACATAACTGACATCGTTTTTTTTGGACAAATGTCCCCGGAAAAACCCAATGCGTGAAAACCAGTGCAACAATTGAGGGTTTGTATTATTATGCAGTAGTTTTTGAATACAATCTTTGGATGCCTTACTGGCTATCTGATACAAATAATATGACTGACAAAGAGATGAGTGAGATATACCTCACACTATCACTGACAATCCAATACTGATCCAGCCATAATGGCTAGCTCCTAGCTACCTCTATGCAATTTCTGTGCTATTCTGCGTCACATCTTCTGGGAACTACGTCACTCCTTCAAGTTGATTGATTTGCCTCTGGAACTTTGAATTCATGCCCTTCTGGTATCACACCCCGACTTTTGGCTCTGGAACTTGATTCTCCAACAAATTTCAAATCTCATCTTAGGCTTTGCGTTGCCTCAGTGTGGCCCTACGCTGCCCAGCGTGGCTCTACATTGCCTCTTTTGGATCTCTCTCTGCCTCCTCTGCAATGTATCCCCAGATCAGGAAATCTTCCTCCAAAAACTATCCCTGTCCCTCACTGCAAGAAATCGCTTCAATCACTTCTCCGACAACTGCTGCTCTCTTGAGAAATTCAATCTTTGATCTCTCACTTGATGTGTCTTCCAAATTCCCATCAAGCCTCTTCTTATAATCCTCTAGTTGAGTAATCAACAACCCATATTAGATTCTAATCAATGGCTCAGATCATTTTGACTTGATCCTCGTCTTCTTCTAGAAGTTTCACACCCAGTTTAATTAATACCCTTTAATTATTTTAATTTCCTAAGTTTAGACTTAGGCACCCATTAAAAATAATTAATTATTTTAATAAAATTGTCTCTGGGTGGAATTTCCAAAAATGATTTATGGGTATTATGGAATACATGTGTCCTAGCCTCCTTGCAAATTTTGAGGCTTAGAGTACATTCGATGCTACCAGAAATAAACACTTACAACATCCATGATACATGCATGAAAGTGTGTTGGCTCTAAGAGCTTCTGATAATTAAGTGAAAGTTCCAAGTACACAATACAATGATATGACACTAGCCCCAATAATGGAACATGAAGCCACCACTTGCTTCTCCAAAGAATGATACTCACTCCTATGCTAGACTAGAGAAGCCAAGGCTACAAATCTCAAGTTCCAAGCCCTTTTCTTGAGTTATGAGGGTTTATTTATAACATATGAGATAACCTTGCATCTCCCCTTATGACCTTTGAGCTTCCCTCGTGACTCTTGGACCTATTATCCTATCTAATGACTCTTCATATTTCATGTTTGACTTTTGGACTTCCATTTACATTTACATTTCTTATTATTCACTTAATACAAAGCCACATAAGACAAAATGTGGCTAGATCCTAATAAGACAAACTGCATACATTATTCTCTAGTTTGAGGAAACTGTAGCTCAACAACTTCTACTTGTATCTCTAATGTAACATAGTGGTACCAAGCTTTGTACTGCTCTGTTATGTCCTCAAACTTTGATGGAACATCTGGCTTATATCTGACTCTTACCTCCATAGCATCTAGATAGATAGTTTTGGAACCATATTGAACATTATTCCACAATAAGAACAACTTCATGTTTACCTTGGCGAGTTTGGCTACATACTTTTGCATGTTCTTTCTTGTGATCTCCAAATCTTCTTTAGTGATAACCTACCTCAAAATTTTCAAGTATTCTTGAATTTCTTATATGATGAAATTTATGCCCTTTGTTTCTACAAATGGTCCAACAGAAGGAACCTTGTGCACTTTAACCAAGGAGTCCAAACTATGGTATAGTCATGAATAAGGGGTTATAATGTTGGCCACATATGTATCGAGCTACTTGTTACTCTGTAAAAGCATTATAACCTTAGCCCTTTCTAGTTCAGCTTCCTGTCTTGTTTTTCTGGCCAACTCCGACGATGCATTCATGTACTTAGCACCCCATTCCTGGATCATGCTGATGGTTGCATGAACCACCTTCAGAAATTTCACATTCTCCTGCGATCTCTTTTCCATTCCATGCAATGGCACCACTGCCTTGTGAAGGGTGATCATTTCTTCATACAACTGTCTCATGGTGTCTCCCAATGATTGGATTTAATCAAATATCGTTGCTCGTAGCTCATTTAAGTGAGAATCAACAAAAGACAATCTTTGGTTCTTGACTATTAGATGATAAATCTATTGTCTTGCAACACTAGATCCTTTTCCAATTGTTTGTTTTCCTCCGTCAAGAAATATGTGTTTAGTTTTGCATCTCTTGCAAAGGCTAAATTTGTTGTTGCGACTATCCTCAGATTCTTCTTGGTATTGGGCACAATCAACCTCTCTGTGTGAATGGCAACATGATGAGCTAGGTCATTATGAAAATATTTATGCCTTTCTTGTACTATTTAGTTCTTAGCTGATCAATGGCCAGGTTGGAAATATCCATGACCATATCATCATATAGAGGAGATATTCCCATTTCTCTAAATGGGATGTGGACACTAGTAAGAGGAGGTGAAGGCCGACTGTTGGCTTGTTCTACAATGGGAACAATGTCAGCCTCTTGATTATCATCCTCTCGCTCAACCCCCATGTCTTGGGCTTGTAACTACTCCTCAGTTTCTCTTACAAATTCCTCATCATGCTTTCTTCATCCATCAATCGTTTCTATTGTTCTTCCTCAAACTATTTTTGTTTCACTTCTTCTTCTTCCTCCTTTCTCAATTATTCTTGTTCATGCATGTCTTCTCTTTCTTTCCTTTCCCTTTATTTCATATTCTTTCTTTTTTTCCTCCTCTTGTCTATTTTCTTGTTGTTGTCGTTGTTTCTTCTTTAATTCTTCTAATTGCTTTTTCCTTTTTTATGTTGTAATTCCCGCTCTCAGAATAAAAATATCTGCTTTAAAATTTCTACTCCTCTCCACTTCTGGGCCATGCACAACTTTCCTTTTATATTTTGCAATAGTAACTAGAATGGACACTTCCTACTGATTCCCTTCCTAGACAACATTATGTTCATGAATTGCACTAGAAGGGCCTGCCTCATTTCCAGGTGCATGTAGTCGGGAAGCATTGTAACAGTTATTTATCTTCTCTTCCTGTTTCTTGGAATAAGACTCCTAAGCCTAAGAAAAATGCAACTTAGCACAATGTCTTTTACATACTCCTTTGAGATCATACTTTTGGAAGCTCATCTCACCGAACCTAAAGTTTATAAGTTGCTCAGCTTCTATGTATGCATCCTTTAAGCTCTTGAGCTCATAAGATCCCACTTGTAGAGTAACGGAAGGCCATGGTGCCTTCTTCTTCTTCTGTAGCAATTAAGAAATACCTCTTATAAGAAGATAAGAAATCTCATGCATGATCACTTTATCTGTCACATACCTTGGCAAAAGATGTTGGGGCTTATGAGAACCAAACACTCGACGGTATGTGTGTAACACCCTCCTCCCACATCTACCCATGTAGCTGACCAATCAAGGTAAATATGTGACGATAGGATGCTATTGTCTGATTCAACCTCCTAGGTCACCTTAAGGAAGTGGAACTAACAAAACACAACCAAATTGACCATCCACACATCCTACAGAACCTCAAGGAGCTACCCCACCTTTCCAGGTGATCAACTCCTGAGGAAAATCAGCAGTTCGAGGACTTAGAGCCCCAACCACTCCCTTGCCAAGCCCTCTAAGTGACTAAGCATCCTAGTCGCTCCCATGAGCCTGCCCAAGTGTGACTATAAAATTTTTCTGCCAGTACTATGCCAATGACTGCGAGATTTAAGGCTAAATTCTAGGGCTAGGACCCAGTCATTGCACAAAAATTCATGGAATTGACAGAAATGAAAAGAAACATAGAGGCAATGATGCCAATGCAAATTATTGAACAAATACTTGACTCGACCCCTACTAGCCATGACATACATTTCGTCAAACATGTCACAAATATGCATTCTACAAGTCTTAATAACAAATATACATTATCATTTATTAGGTCATAGATTCATTGCTCAATCATTTACAAATCAAAACATGACGAGAATGATACATTTTCATTGTCAGAAAAGATATTCGTAACCAACATATAAACAACAAAAATAATGAGGATACAACAACCATAAATGCAACATATAATCCAATACTTTTACACAGAAAATACCAAGGAAAGGAACTCTTATAAATGAATGTAAAAGCCAACCCGGTATGGGACTACCATGTTCCACTCGACGATAGATTGGCTGAGCAAAATCTCTGTTCGGCTAATCGCCACTGTTCCATATTCCAAGCATGAATGTGGGACTCAAACCAAAAGGACCAACCGGGGCTTCCCAAGGCTAAATGACCTCACCGTCATCAATAGAATCAGGCTTTATTGCAATCCTCACTAGATCACTAGGCCATAAACAAGCATGGATGCCACCAGATTTCTCCACCTACATCGTGAGGAATTTGCATGTCTCCTAGTCTCTACGATTTACCACAATCCACAGTCCGATCTAGGGATCACTAGGCCATAATCGAGACACCACCCTCTAGGCTTTACCATATATCCCTCCATTCACTGGCAAGTATTCCTACGCTTGATCAAGGGCAACCACCTCTAGGATTTACCGTATATCTTGCCATTGACCAGTTGAGGATTCATAGGCCCACCGAGGCACACAATACCTGGATTTACCGCAACCCACAGTTCGGTTCAGGGGTCACTAGGCTAGTGGCTTTACCACAATCCACAGTCTAGTTCAAGGATCACTAGGCCATGTGTTTTTTCATTCAGAGATCCACCTCACTCAACTTCAAATCCATCCGGAAATCCAACTCAAACAAAACATGAGAACCCCATCTCACCATGGCTATTTGGAAATGAAAAGGCAAGGTTAAAGAACATTGGCACACCTGGGAAAACCCATGCCCATGACAACAAGAGAGCCAAGATCACACATGCATAACCATGCATGCCAAATCTAGCAAGGAAATCACACATGCAAATTGATACCCGCAAGTAAACCCGCTGTAGTTGCATGATCCTGCTCTTTCTTGCTTGATCTTTGCTTCCTCTTTGCCTTATTTTCCTTTCTTTATCCAATGTTGAAATGATCCAAGAAAACTCTAAGTATCCAAGAGTGAGAGAGAGAGAGAATAGAGAGAGAATTCCAAAACTGAACTGACCAAAAGCCATGAACTGATCCTCAGAAGTCTTTTTATTAATGTGGCTTCTATTTCTTCATTTTCCATTATTTCCTTCATTTTCCTCCTCGCATGAAACTTGTGACCTTTCACCTTTATTTTCTCCTAATTTCCATTATTTTCATATATAAAATGCTAAAAATGCCATTTTCCATATCCAAAGCATTTGCCAATTTCCTTAGCCATAATAGCCGAAATGAACACCCACACTAGGATTTTTTTTCCCAACATTCAACTTGGAATAAGTGTCCCATAACCGTGTTTATTATTTTTCCTTTATTTGTTACATGGAATTATCACTAGGGCTGTTACAGAACCCTTCCCCTTGAGGGAACACCGTCCTCGATGTTCAATGACACCTACAACAAACAAGACTACTGAAATCAAAACATACTGCCCATGGAGTTTTATAACTTAGCTCATTTCAGTATTTACAATGATCAACCTACTGAGAAACAAACCAACATGACAACCATAATGACATGACACCCATACCGCTTATTGGAGCTTTATAACATAGCTCATGGAGGTATTTACATCCATATACATATGTACATATACCAAAACACCATATCAAACATATACCCAAAACATATATCAAGGACATTTTCTCAACCAGCGAATAAATAAGGATACATAGCCCGCATATGATCCGCCATCTCCCATGTAGCTTCATCGAGCCCAAATTTCTTCCACATCACTTTAACCTTCTCTATTGCTCAATTCCAGAGCATGTGCACCTTTCTTTGCAATATACACTGAGGTTCTGACTAGAATTATCCATCTGGCTCCACCTGCAATACAAACCAGTAAATCACATGATAAACATCTGTAACATACTTCTTAAGTAATGACACATGGAAAATATCATGGACTTTCACTGTCGGAGGTAGTGCAAGTTGATAGGGTACTGGTCCAATCCTTTCAATAATCTTGAAAGGTCCAAAAAACTAAGGTGCCAGCTTGGCACACGATCCAATCCGTAAGGCGCTCTTATTTGGCTTGATGCACAAGTACACATGTTCCCCAACCTGAAATTCCTTAAACAAAATTTTCCAATATGCATAGATTTTCTGCCTGTCTTGTGCTTCCTTTAGATTCTTCTTGATTACCTGCATTTCCCGTTCCGTCTTTGCCAACATATTTGGTTCAATCAACACTCTGTTTTCTAGATCACTCCAACTAATGGGAGTATTGCAACTCCGCCCATAGAGTGCCTCAAACATACTCATCCTCAAAGACTCCTAGTAACCATTATTTAAGCAAAATCGACCAACGGAAGATACTCCTCCCATCTCCTCTGCTAGTGCATCACATACATCCTCAACATGTCCTCCAATATTCGGCTGACCCTCTCTGTCTTTTCATCTGTCTACAGATGATAAGTTGTGTCGAAGGTCAACTTTGTACCTAAACTTGCAAACAACTCCTTCCAAAATTTGGAAGTGAACTTTGCATCCCTATCTAACACAATATTCTTCAGAACACCATGCAATCTAACCACATATCTGATTAAAACCTATGCCACATCACTAGCTGAATACGTAGTATTCACTGTAATGAAGTGTGCTATCTTAGTCAACCTGTCCACCACAACCATGATGGAATCATGTTGTCTAGATGTCCTCGGCAAACCTATAATGAAATCCATGGAAATGACCTCCCATTTCCATTTTGGAATTAGAATTGGTTTTAGTAGTCCACCTAGATGCCTACACTCTGCCTTTACTTGTTGACAATTCAAACATCTAGCCACAAAATCTGCTACATCTTTTTTTAGATTCGACAATAATAAAAATTATTTATTGATTTCAATGTATTTTGTTAGCCTGGGTGACCTGAATGTGGTTTCACATGAAACTCCCTCAAGATGATCTTCTTGAGCTCATCGCAGTCTAGCACATATATCCTGTCCCTAAATTTGATCAAGCCATCTACTGAGAGATGATAATCCGCATCTTGTGCACCTGTACCTATACTTGTACTTCATTGTATCCGATGCATAATCTCTCTATGCCTGTCATCCTATTGACTTGCTTGTAAAGTTTGATCCTATAAGTCTATCCCATAAGAACTCATAGTTGCAATGCGATTTACCTGTATCCACCTGCTAAGAGCATCTGTAACCATGTTCTCTTTACCCTTGATGTACCTGATCTCAGAGTCAAACTCATTGATCATGGCCAACCATCTAGCTTTCCTAGCATTCAGATTTAGCTGGTCAAACAAGTATCTCAACCCACTGTGATCACTCATCAATACAAACCTCCTGCCAAGAAGATAGTGCCTCCACATCTTCAACGCATGAATGATCGCTGCCAACTCAAGATCATGTGTTAGATAGTTTTTCTCATGCTCATTCAGTTTCTGCGACTCATAACACACTACCTGTCCCTCTTGCATAAGGACTCCACCAAGTCCTCTCTTGCAAGAATCTGTACACACTACAAACTCTTTGTCTGGGTCTGTAATATTTAACACTGGAGCATTTGTCAACAACTGCTTTAACTTCTCAAAACTTGTTGCACATTCCTTTTTCCATTCAAATTTCTTACCTTTCCTTTACAATGAAGTAATAAGATATGCAATCTGGGAGAAGTTCTTGATGAACCTCCTATAATAACCTGGCATCCCCATAAATGATCTTACCTCATCCACATTTCTAGGAGCTTCTGACTCCATGATAGCTCTTATCTTCTCTGGATCTATTGTTATGCCTTCCTTGGATAACACATGCCCCAAGTAATGTACTCCTGTCTAAATGAAACTACATTTATTGAGCTTGGCATACAACTGATGCTCTCTCAACAATCTCAACATCGTTGCTAAATGCTCGACATGTTCTTCCTTGTTCTTAGAACATATCAAAATGTCATCAATGAATATAATAAAAAACTTGTCCAGATAAGGACACAACACACTATTCATCAAGCACATAAAGGTAGCTAGAGCATTAGTCAACCCAAATGGAACTACAACAAACTCATAATATCCATACCTAGTCTGGAAAGTTGTCTTGTAAATTCCCTCTTCCTTGATGCGTACCTGATGATATCAGGATCTCAAATCAATCTTTGAGAACACTGGTGCTTCCTTTAATTGATCAAATAAGTCATCAATCCTCGACAACATGTACTTTTTCTTGACATTCAACTTGTTCAACTGCCTGTAATTAATGCATAACCTGAGAGTACCATATTTCTTCTTTACAAACAAGACCGATGCACCCCACGGTGATACACTTGGCCTAATGTATCCCTTGTCAAGCATTTCCTTCAACTGTAACTTCAACTCTACTAAATCTGGAGTGCTCATTCTGTATGGTGCTTTTGATTCGAGTGCTACCCCTGGTACCAACTCAATGGAGAAGTCCACTTCTTTGTGAGGCGGAAACTCTAATATCTCTACTGGAAACACATCCTGAAACTGTTGTAAGATTGGGTACCTGCTCAATATCTCTGCATCCTCATCCTCCTTACCTTTATCACTAGAAATGTGTACTGCAAATAACACACACCCTTTTCTGCAACTGCATTTTTCCTGCATAGCTATCACCATCCTAACTGATGTTGCTTTCTTCTTACCCTGTAAGATTCTCTGCTCCCCATTTTCATCCAAGCACTCAATGGATTTGTCATAACAATCCACTTTGGTCCTATGAAGATATAGTCAGTCCATACCCAAAAGAATACTATATGACCCCAACGGTAATATGTTCAAATGTGTTGAAGTAGGCATACCATTCAACTCAAATGCACAAACTCTTACCCAATGATGAACTCTCTTCTTGGTACCTATATCCAACTGCACTAACCAAGATTTTGCATGCACTTCTTTATTCAAACCACACTTATCCACCAAGTCAGGGTTAACATAACTATAATTTGATCTAGGGTCAATCAAAATAGAAACAAACTGATGACAAAGCTTACCGTCTATCTCAATAATAGATTCCTAATGATCTGCCTGCATATTATCCAACGCTGCATAGATACAAGGAATGCTCTGCTCAACATCCCCAACAGTCTGCACCTCCTGTGCACTATAGATTTGAGGCCTACCACCCTGATTCTGCGGAAAATCCCTCTTAATATTCTCCTTAAGACATGTCCAACATTCCAACCATCTTGTGCCATCACTTCTATTTTGTTGTTGTGTCCCATGTCCCTGTCTAGATGCATTGAAATTCTTATGCGATGCAACATTCTCTTTTTCTTCTGCATTCTGAGGCCTTGTTCTTTTTATCTGTCATTTACCTTTTACTTTTATCTTTCCCTTTCCATCCTTGTTGATACTTTGTATTACGCTTTGACTATTCATAACAATGCTTTAGTTTCCTAATAACTTCCTCAAGTTACCGAGGCTCATCATACTCAATCCGATCTCTGAATGCTAATGGAAATCCACTGAAAAATCTCAAAACTTTAGCCTTTTCGTCTTTAAGGTATCGTACATACCTCATAGCTCCAAGAACTTGGTCATATACTCCTCATTTGTCATCAATCCCATTTTTTGCTCATAGAAATCCTTGGATTTGTTGTTGAAGTACCTTTCCGATAAGTACTTCTTTCGGAAGATTCTCTTGAATTCATGCCAACTCAACTCCTCTGTCTTGATGTCTCTGGCCCGTTTCACATCTTCCCAGCATATATCCTCTTTCCCTTTTGATGCTGAAGATATCTATTCTAGTCTTCATATTCTTTGTATACTCATGCAGTTCAAAGAACTTATTCATGCTAAGTAACCAAGCCTCTACATCCTCAGGCATCTTCAACTCCCCATCAAAAGTAAGTGGTTTCGATTTCTTGAAATCATTCGACAAGCATCCCCTATCATCATTCCTCCTGTAAGGGTGATAACGATGATGATCATAATGCCTGTCAAAACAAGAACTAGAATAGTACATGTGTCCATCACCTCTCCTATTTGGAGTATCCAAGAATCTACCATCTCTGATCATGTCATCTCTATCTAACCTATGACCACCATGAGACCTACTTCCATATGCCCCATTAGTCCCATTCTCTTGTCCATAGTTGATCCGGAGTGGTCCTTGTCTCTGCAATTCTAACAAACTCTGAAGAATTATTGCATTGACTTCTGCTTGTTTCTCTTGTGCCTGCATGATTCTGTCATTATCTTCTTTACAACTCCTTATTTCTTCCTTCAAACTCCTCAATGTGTCTGCTAAGTTAGAAGAGTGCCCAACACCATGTTTCTCATCTGATTCATAGGGAGAATATTTGTAGTCTACCATCTTGTTAGTCATCTTGATCTCTTCCTGCAAGGCATACTATGTCAGCTAAACCAAATCATAAACAAACCAATGTACCTTAGTATAACTCAGGGAGGATATCTCATCTGCAAGACTGACCAGATTAGCACAATACATATATAAACATAATCATATCAGCATTTAATCATCATCTCAACCATTATCCAATCATCAATGCATGACCATACCCACCACACATCATGACCTCATGCATGGAAACTATAACCATATCATTGTATGCATAAAAACATATGTATGACACACACACATACACCTTACATACAAACATTGACATGCATATCTAGTGCATAACTAACATAAACTCATGATAAACACATCCAACAACAACGCCATTAACTTTTCACATGGAAACACCATTGCAACCATAACCAACACCATGCATACACAACTAGTACATAGACCACAAATATGAGAAAACATATGCAACCGACATGAATGCATGACCAACACACCACCCATCTAGTCCAAGGGGTGAACCATGCTCTGATACCACTCTGTAACACCCTCCTCCCACATCTACCCAAGTAACCAACCAATCAGGGTAAACATGTGACGAGAGGCTACTATGATCTGATTCAACCTCCTAGGTCACCTTAAGGAAGTGGAACCGACAAAACACAACCAAATTGACCATCCACACATCCTACAGAACCTCCAGGAGCTACCCCACCTTTCCAGGTGACCAACCCCTAAGGAAAATCAACAATTTGAGGACCTAGAGCCCCAATTGCTACCTTGCCAAGCCCTATAAGAGATTGAGAGCCCTAGCCACTACCATGAGCCTACCTGAGTGCGACTGTAGCCTTTTTTTCCAGTGCTATGCCAGTGGCTATGAGATTTAAGGTTAAATTCCAGGGTTAGGACCCAGTCACTGCCTAGAACTTCATGGAATTTACAAAAATGAAAAGAAACATAGAGACAATGATGCCAATGCAAATTCTTGAACAAAGACTTGATTGGACCCCTACTAGCCATGATAGGAATTTCGTCAAACATGTCACAAATATGCATTCTACAGGTCTTAATAACATATCTGAGCATAGGGGTCTTATACTTATCTGAGAATCACTAAGAAACATTGATGCCTTATCATCTATTAGGTCATAGATTCATTGCTCAATTATTTACAAATCAAAAAATGATGAGAACCATACATTTTCACTGTCATAAAACATATTCATAACCAACATATAAACAACAGAAATAATGAGGATACAACAACCATAAATTCCACATATAATCCAATACTTTTACTTAGAAAATACCAAGGAAAGGAACTCTTATTAATGAATGCAAAAGGAAACTCGGTATGGGACTACCACGTTCCACTCGACCATAGATTGGCTGAGCCAAATCTCTCTTCATCCAATCACCCCTGTGCCATATTCCAAGCATGAATGTGGGACTCAAACCAAAAGAACCAACCAGGGCTTCCTGAGGCTAAACCACCTCACCCTCATCAATAGAATCACTCTTTATCGCAATCCTCACTGAATCACTAGGCCATAAACAAGCATGGATACCATCAGATTTCTCTACCTACACCGTGAGGAATTTTACTGTCTCCTAGTATCTAGGCTTTACCGCAATTCACAGTCTGATCCAGGGATCACTAGGCCATAATTGAGACACCACCCTCCAGGCCTTATTATATATCTTGCCTTTCATTGGCAAGGATTCCTAGGCCTAATCAAGGGAAACCACCTCTAGGATTTACCATATATCCCTCCATTCACTGGTTGAGGATTCTTAGGCCCACTGAGGCACACAATACTTGGCTTTACCGCAACCCATAGTCTGGTTCAAGGGTCACTAGGCTAATGGATTTACTGCAATCCACAGTTTGGTTCAAGGATCACTAGGCCATGTGTTATTTCATTCAAAGATCCACCTACCTAGCTTCGAATCCATCCAACAATCTAGCTCAACCAAAACATGAGAACCGAATCTCACCATGGCTATCTAGAAATGGCGAGGCAAGGATGAAGAACAATGTCACACCTGCCAAAACCCATGCCCATGACAACAAGAGAACCAAGAACACACATGCATAACCATGCATGCCAAATCTAGCAAGGAAATCACACATGCAAATTGATACCTACAAGTAAACCCATTGTAGTTGTTTGATCCTGCTCTTTCTTGCTTGATCTTTACTTCCTCTTTGTGTTCTTTGACTTTCTTGATATAATGTTGAAATGCTCCAAGAAAACTCTAAGTATCCAAGAGTGACAGAGAGAGAACTCCAAAACTAAACTGACCAAAAACCATGAACTAATCCTCAAAAGCCTTTTTATTAATGTGGCCTCTAATTTCTTCATTTTCCATTATTTTCCTTCATTTTCCTCCTGACATGCAACCTGTGACCTTTCACCTTCATTTTATGCTAATTTCCATTATTTTCATAAATAAATTGCCAAAAATTCCATTTTCCCTTTCCAAATCCTTTGCCATTGCCTTTGCCATTTTCCTTAGCCATAATAACTGAAATGAACACCCACACTAGGATTTTTTTTCCCAAAATTTTGTTTGGAGTAAGTCTCCCATAACCATGGCTATTATTTTTCCATTATTAACTTTTATTACATGGATTTTTCAACAGGGTTGTTACAATGTGCCTTTAGGTGAGGCAAACCAATCTTCTATATTTTTCCACTACCTTCATAGCCTCATGGGACATGCAATGAGCTTCTTCCTTGAAGATCATCTAATACAAGACCCTAAATAAGTGCTCAACAAGTTTCTCATACACTCCTCTGTAACTTTACTACTGCAATACGCATGGATAGGGAGCTCTCTTAAGGTCCACTTCAATTCTAGACCTGAGAATTCATGGCGAGCGCATATTCCCTCTAGTGTGTAGGCAGACATGTAAAACTGTGGCTGCTTGCCTTGAGGTGTTTTTTTCACCTTATCCAAATTTATCTTCAGTTGTTGGGATAAAAAATGTGACCAATTGAATACTTTTCCCTTTATAACGAGTGGATACAACATGAAGATCCACCCTCCGGGGAAGGATTCAATATTCCTCTGTCCATAGATCCTACATCGCATAGCCATCAAGTGTTGGTAAACTGTTTTGAAAGACTTGCTTTTCTAAGTATTGTCAGACTTCTAGAAAAATTTAGCTGGTTCCCACCACCATGACTTGATCACTTCTTTGGTATTCAAGTAACTCTAAGCTGCATATACTTAAGAATCCAAGTGCTTCTTAGTCTTGGGAAAGTTGTAATATAAGTGGATGTCATGTGGCTGATAAGAGGCAAGTTGCTTCCTACTAACATTGTTTAACACCATGTTCTTAGTGTCTAGACCCTGTAGTATCCACTTGGTGACATCGACACACGATAACAAAGGATACTCGCAGGCAGCGTTATGGAACCCTATTCGCTTAATATTTTCATAGACTTCCCTATCCTCTAGATCTTCTGTGAACTCATCTAAATTGAATACATCTTTGATAGTGATCCATGTGACAATAGCATATTTGTCGATAAAGCATTGGGTATCTAACACAATAGGAACTCTTTACAAGCTATTGTCAATGGTTTCTTCAGTACTGCTTTCTATGACCTCCTTGGATGATCCCTTCTTTGGATGCATGGTGCTAGTGGAAGATGAAAGACAATGTGTCCTCGACATGTAGTACTTGTTGAAAAAGATGCCCTCATGGGAACTACAAGTTAGTTTCGCAAGAGAGATCAACTAATCAAATAATTCTTAAGAATATAGTTACTGAGAAGAGGGATTGCACAATACTGGAGTACAAGTGAGGTAGAGTGACCTCACTGCAAACTGGAAATGTGCACTCCGCGACTTCTAAGGAAAGATTGTGCAATTTCTAATTGCAAGGGAGCCTGATTGTGGACTAGATTTGCACAATACACAGTTACTACTGGAGAGAAGCCCTGGATTGCACAGTGCACAGTTACAAAGGGAAAGATACCTCATTGTTTCTTGTGATTGCATAGTGCACAATTGGCGAATCCAATGTTTGCGCAATGTGTAGTTTCAGAGGGCAAGGAGAGGTCATTGCTGGAAGAGACTGCACAATGTGCAGTTTAGGAGATAAGAGGGGTCTAAGAATTGCACAGTTTTCTCTGGTAGGGGGCTAGTCTCAAGATCTACTGACTGAAGAAAGGAAGAATGTGGATTGGCCCAAGAATCATCCAATCAAGCCACTTACATCGAGTAAGCAAGAAAAAGAGAGGAAAAGGACATGCATGCATAAATACACCTAACAATAATCATTATTGGTAGGCGAAAAATACAAGGAATGTGTTGCGACACTTGAAAAGAAGTTTAAAAGACTAAAACGGAACTTGTAGAAGCTAATAATAATAGAAAATCCATTTGTTATAAAGCGGGGAAAATGATACTTGCAAAAGAAAAAGAAATAAAAGTGAATGCAAAAGCAGCAAAAAGTGACAGTTGAGAAAATTTCCTGGAAAAGCAATGCAAATGGAATCCAAAGCTCCTTGTGCTCGTGAGAATGACTAGAGCTCCAATGAAAAGTGTAAGAATGAGCTCTATGATGCCTTTCTTATATAGATAAGCACTCACGCGATTAAGGTTAGGGTTTTGGGTGCACATTCCTAAAGTCAAGGATCCATCTCTAGTTAACTGACACATGTCTGAAGATCAAATTAGAAACATGTATCACACTGCTGCATGGGAATGCACACTTCCTATTTTCTAGGAGTGCACAGCCAGTCAACTCTAGGAATTGCATAGTTCATTGGCTGAAGGGATTGCACAATTTACAGAGACAAGGAAATTGTGCAGTTCACTCCCTCAGTGGATTGCACAATTTTCTGTCACATAGGTTTGCACAGTTTTCTGTCACATATGTTTGCGCAATTTCCTATCACAACTTATTGCGTAGTTGCATGCCCCAAGGGATTGCGTAGTTCACTCCGAAAAGGAGTTGCGAAGTTCATTGGGGTAGATGATTGCACAATTCCTCAAAGCAAGGCATGCAATCAATGTTGATCAAAGCAAGACTTAACTTTTGTTCACAATAAGTGCTTTGTTTACCTTCAAAAGTTGAGCAACTACTGTCCACAAGACCTACTATCATCATGAAAAGAACAATTAAGACATCACAAGATTAACATGAAAGAATGAGTCGTTGTGACACTTAGTAAAACAAGAAGAACACTTTATGCAAGTTTAAATGACATTTATTATGGTCAAAGGGAGGCTCCAAAATGAAAGGATGGGAAAAAAAATTGGAGGGGGGTTGTAGCGGCTACAATAGTTTTATTGATGATGGGGGGAATGAGAGGCCAAATGTGAGTGTAGTGGCACATTAATGATAACCAAATAAACTATTGCATAAGAGTGTGAGGGAATGAATCATCAATATGAAGAGGGAGAAGCATGAGGTTGATTCTTTAGGGATGAGAACAAACAAGATCTTGGTACTAAGGATGAGGTAACATGGATGTGGATAATGCAAGGGGTGTTATATAATGAGGCAATAGGCAAGGGTGGGAAAAATGTCGACCAGTCGCAACCATATAATTGAAAAGAGAGTGATGGAAGTGTACGATTTCGGACAAAGGGGACCCCAAGGTTAAACCATGGAGTGTGAACTAGTAAATGCAAGGAGCTCAAGGGGAATACCTAGTATGCTAGTTTGAAGAATTATATACCTTTGAGGTCATGTGGTTGCCCCCTATTTATTCTTCCTTGGGGATCTAGAAAAAATGATATGTGGATTCCTATGCACATGAAACCAATAACTTGTGTATAGGTGTGGCCAAGGTAAGGGTCCAAGAGCGAAGATTTTAGGTAAGGGTATGGAGCATAGTAATGCATAGGGTGGGACACATTGACTCTAATGAGACAAATGACTTGAGAAACGAAGCTTCTGACCTCCTAAATAATAAAAATGAAATTGATAACATGGAATAAAAGGGGTGGGCCCACAATGCCAAATCATTTGTGATTGGAATGAGGTGGCAAATAATTGAGTAGTGTAGCCCACATTTTTAGCTTCCAGAGCACCATCTGAAGATCATTTGAGGTTTCATGACGGAAAAGTGAGTGAGTGTCGATAACTTTGCCTCCTCATTTTTGCAATAGGTTTAGGATGTATGGATCCAAGGGGGTTCTACAACCCCTTTCTCAAGGGCCCCTCCACATCAACATGAGCGACTAAGTGGGAGTCATGCAAATCTACACAAATGAGATATGAGTCTTCACATGAATATGTGCAAAGTAGGAAATTATTGTCATGCGAGTTTGTGTGACTGTCTAATGAGTAGTTGCATGGCTTTTCGCGTGATTGTGGTCAAGGAAGTTGCATGATTTCACGTAATTGTTGAACAACTAGTTGTGTGGATTCACATCACTATTAAATGAGTTGTAATATAACATACGTAACTATGACTAATATAGTTATGAGAGTTCACACAATTGTAAAATGACGTGTTGTGTAGATGGGAAAAGTTGAGTTTTTTTTTTAAGGAAGACTAACATGATTGGTGGTTTCCAAGTAGTCATCATGCCAATGCATTAGAGAGAGTGTGACTACACCTATATTAGGGATGTAATGAGGGCCTCCCCACAAGCTCAATAGGACTTGGCTCGATGGGGTTTGTTGAAATTTTTCGAGTGTCCCCCTGATTCGCTACCAGGAGGAGATATTATCATTTCTAATTGAGTTTTGGAGGCCCAACCTAGGGTCTTTGAGGAATGCTGGGAGAGGCTTGAGATATCCATTGTAATGCCCCACTTAATCTTATCATGCAAATTTTATTAATGTTTACATTACCTGAAAATATTGACTTATAATTATCAAGAAATATTGGTGAATACCTTCATTTGGGAAACTGTAAATTTTATTTACTGATATAAAATTTATTATTGCTATTATTCAATTCCCAACTTGTCTTCTCAAATTTAATCTTGGATAGGATATGGTCTCCTTCCATTATTCCAATTTATATATTCATCTATCATCCCCAAAATGTACTCTCACATTTACTTGGGAGAAGACATGGTCCTCTCCAACTAATTACCAATTTATATATTCATCTCTCATCCCCAAAATGTACTCTCACATTTACTTGGGAGAAGACATGGTCCTCTCCAACTAATTACCAATTTATATATTCATCTCTCATCCCCAAAATGTACTCTATTCTTATCACATTCCCAAATGTCCTCTCATGTTTACTTGGGAGAAGAGAAGTCAACTGTAAGGATGAGGGAGAAGTTATGACATTAATGAGAGGTGGTTGAGGTGGAGAGGAAGGGGGGGGGGGGCATAAAAGGGGAAGGAGGAAGAGAGGAAGGGGGATGCTAGGTCTTGCTTTTGGTTTTGGTTGGCTGTGATTTTGGAGGAATTGTTGAGAGAGAGGAAAGGAGTATTGTTTATCTTGGTCTTGGACACACACACTATATCTGGTTGGACTTGGGCTCAGAGGGCTAGGGAACTTGTGGAGGTTTCCTGGCTAGGAATTACTTCCTAGTTGGCTGGGAGGTAAATCCAGTCGGTAGTCAAGAGGAGCGTTCCAGTAGGAGTAGCAGCTCAAGGGCATCTCCACCGGGCGATCGGTACAGGTATTCCTCTATGCATAGATTACTCATGTAAGTGATTGAAATGAAATGTTCAATAATCAAATTGTAGGAATTAGATTCTAAACGGTAAATTATCATCGTTTAAATGTCTTGTAAGAAAATAAATTATTGCCTCTTATTGCATTTAATTTTAGAGAATATAGATATGGTAGAAGACCCTAGGATGGGATCTTACACGTGGTATTAGAGCTTAGGTTCAAAATCTGGGCCTGGAAACCTGTTAATTTATCGAAAGTCATAGCCAAAACCAAAAAGAGTAGTACTCTCTTGATATCCCCAACCTAGCATATTTCCTATCATGTTGTGGAAGTAGTAAACAATATTCATCCGAATAATCAGATCAGAATGTAAGGAATGTCACCTTTGGAAAACTGATTCACATTTTCAAATCACTAGATATAGCGGAAGGCATGCAATGTGTTGCAAGAATATCGGGAGTTGCTTCCTTCGATTTTTTTCTTTTATTATTTTTTTTCTCGCCAAAATAACAATCTGTTGGTACTCTAGGTTATATCTCAGAAAGTCATCCTCACAGTTTTCCACCATGTCTGCAAGATGCCTGAGATTTTTTTTCATGCACTCCATTGGAAGCTAGGGCCTGTGTATTTGCAACATCCTCATAACCAATATTTATATCTGCCACTAGAACCTAAGAAATCACCATCAACCGTTCATATTCTGTTCGTGCCATAGAATGCAGTAGCTTGTCCAAACAGTTTTACTGGAGCAGGTAGTCTTGTCACCTTTCCTTCTATGCCCGATGCTTATATATGTTATTCCCGCAGCTACAATTTCTGTGTACAAATGAACCTCATTAGTTTCAGCTAGCGTGCTTGTAGACTCATCCAACAGAGAAAGTTCTGGTTGTGCAAGTAGCAACTGAGCAAATGCGAGTCGTTGTTGTTCACCCAACAAAAGTACGCATGACCAGTCAACGTTGGAGTCCAAACCATTGCAGCATGTGATTAGATGATCAAGACATACAACCTTCAATACCCCAACAAGATCATCTTCATTTGGCATAGGTTTAAGTTCACATCGTGTGTTTTTCAATCTCGAACTTTTCAATGAAAATGGTAGAGAATCTGGTTCTGACACGGCAATAAGATCTTAAATCCACATAGGATAAAGCAGCTGCTGGCGCAGGGTTCCTAAAACCATGTAAGACCTTTGAGGAAGGAAAAATATTGCCCCAGAACTTCCTTTTGTTCCCTGTATGAGTTGTGTTCTTTGTCTTCTGTACGATAGTTTGTTCCATTCACTGGGCCATCATTGTTAATTGCTCCTTGTAAAATAGATCTATCAGATCCTTTATTGCTCTATTTTATATGGAATCTAGTAGTGCCTTTACCAGAACACCATATACCAACAACATCTCTCAACAGTGACGTTTTTCCACTTCCACTTGGACCCATTATTAGCTAGTGATCTCCTTTAGTGACCACCAATGAAAAGTCTTCAATAAGAGTCACGGTGTACTGTGGTGTTTGTAATGTTAAATTTTCAATTTCCAAAAGTTTTGGACAAACTTCAAAAGTATCTGCTTGATTACATTCTGAAGCAGTTCCATAAAACTGATCGACCTTCAAGAAATCTATCTTTGGTTTGGAGTCTTCTATTAATAGACTATTGCTTTGGTCCAAAATATCACTGAACTCACCTAACCGATCAATGACAGCTGAGAAAGCACTGATAGCCTGAAACTGATATACAATTAGTGAGAAGTCGCCCAAGACATGATTGAAAGTGGAGTAAGACTGATTGATCACTCCAAATTCGATTTTGCCAGAGAAATACATGGGAGCCACAACAACTGTAGGTAAAATTTGAATTAGGTATCGGTATCCACTGGTGAAGAAGTCCAAGTTCCGTGATGAAATCAATAATTGAGTTAAATTCTCAAAAGCTTGTTTGAAGCACTGGAGAAGCAACTGCATCTCATTCTCTTCACCTCCATAGAAAGCAATTGACTCTGCACTTTCTCGGATGCGCACTAGCCCATAACGAAAATCTGCCTCTTTTTTTTCTTGCATGAAGTTTAGGTTTACAAGTCCCTTTCCTACAAGGACACTGATGGTTGCTCCCCCGAGTGAATAAACAATGAGCACGACAAACAGAGGTCGATAAATTCCAAACAATGTGTTGCTAAATGATATCAAGTCCACTGCTACCGTAAATAATGTTAATACAAATGAAAAGAAGTCCCGGTGAAAGAACTAAGGTCATCAACAATCCTCTGATCTGGGTTATCCATGATTGATTGTGATTGGGTCTTATAGAAAATTTGGTTCTCAAAATAGCAGCGCAAATAGTATCTTGTCGTCCATGCCCGCCATCTCAGTCCAAGTGTTTCCCTCCCATAATCTCTCAGTACAAGGACCTATAAGGGTGCAACAATTTGCTCACCGGAATTCCTCCAGCAAAAGCTCCGAGGTAATATAGAATTTGTTTTGTGAACTGCTCCTAATCTTTTCTTGCAAGGGCATTATAAAAATCACGCCCAAGAAAATTGAATCCCACACTGATTCCTGTAGTGGATAGGGTGAGAGCAAATACACCAGCGAGTTGTAATCTAGCCTGAACTTTATCCTCTAAGGTCCAATATGGAATGGAAACCTTCCAAAACCTATTGATAAGCAATGATGGGCTCAACATTCTTCGCCTCCACAAACATCCGCCTCGACATTCTCCGCTTCAACAAGAAATGCACCAAAACAAAAACTAGATGGATGCTTTGAGTTGGTTTCCACTCATTTGGCTGAACCCCGAAATCTCTTAAAAGTTGAATAATCTTCTCCTAATCTGCATGATTGAAAATGCATCTAGTAATCCATTCAATTATAGGTTCCATCAAGCGGACATACATCCATTTTTCATGATAAGACTTCATCATTTAGGTACCTAGATTGCCTGAAAGAACCCTTTGAAATAGTGTGATATAATCACCAAGTCCTATGATGAGAAAACCCTTTTTTGTAAGGAATCAAAACTTGTGGTAAGATCCATCCCGGTGAAGGGATGGAGAGCCTTAATCGCGTGTGATAATAAAGTCCGAAGATTATTCCCGTCCTTGTCGATGGAGATGCCAACCATCTCTCCTTTCTACGCATTAGCAATCTGGTCCCGCTTATAATGTTTCTTGCCTTTATCTGTAGCTATAGATACTCTGACTCCAGCAAAAGCAACCATCACCATTGCAGGTGACTGAGATAAGACAGGTGCGAATATTATAAGCTTTCCGTGACATGATTTTTTTTTTTTTCTTATGCCGTATTCAATACTTAAACGTCTAGTGGAGACTGATAATTGAAGTATTGGAGAATTGGGATGGAAAACACCAACTGAAACAAGCTACGAGTGCAGCTACTCCCCTAAATGCACCTTCTCTGGATGCCATTGGTGAAATTGCCAGATCATGCCCATTTACAGATACAACATATTCCCTAGTTGCATTCCGACACAACAAATGAATTGGTATATGATTCATCATATATCTAGATAGGATCTATGAAATCATGACTCGACATCGAATATGGAAGCCACATTCTCTGCTGTAGCAACAACTAACTGCAAACTATTTAGGACAATATGATTTGTTGTCACCCCAATATGCCAAACAACAATATTCTTACTAGTCGAATGCAAATGACACGATACAACTATATATATATTAGTTGTGGAAACAAGACTTGTGATCCTAGTTGTTTCAAGTTGATGGAAATTTGGAAATCCATAGCTTTATTTGAGATATAGATACTGATAGACTTAATTTTTGGTTAAGACAACTTGATATGTACTTAAGACACAAGAATATTCAAACTTGCAAAAGATATTTTTTTTTCTAAGCTGAATATGAGTAGAGCAACACCAATAACTTTGTTCAAGGCCAATGATAGTTAGGTAATATGTCTATTAGCAACTAGTAAATCTTTCAGCAGTCATGGAGCAAGTTTTCTATAGTAGAGTATGAGAGAAGTTTGAAGATTAAAGGGTAATTTTTGAAGTAAAAGTTGGGCCAAGCAATATCATAATATATTGAATAGTTGCATTGATACATACATTATAAAGCTTCAAATCTGTCATGTGCCTAATTGCCCATTTATTCAATGGGGCTTGCCAATATATATATATATATATATATATATATATATATATATATATATATTTTCGTACCACCTTGTAGCATATCTGGGTTCAAATGCTATTTTTCATTCCGGACAGTTGAATTTTGCTTCAACTCTAATTGTTGTCGAGGGGTTCCACAAGATTGTCAAAATGGGCATCACATTCCTTCAACTCCTGTTTTTTTTTTTTTTACTGCACTTATATTTGAATAATAATCACCAATGGTTAACGTGCCTTGAATTCTTCCAGATGCTCCTGTAATATGAAATTGCTCAACCTTATGTGGGTCTGAATAATTTGTAAGCATTGTATTTTGAATATTAAAATCAACTCCATCATTAGATGACTCTTGCAGAATATTACTTTCACTGTCAAGGGCCTTGTCATTTAATCTCAATTTCTGCCCCATGGAAGATGGTGCCCTAAAAGGATCACTAGGATCATCATCTTCATCATTTTCTCCACTATCAAAGAGATCTTTATGCAATAGTGATAACCTTTCCTTCAGAGATTTCCTACCATTAATTGTTTTTGGAAATTGAGGTCCACTAGTGGCGAACTCATTATTTAAACCCAATATCTTTTCAAGTTGTTTTGTACTTGAAAATTGAGAGCTACTTTCTATAGAGACTTGAGTATCAGTAGTGATTAATTTATCTAATGAATTAGATGCAGTTTGATCCAGAGTACTGCTAATGCTACTAGATGGACTTAGTTCATTTTTATTTGCATATGAATTAGAACCATATAATCTCTCTAGAATAGATGGTTGTGACCAGACATGAGTAGATTCCAATGGACTAGAGGAAACTAACTCATCTTCATCATCAAAGAGTTCCCTTGAAAATAATGCCCCTTCAAATTTCCTGATGAAATTGCTTGAACCAAAAGGATCCTTACCAGGTTCCTGACTAGCTATACCTTCTTCTCTCTTGTTGCCAATACTCCGAGAGTTCATTTTCTCATAATCAATTGTTTGTTTATAAATTTGAGCAATAGGCAGTGACAACATAGGAGTAGATGCATTGAATCTAGAAGAAGTTGAAACTTTCTTATTATCCAAAAAGGCTTGAGAAATTTCTGTTACATTGACTTTGCTGCTCATGTTATTTGAACCAGATTGGCATGGATCTTGTTGACCTTCCACAAAATAGTTTATTTCTTCAGGATGTGTTGAGCTTTTTAGTTTTGGTTTTTCATTGAAACTACCACCATTGACATTGTGAGAACCATCCACAGGCTGTGAGTGAAAACTAAGGTGTTCATTAATTTTAGAGGTAGATAGCGCAACTTCACTATCAAAGAGGCCTCCTGCAACCGTATTTGGATTAATTTTTCTGTTAAAACTACTTGAAACAACCTGGTGTGCAGTTGCTTCCATTGATTTGCTAGTTATGCTTGCATGTATAGGAGTGACTGAGGTTCCCCATTACCAAGGATGGATTGGGAATTGGGAACTCTGGATACCTGAGACTATCGAGGGTAACAACCTGTGAAGCAGCATCGTCAATGCCAATGTTGTTGTCATAACCAGAAATGATCTTGGAATTGGACAAAATATCATCATAAAGTATGTATGGACTACAAGATGCATCCTCAAGCATAACTTTGAAATCGAGAGTAGTTGAAACTGCAGGTTCCATTCCAACCTGGTCGTCCTTATCTGATTCTATTCCAGACCAATTAGCCTCTAAAAGACTTCTGGTCCTAGCCATTTTTGAAGCCAAAAGTATCCCTTCTCCCTCCACATCAACATCTACTTCTAGAGGATCCATACCAAATCCTATCCTCTGTTAACCCACAACTGTTATCCTGCATAAATTCTTCTGTGCCAATAATATGAGGAAGTTGTCCATTGCTCCACCCAACTTTGTGAGGAATCGCTCAAAAGTATTTCTATAATTTCTTTGAATGTATTGAATGTATCCATTCAAGCCACTCAATAATGCTTCTTTGTATCTTGGAACTATATCCTCTTCATATCTTTGAGTGGGTACACAAACTTATGAAAGTTGGGTGCTGGAATCTGAATTTAGGGCAGTCATATCATCACCTTCACATACACAATTTTCAATGAACTGATTATTTGAGAGCCCTCTGAAAGAATTGAATGTATTATACAAATCTTGTTCAACAGCTTTAGTCTACTCTAACAATTTATGCATTTCCTCAGTAACGCTATTTGCTCTCTTTTGCAACCTTTCCATAAAATCCTCCAGCCATTTTAGCACCTGGACATCTGATTGTAGAGAACATCCAGATTTAGTTGCTTCTTTGGATGCTGCGATAAAGGAGCTATTATCCATTGCGGGATTGCAGAGATTAGATGTTTTGTTTTTTGGGTTTAAAAAAAAAATTCTTTAAGCCTTTAATGAATTTTGCAGTGGCTTAAACCAATCCCCATCAGAACAGGATTTCACAGGCCCTTAAGGAAAATGCTTCCATTCAAGGCATATAATACTATTTAAAAGACTTGGATTTTGAATCTATAGGGGTTGAGTGAATATACACTTCGCTTGAATTGGAGTATGCCGTTTTTCCAAGCAAATTTTGAGTTAGTAAAATTTTGTTTACAACTTATCTTTATGGTCCTTGTTTTTTTATAACCCGCGCATATGTTTGAGACATTCAAAGATGAACACTGAAATTAAGCTAGTGTGGTGTCTCCTTCTTTTCCTAGATACACTAATTGTGACTTAATTTTCACTACCCTTCACTTTTTTTGTTTTGTTTTTTTGTTTCAAGTTTATCTCATTTGTTAGAACAAAAGATCTTCTCGACTTTGTAGTTTCTAGAGCTAGTCATTTTGGAGATTCTTAACGGTCAACTGGTAGGTCTTGTCATGATATCTTTTGACACCACCTCTCGTGCATGGAGTTCATAGTTAATAACTTCTATAATTCCCTAGTTTTTCAACATGACATTAGACTTAGTGGTTTAAGATTTAGACTACTTTTTTACAAGTCATTTTAGAGGCTTTCATCTAGCACATATGGTGTTTGAAATGTGATTGGGGGCCTTGCATAACATTGCTCAAACATTTGATTTACCCTTAGCACATTTATGATGAGGGATATCCATCAACTAAGAGTTCCTTAAGTATTGTTGGTTAATTGTTTCTCATTGACATAGTGAATTAGTTGTTGAGCATGTTTGCATGTGTTCATAGGGTTTCACTTGGATTATTGTTTCGTAATTTTGATTAGTGAACCTTGAAGTAGTACGCCCACCCTTTGTTGCATAATTGATGTCCCTTTGGTGGATGTCTTGATGACAGGGAAAAGTGGTTGTGGTTTGTTAGAAGAATGCCAATGGATATTTATAGTTTGGGCTAGGATGAGGCATGTTGTGAGTAGTTATTTTCTTGATAGAGGGAATCACTCCCCTTATTTGGCATCTTCTCATGCATTTGGAGGCATTCAGACCTTGCTTGGGTGGTCTTTTACATTGACACCCATGGTTTTGGTCACTTGGTATGTTATTTTCACATTATATCATATAAATTCTCTTGGGTTGGGAAGCTTCTTTATTACTATATTGGAGAGTGTCCTAGCCTCATTACACAATCTCTTAGGGTGTTTTAAAGTGGGGGACCAAGTTTTTTTTTTTTTTTAGTTATTCTTAACACTATTCAGTTGAGAAAGGTATGAAGTTACCACCTCGATTTATAGGACCTTTTAGAATCAAAGAGAAAATTGGACCAGTGTCCTATTGTCTTGTACTACCACCCCACTTGCATAAAACTCATGATGTTTTTATGTATCTTTCCTATAACATTATGTTTCTGATGAATCCCACAAACTCGACTGAAGGGAATTATAGGTCTCAGATGTAGGAACCACATTGATCAAACCAATATGCATATTATACCATAGGGTTCAATGGCTCAGAAATCACTCGGTGGACCAAGTTAAGATACAAAGGAGAAAAGTCTAACCCAAGATCTGTTATTTGGGAGGATGCAAAGACTATATGTCACAATTACTCCTCACTTTTGACCATTTATGATGTCCATTTTGACTTAGATAGCTACCTAGGCTAAGGCTCTATTTCCAGTTCCATGTTATTTATTTACGAATGCTATGTAATATTGATGCATTTAGTTGAACAAGTGAAACTATGTATATAATTCATTAGATGGATTAGGTATAGCTGATTGAAATGCTTGATGTATGACCTAATGTATGAATTACTTGGTTATGATTTATCTAGTGCATGACTTATCAGAGTTATTGTTGTTTCATGTATGGCTTAAGTGGATATGATTTATCCAATGAATGACTTAGTGAAATTATGATTTATCTAATGTAAGATTTATTTCCAGTATGAACTACAAAATTGACACTTGGATACTAGACTTAATAACATGATGATTAAAAATCACTTATATATCTTGTTGTTATATAAATGCATGAATGAGAGCAAACCCGCAGGTGGGAAAGAACTATATGATACCGGAGATCTAAGGTCGAGACATCTCATGGGGAAAGGTATAATGTACATTGTTCTATTACATTTGGTATCAACTTGATATGCACTTTTATGACATGAGTAAAATGGAAATGACAGGTGGCAAGACGTCTTGACTAGATTATTCGATGACAAGTCCAACTAGTGCTGTAGTGTGGTCAGTTGGAGACTCTTGATGGGAAGTAATGTCATTGTCTGACTTATCAAATTTTACTACTATAACTCTCTCTATTTTGTTATGCCTTCAAACTTGTATCTTTTCACTCTAACTTCAGGACGAAGTTTTCTGAAGGAGGGGTGTATGTAATGCCCCACTTAATCTTATCATGCAAATTTTATTAATGTTTACATTACCTGCAAATATTGACTTATAATTATTAAGAAATATTGGTGAATACCTTCATTTGGGAATTGTAAATTTTATTTACTGATATAAAATTTATTATTGCTATTATTCAATTCCCAACTTGTCTTCTCAAATTTAATCTTGGATAGGATATGGTCTCCTTCAATTATTCCAATTTATATATTCATATCTCATCACCAAAATGCACTTTCACATTTACTTGGGAGAAGACATGGTCCTCTCCAACTAATTACGAATTTATATATTGATCTCTCATCCCCAAAATGTACTCTGACATTTACTTGGGAGAAGACATGGTCACCTCCAACTAATTACCAAATTATATGTTCATCTCTCATCCCCAAAATGTACTCTATTCTTATCACATTCCCAAATGTCCTCTCATGTTTACTTGGGAGAAGAGAAGTCAATTGTAAGGATGAGGGAGAAGTTATGACATTAATGAGAGGTGGTTGAGGTGGAGAGGAGAGGGGGGGCGTAAAAGGGGAAGGAGAAAGAAAGGAAGGGGGATGCTGGGTCTTGCTTTTGGTTTTGGTTGGTTGTGATTTTGGAGGAATTGTTGAGAGAGAGGAAAGGAGTATTGTTTATCTTGGTCTTGGACACACACACTACATCTGGTTGGACTTGGGCTCGGAGGGCTAGGGAACCTGTGGAGGT
Source organism: Pinus tabuliformis (assembly GCA_031772625.1). Lineage (NCBI taxonomy): Eukaryota > Viridiplantae > Streptophyta > Pinopsida > Pinales > Pinaceae > Pinus > Pinus tabuliformis. The sequence continues at coordinate 1,535,154,934 of CM062820.1, read as the reverse complement.
TTCTTGGGCTAGGAATTACTTCTTAGTTGGCTGGGAGGTAAATCCAGTCAGTAGTCAAGAGGAGCATTCCAGCAGGAGCAGCAGCTCAAGGGCATCTCCACTGGGCCATCGTATAGGTATTCCTCTATGCATAGATTACTCATGTAAGTGATTGAAATGAAATGTTCACTAATTAAATTGTAGGAATTAGATTCTAAATGGTAAATTATCATCGTTTAAATGTCTTGTAAGAAAATAAATTATTGCCTCTTATTGCATTTAATTTTAGAGAATATAGATATGGTTGAAGACCCTAGGATGGGGTCTTACATCCATCAAGGTGGATATCTAATTTTCAAATAGATTGTAGTCATGAGATGAGGAGTCCCTACTAGAGCTACCATTCATTGGATTGATTATTAAGGGGTGGGCCTATGATTACTAATATGTGGCAGATGTAGTGAGAGGTGAGGTTGTTTAAGTTAGCCATATTCAAGATGTGAGGGTTTGAGTTGTAACGACCCTCATTGTGAGGATGTATGGGGGAAAAGCACCCTCTAGACAATAGGGGCTCAAAGGACCATTTTAGAGGATAAAATCCAGGGGTCCTTTTATCCGTGGGCTCACTTGGTGTGAGCTAGTTTGGTCTCACAATTGACATGAAACTTATAAGGAGAGTTGCATGAGTTTACTTTTGGGTCACTATTATTTTTTATTTGATGGAGTCATGCAAGTGCAAACTCAAATAAAAGTTTATGTGACTTCTCCCACCTAGCCAAGGATGAGGATATGGGGAGGACTAATGATCTAAGAGGGTGCGACCTCTAGCAATAGATACTATATCGTCGAGGTGAAGAGATGGCAGTGTTCCATGTTGAAGATTATCCTATAGTATCAATGTTAGGTCCCTATACTACTAGTGTAGCCCCTTATTGTTATTAGTGCAACCCCCTTATTGTAGTTTTGTACCCATGTAGTCCCAATATTATTATTATTGTGCCCCATAGAAGCCCACTATTGTTATTGTTGTGCCCTTACACTGTTATTGTTATGTAGGCTCTGATTATATTGTGAACCCTTAGACTCTTATATATAGAAAGGAGGTCGTATCATTTGTATCATCTAATAATTGTTCATTTGTGTAATTTAAAGGAGGTTTACCCCTTGAAGAGACTAGTTTTGAAGTCGTTGATCTATCTTTTCTTCTATTTTGTGAGTTGGTTGCATAACATTTGGTATCAGAGCTTTGGATTCTAGGGTTTTGCTGCTTCAAACAGGTCATCGTAGCATTTTCGATATAACATTTTTTATACAAAGCTTCAGAAGATGAAAAAAAACCCATTTTCGATGAAATCATGATGAACGTCGTGTCCAAATTTCAGACCATTTCTCGCTATATTTTCGGAGATATGAACCGAGGAAGTTAGGGTTTTTGCAAGCTCCCGAATTCCATCTCAAACAGGTGACCTTGGGAAACTCGCCATAACTTTCTCTCTGAGAATCAGATTCAAATTTCATAAAAGGTGACATAAAGAGGACAAACTCTAGTTTTTTGGGTATTGTTTTTAGGGCCGAAGGTAGAAACAGTCACACGTGGAACTTCGTACAAGTTCACTCTACTGAACTAGTATATAATCAGGTCATTGTGGGATATTGGACATAACTATTGCTTGGAAAATCCAATATTGATCAAATGTGTGGGGTTGAAACAAGGACTCAAAAGCCTACCAAAGGAAAACATTTCAGACCTTGGAGATCTGAAATTATAAAGATACAACAGATTCAATATCGAGCTCCTACAAAGCGAAAAAAGATGTGTAGTCTTTTTAAAAATTTGCATAAGTTTTGTTTGAAAAAATAGTTTGAAGTGATTAAAAGGGCATAGGGAAGAAAATTATCATTATTTGATGCCTCGAAGAAAGAAAATAGAAACACCTAGTAAGAAACCTGAAATCTCTATCATAACACATGAAGAAGAGGAAGAAATGCAACATGATATATCAAAATTACGAGGCCAAGTGAAACAAATTTCGCTCTCACAAAAAGTAACAGAAGCTATCGAAGCTATGATCAATAAGATCAATGCTATAGAAACAAAATTTAATGGCAACATGGAATATTTTAAGAAATACATGGAAGGTTTGAAGGAAGGTGGGACAAAGTCGCTACAAGAAATGCTTCCTAATGATGAAAAGGTAGTAGAGGAAACTCATGATGAGAACAAAATAAATGTTAATCATTAATCCATAGAATCTAACGTTGGATTGAAGACCCACCATATTCCAAAAACCGATATGAGGAAGTTTGATGGCAAGGATCCTGTAACATGGATACTACAAATGGAGTAATATTTTGATCTCCATAATGTGCAAAACAAACAAAAGGTATGTATTTCAACTTTATATTTAGAACCCAATCAATTTGTATGGTATCGATGGCTTTTCTCTCGTAAAAAAATTGTCACTTGGTCCATTTTTATGGAGGAAATGATAGCACATTATGAGGATACAAAGAGAAACACCTTCTTTAGCCAATTGATAAATCTCAAACAAAAGGGTTCAATGGTAGTGCACTTCAAGGACTTCCAAAAATTGAATATAAGGGTAAATGATATTCTAGAGGAGCATAGGATTGATGCCTTCATAGGGAATTTAAAGGATAACATACAAAATGAGGTTTGCCTTTGGGAACCTAATTCATTGGAGAAGGCATCGAGGATGGCCAAAAAAGTGGAAAGAAGAATTAAGGAAACAAGGAAGTATACCACTCACAACTATAAAGATGGAAGTGTTGCTTCTCCTAGCCCTCGACAACCTACAAGGTTGACACCACAATAGTTGGAGGGAAAAAGATTAAAATAGATTTGTTATAGTTGTGATAGAAAAAACACTAAAGGTCATAAGTGTGTTGAGAAGAAATTATTTTACATAGATTGTGAATATGAGGAAGAAAAGGACCAAGAAACATCAAAAGAAGAGGATATACACTAGGAACCAACCCCAGAGAAAGAAGAAATGAATCCAACCATATCTTGTAATACATTGGTAGGAATTACTACTCCTCAAACTATCAAGATAAAAGGACATATCAAGAAGAAAGAGGTAATAATATTGATTGATTCGGGTAATGACAGAGATCCCATTTTCACTGGAAATTTTTGGACGAAATTATTTTCTTGTCTTGGTACTCAATTAGCTCATAGCTCATCTTATCATCCTCGATCTGATGGACAAACAAATATAGTGAACAAATGTTTGGAAGGATATATTTGTTTCTTTGTATCTAATAAACAAACACAATGGGTCAAGTGGTTACCTCTGGTTGAATGGTGGTATAACACTTCCTTCCATATTGCAACAAAAATGACCCCATTTATGGCACTTTATGGATATCATACACCATCCAACACATCATATTTAAGAGAAAATTCTAAGGTTCAAGCAGTGGAAGATCACATTGAGCATCAACAAAAAGTTCTCCAACTCTTAAAGGATAACCTCACTTTGGCATAGAATCGAATGAAACAATAGGCAGATCATCATCGCAGTGAAAGAAGTTTTGATGTAGGTGACTGGGTATTTTTACGGCTACAACCATACAAATAATTTCCCCTCAAGCAAGCTAAGAAGGTTATAAGCGACAAGATCCTAGTTCAAACAATATTGTTAGAACTTGATGAAGAAGGAAAAACATATTGGAACCTAAAGTAATCACGGAAATAAGAATCCAATGACTATGAAATCGATTAATTTCAGAGTATCTCATCAAGTGGAAGAACTTACCCGCTAAAGATTCCACATGGGAGGATGAGAATTTTATACAGAAGCATCCAGAACTAATCAAGCGTTGAGGACAACACTTTTTTGAAGGAGAGGGGCATGTTAGGTCCCTATACTACTAGTGTAGCCCCTTATTGTTATTAGTGCAACCCCCTTATTATATTGTTGTTCCCATATAGTCCCCATATTATTATTATTGTGCCCCATAGAAGCCCACTATTGTTATTGTTGTGCCCTTACACTATTATTGTTATGTAGGATTTGATTATATTGTGAACCCTCAGACTCCTATATATAGAAAGGAGGTATTATCATTTGTATCATCCAAGAATTGTTCATTTGTGTAATGTAAAGGAGGTTGCCCCCTCGAAGAGGCTGATTTTGAAGTCGTTGATCTATCTTTTCTTCTATTTTGTGCGCTGGTTGCATAACAATCAATATGTGGGGATGAACTTCTAGCATGATTCAAATATCACTCTACCCCCAAGAGATGCCTAGGGACCATAGGTACATATGTGACTATTGTTTATATATATATATATATATTATTTTTATTTATTTATTTCTGTCATCACTTCCAATTGTATGATTTGATTGTGTATGATGTGATGTTGGCGTCTACCTTGATGCGTGATTACAAATGTGGGGCTCGAAGGATGGGAGGGGCCTATAGTTTTAGATGAGTTAAGTGGAGGAGTCATAGGTAAAGGTGATCGGGCCTGTTCACTAGGGAGGATTGGAAGGGTGGGACTTGCAGAGGTAGAATCAAAGAGGGTTTTAAGGCCATGGTATAAGGTTTTTCATCACCGTGAGACCACACCCTCACATGCTTTGCATGGTGGAGCTAGAGGCGGGGATAAAGAGGATATCTAGTATCTCCAATAGGAAGTGGAGCAACGACAACAACAACATGTTGACATACAACAATATATGGTATGGGCTCCCATTTTGTCTCATTTTTCAAATTATTTGTTTGTCCTTTAACCACTTATGACATACACTCATAACCACACATTGACCATCTTATCATACATTTTCACCATTTTGAACCTAAAACCCTTTAACATGTATTTCAAGGTAAAAGTTTCTTATTTTAATTAATTCCTAAATATTTAATCGATTAAATGAATTTTAAGTCGATTTTTCTAATTATGAATTGTTTAACCTAGTTCCTGTACCAACATTTTAGTTTTGGTACCTGATCATGGTTAGCATATATGTGTGCTTCTAGAAGAAATTCCACTGCATCACTTTTGAAGCTAGAGGTATTAAAATAATTTTATATTATTTAGATCACACCCAAGTCGCATGTGTGAAGCTCTAGCTTCGAAAGAATACTATAGGTCAAAGTCCCGATACAATCAACTTCAAGCACAATTTTTGAAGCAATGAAGGTGAATATGAGAATTCTTGAACATGGGTTGCGTTCCCAGTATGGAAAATTGGTTACATCATGAGTTTTTTTTTCCAAAATACTAGACGGTTTGAAAGATATGTTTGGCTCTTTAATGTCAATCTTCCCAAAATTCATAAATTCTCCCATAATTGTAAACAATGCCCAAATTTGAGGAAAATGCTAGATTGGTGGTCAAGAAAGCAAGGGGAAACAAATCTCAGCTACCTTGAATAATAGAAACCATATTTTAAGATGTATTTGTATTCTTGGTAATCAAGAGATCTAATTTGTTTTGCATATTATCATTTTGTTATCTTAAATGTATCACACAACTAGGAAGATATGAGTTTGGAGGATTGGTTTTGATCCACCCCAATGCTCTCTTGTACAAATATTCAGATTCAGAATAGAGTTAGGGGATGTTAGTCATTCATTTTTGTAAAAGGATTGAGATAGATAGTTGATAACATATTCATTTGTGGTAGCAAGTTTGTGTGTTGCCTTTTGTAAATAAAGATGATCTAATGAAGGTAATTTGTTTTCAAGTTTTGGTGCATCACTATAGTTTGATTTGATTTCTCATGGAAACATTAGTTAGATTGGAAAGGGCCCCTTAATTCTGGGTAACATTTTCCTTTTACTTTGTTCATTAGAATACAAGCATGTCCAATATTTGCTAGGACCTTATTCAGAGATGTTTTTGCTGGTATTGACTCGGATCTGGATGCTCGAGTAGAATTTGGAGCATTCCAAAAACTGGGAGATCCAACTACTAAAAGACAAGTGGTATGATATTGCTCCTATCTCTTCTCTAATAAATATTAGTACGAAAACTATCTCCAAAATTGTAAATTACGATCAAATCAAATCTATGGAAGCATTGGTTTATACATTCCTGTTGGCATCGACCCTAGGGATAATTTTTTTCGCTTAGTCTATTACAATACATTTAATTCTTGCTTTAAGTGCATTAGTTTGTTGAAATTATTACTTCACTTTCAGATTTCTTTACTTGTTTTCAACACTTTTACATTACTCTATATGTTTATTTTTTGTCTTTTGATTCCCAACATTTGATTTTGGGGAACTAGAAACCAGACTAGAATCCCTTGCCTTTCAAACCCAACTTGTTATTGAGTGCATGAATGTTGCCTCGTAGAAGCAAAATATTACACTCTAGGGTTGTGCTAAGGGGTTTGAGACAAGGACTGACCAGATGGATTTTAGTCCTAGTTTGTTTATCACCATTGTTATTTAGTTGTTGAAATTGATTGCTCAATAATTATCGGCATTAGATAGATTACGGATTTGATCCCACATATATTTTTCTTGCATCTCCAAGAATTATGTTCTTGGTTTGACAATCAAATGTTGGTAATATAATACATATATTTTGACCAACATTTTAGGCATCATTTCCAGGGAGGTGCTTAAAAGGGATTACAACATTTGTAGTTTATCTATTTTCTTATTTCTTCCAACACTTGTGACTTCAAGGAGGAGAAACAATAAGACACAAAGACTCCCTCATTTCAAAATATATGAAAACTGTCATAGCCCACCGCATCCACTTTAGTGGGATTCTCCAAACCCTCGTCATATGGTTTAGTCTGTTTTTATGCAAGTGTATTTTATTTTTAGTTTGATTCATGGAAAGGAAGAAGCTAACTCATGATGAATAGAAAACAACTAACAACAAGTCTTAGTAATGTGAAGGAAATCGAGTACATGAAAAATCTTGCTTTGAAGTTATTTACCTTTAGTTTATTTATTTTATTTCTTTAAGAGGTCACTATTTAGGTGTTGTAAGCACCCCCCATCCACTAATCCATGTGCTAGATAGGGATTAACAACTAAGAAAGTGACATTCAATAATGTTCAAGAATCTAATGAAGAATGTGACTCCAAATATTTTCTCAACTCCTAGTAGCATATGGGAAACTCTCTACATTTCAAGAGGAGAAAATCTTGACTCTCTACATTTCATAAGGATAAAATCTTGGAAACAATTGAGAACATACTTATACTCCAAGTAATACAGGATCAAGAGTTCCATGAGTCAACGTCAGAATAAGATCTAAAATATTTCTCTGATCACCCTTGTCAATATGTTAATGAGACCAAATAATTATGGAACAATTTCGATGGAGAGAATCTATTAGAACTTGAGATCGAGGAGTTTTTGACATGATTATCATCAGATCCATCATGCACTCAAGAGATCAACCATTCAATAATAGAATATTTTCATGACATCTTGTAAGAGGACATGAAGAGTGGACCAAATGAGCAAGAGAGTTAGGAACATCATGACTATGTTGAGTGTTGTTTCTAGATGAATCTCATATCCAAACACCACTCTCTTCTTCAATAACTCTTCTCGTTGTATCATCCAAAGAAGTTGGTCTCTCATGCTTCGATATACAATGAACCCTACTTTTCTAACTTGAGTATGAGTATATTTGTTATCTTGTTACACACATGGATTCATTGGGAGTACTCTTATACTTGAAGGAGAATGCTCTTTCTAAAAGTAGGGTAGGATAGTATAATAAATAAATGAATAAAATAGTAAAGTTAAAAATAAGTCTAGTTGTGAAAACCATGCAACTGGTGCAAGTAGACATGGATCTTGCTTGAAAACTAGGCCTCTTGATGGGCAAGATTCACAATAAATTTTGTACATTCATGTTGGTTTCAATGGTCCTTCAAAATATTCTTAGTTTTATTCTTGAGTTGGTTGATGTGGGGTCTCTTAAGGTCCACCTTCCAACAGATCTTGCCCCATTAACTACAACACTTTTTGGACCATGATCATAGATATTCTTTTGAGTGCCTTGGACTTTCTATACATTAATGACATACTTCCTTGTTGACAACAAGGGAATACCTCAATGTCTCTTGATTTATAGATCCCACATGTGACTCAAATTCAACACATTCATTCGTACCTATTAGAATACACTCCTGCACCTTAACACTCATCGACATCAATGGTGACTTGTCTTACACTAGTTAATGACATCCATCAATGGTCGATAATCCAATGATTTCTTTTTTAGGTTTGACCTCAACAAAATTTATTCAAATAGAGAGAAGTGTGTTATTTATGGGTTTATGGTTCGTAATTCTAATATCAATTGTAGCATCATGTCAACAAAAAAAGGGGGATTCAATCTCCATCAACTTACAATTTTCTAGTTTTAGTTTGGTTTCAACATTATTTCCTTCAAGCATGTATACAACCTCAATTTTAGTCTAGGAAAACAATAACAAATGTCTATTAGCATTATCATTCACTCCATCAGCTCCAACCTTCTCCAATCACAACATGGGTTTCAAATATTTTTTCCTGTGTACAGTCCAAGCTTGATATCCATAACCTCAACATGCTTATGATCAATAGTCATCTCTGTGAGTATTAACGAGTAAACAATTTTGAGGTAAAAATACTTTTAATTCTTTTGATTTATTAGGGATAAAGGAGCTTTATTATGTAGCTTGTTGTACACTTTTCATTTCATCCTTTTCCCTATTTTCTTTCCATTCGCGAATACTACACCATGCCTATCATTTTAATTATTTCTTATCAATCATTTTGACCATGAGTTTATGAACCTCTTACATGTTTTAGTTTGTTCCTTTGTTTTTAGATCAACTTACTCACACTGATATGAAAAGTTTGAAACATGATTGTTGCAAAACAAATTTTGATGAAATGGTTGATAAGGGTTTGTTTCCACACCATTTTATCTATACCATTGTCAAGGAGGATTTCAAGATGCACACTGAAATGGTGAGAATAAAATTTCTCCAATTGTAGCTACTTTCAATGCTTTAATTGGTGGATTTTGTAGAACAGGGAAGATGATTGAACAACCATCTCATGCAACCTTCTGTTGAAATATGGCAACAAGAATATTCCACTTTAATTTGTCCTTGAATTAAATTGTGAATTAAAATCGAATTTAGTCTTAACAACTACTTGGAAATAATTAATTAATTAATTTTAAATTAATTAGTTGGATTCAAGCAAGAAGTCTTTCTGAAGTCATGCAAGAGTTATCCCTTAAATTAAGGAGATAAGATTGAGTTATATTTGAGTTGTAATTAGTTAACTCAGTTTACTGAGTTAAGTCCAGTTAAATTAGTTCCAAACTGTTTGAGGAACTAATAGTGAGTTAACAGTCAGTTGATGCATTAATGCACTCAACTAGTGCTACTCTAGTTAAGTGAAGATTCCCTCATCAGAAACTCATGCATGTCTATTCTGAGAAATACCTAGTTGAGATAAATGTTTAAGGATAATGTACTATCAGTTGCATGTGTTTTCTCATGGAGAAAACTCATGCATGCAGTCAAGGATTCATCCTTGAGGATTGTGTAATTTTGAAGGTTGATCATCCACTTGGTAAAAGGAAAATCATCCAGAAGGAACAACGCAAGGAAATAGGAGCTTGGAGGGCAAAGAGGAAGGCAGGGGAAAAACCAAGATTGCCTGTGAGCATCTATGAGGATTGTACTGAGAGCTGGCTAGCTGTGAGAGCTAAGGCTTTGTATAATTCCTATGTATTTCCACCATGTATGATAATACAATTGTGTGGGGTTTTTAGCTGAGGCTTTCCCCAAAGTATTTTCATGTGTATTGTGCCATTGATTCTTCTTCTTCTGGTTATATTGTTCAACTCGATCTTTAAGCTTCCGCAAATTGATAGTAGAAGTAGGTTATAGTATTCTCCTTTGATTTATATTGCATTATCAGGTTAACCTACCATCATATTTTCTACATGGTATCAGAGCTTTATTTGTAGAAATTTCTACATGGTATCGGAGTTGTGAATAGTATACTGAGAAGATAATTCGAAGTTTGAAGTTCAAGATTGTAGGTGCAAATCGAATTCATATCATACTTCAAGATTGGCCAATGGCGTTCTATGGCTTGAGACTCGAGTATGCCTTGGAAGGTAGCTCAAATTACATAGCATGGAAAGATATAATTGAGGTTTATTAGAAGACAATGGCTTGAAGGAATTCATTGATCAAGAAATCACAAAGCCAACTTCAACTAATGCACAAGAGTTGGCTAAGTGGAAGAAGCGTGTGGCGAAGGCGAGACAGATCATCCTTGAGGGAGTTCAAGACCATATTGTCTCGAGTCTCCATGGGAAGGATACTCCATTTTCAATGTGGAAGACATTGAAGGACCTATACTAGAACAATAGTGACTAGTGGAAATTGGCGCTCAAGGATAAGCTTCAAAGAATCAAGATGGAGAAGGGAAATACTATTTCCACATATCTGAAAAAGCTCACCACCTGTAGAGATGAGCTTGGTAGTGTGGGAATAACTACTGCCAATGATGATATGGTGAGCCTTGCTCTCCTTGGCCTTCCAAAGAGTTGGAATAACTACCAGGGCTCTGTGAATGGAAGGGAGAAACCGTCGGATTGGGAACAATGGTGGTAGGACCTTATGCAAGAGGAGATCAGGAGGAGTACATGAGATGGTTCTTCATCCAAGAATGATGATGAAGAAAATCTGGCCTTAGCAAGTAAGGCAAGAAAAGGGAAGGGGAAGGCTTCCCATTTCAAATCGAATTCTTCTCATGGAGGGAAGAAGGGTGACATGTCTAAAGTAAGATGCTTTAATTGTCACAAGATGGGACATTATGTGACTAATTGCTCATCGAAGAAGTCCAATAAGGGATCCTCGGAAGGATCGGAAGGTGAGGCATTAGCCTCTCAGTTCGAAATGGACTTTATCCTCATCGCATGCATGGTGTCATCGATGATGGGTTGTGTTTGGTATCTTGACAGTGGAGCCTCATTACACATGACCGGTGATAAAAATTTATTCAGTGCCTTGGAGGAGAAAGACCTCAAGATGCGCATAGAGATGGGTGATGACGAAAGGTATAGTGTTTCAGGAGTGGGCATGATTGCTTTTCAGAGGGAGCATGGAGCTCCTCTCACTTTGACAGATCTGATGTATGTGCCTGGACTGAAGAAGAACTTGGTATCAGTCGTGATGTTGGAGGACAAAGGCTATGATGTTGTCTTCAGTAAAGGAAAGGCATTCCTAAGACACATAGCCACGGGTCAGACCCACGGGTCAGACCAAGAGGATAGGGATTCGGGTGAAGAATATCTAGAAACTAGAGGTAGATGATTGTGTAGCATTGAGTACGAAAGTAGAATTGGTGCAAGCCAAGACATTAGCGAGTTGTGGCACAAGTGGTTGGGCCATTTGCATCATGGGGCTTTGAAGATAATGCAACAGATATCTACAGGACTTCCCAAAGGTAAACTTGAGCAAGTTGACACATGTAAAGGTTGTACCTTTGGAAAGTACACCAAGTCTTCCTTTCATGATCGAGACAGTCGAGCAGAGGCTATCTTAAAGCGAGTTCATACTAATTTGTGTGGACCATTCTCGACGACATCCACAACGAAGCAAAGGTATTATGTGATTTTCATTGATGACTATTCTCGTAAATGCTGGATTTATTTCACGCAGAAGAAGGACCAAACCTTCACAAAGTTTTGTGAGTTCAAAGCTTTGGTCTGGAAAGAGTCAGGGAAGAAGATCAAGGCCTTGAAAAGCGACAACGATGGAGAATATGTCTCTCAAGAGTTTAAGGACTTCTGTGCAATGGAAGGAATTAAACGAGAGTTGACGATACCTCATAACCCACAACAAAATGGGGTGGCAGAGAGGAAGAACAAAACTATTGTAGGGGCAGCACGGGCAATGCTACATGACCAAGGGCTACCACTTCTCTTGTGGGCTGAGGCATACAACACATCGGTCTATTTGCAGAATAGAAGCCTGCATCACATACTTGGGATGAAGACACCAGAGGAAGCTTTCTCTGGTAAGAGACCAGATGTGGGTCACTTCAGGATCTTTGGCTCATCGGTATATTGCCATGTGAGAAAGGATGCACGGAAGAAGCTTGAGCTGACAATAGAGTTGGGGATATTTGTGGGGTACACTGATACACCTCACAACTATCGGGTGTACTTGCCTACTAGTCAGAGGACAGTGGTTCACAGAGATCTCAAGTTTGATGAGCAGAAGGCCATGCGAGTTTCCCTTGAGAGGGAGCTCCAACTATAGGCTATGGAGGAATTGTTGGTTCCTAAGGAGGAGGAGCCTCAGAATGATGCGGAGTAGCTACATGCATAGGTTCCAGGAGTGGAGACATCCACTCAAGCAGAGTCTTTCAGAGATGGAAGAAAGTGCACAAGAGAAACTGACAGATTGTTGGAGGATACGAGAGAGAATGTGGGAGTACCATCTTCTCAGCGCAAACAGAGGAGGTCACCTAAGAGGTACACTATATACATGGCCCTTGCTGGGGAATGTGTTGAGATCGAGTCATCTTCCTTTGAGGAAGCAGTGTAGAAACCGTTTTGGGTTGATGCTATGGTGGAGGAGTATGACTCCATAGTTCGTAACAGTGTTTGGGACGTGGTTCTGAGACTGAAGAACAAGTCAGTTGTGAGTTCTCGTTGGCTTTACAAGGTAAAGAAAGCTGTTGATGGTAGTGTGGAGAAGCATAAGGCAAGATTTGTTGCCCGTGGCTTTTCACAGGTCAAGAGGATCATGTTGCTGCAGTATATTTCGACAGAGGAGCAAGATGCTGACATTTTGACAAAGGCATTGTTAAAGTGTAAATTCGAGTTCCATAGAGATAGGATCGGGGTGGCAGATAATCCCTTTCTTGTTGAGAGGGAGTGTTGAAATATGGCAACAAGAATATTCCAATTTAATTTGTCCTTGAATTAAATTGTGAATTAAAATCGAATTTAGTCTTAACAGCTACTTGGAAATAATTAATTAATTAATTTTAAATTAATTAGTTGGAGAAATTCAAGTTAGAAGTCTTTCTGAAGTCATGCAAGAGTTATCCCTTAAATTAAGGAGATAAGATTGAGTTATAATTAGTTAACTCAATTTATTGAGTTAAGTCTAGTTAAATTAGTTCCAAACTGTTTGAGGAACTAACAGTGAGTTAATAGTCAGTTGATGCATTAATGCAATCAACTAGTGCTACTCCAGTTAACTGAAGATTCCCTCATCAGAAACTCATGCATGTCTATTTTGAGAGATACCCAGCTGAGATAAATGTTTAAGGACAGTGTACTATCAGTTGCATGTGTTTTCTCATGGAGAAAACTCATGCATGCAGTCATGGATTCATCCTTGAGTATTGCGCAGTTTTGAAGGTTGATCATCCACTTGGTAAAAGGAAAATCATCCAGAAGGAATAGTGCAAGGAAATAGGAGCTTGGAGGGCAGAGAGGAAGGCAGGAGAGAATCCAAGATTGCCTGTGAGCATCTGTGAGGATTGTATTGAGAGATGGCTAGCTGTGAGAGCTAAGGCTTTGTATAATTCCTATGTATTTCCACCATGGATGATAATACAATAGTGTGGGGTTTTTCGTTGAGGCTTTCCCCAAAGTATTTTCATGTGTATTGTTCCATTGATTCTTCTTCTTCTGGTTATATTGTTCAGCTCGATCTTTAAGCTTCCGCAAATTGATAGTAGAAGTAGGTTATAGTATTCTTCTTTGATTTATATTGCATTATCAGGTTAACCTACCATCATATTTTCTACACCTTTACTGAGTCCATTTTTTAGATAATTTTTATCTTGAAGTGACAAAACACAAGATCTCTTCTCAAGAAAAGAGCAGCATAGAACAGGTGAAATTTGAAGATTTTGGCATTCCTCCTCCTATCAATAAAGTTTCCAAAAATCATAAGGATGGGGAAATTTAAAAGAAAATGGAAGACCTAAGTTCTGATGGCCTTCACAAATCCTCACACATAAGTTATATTTTTAGGATTCGAGTGAAATATTTATTTCTAATCAAGAGTTGAGTTCTACAGATAGGTGGACATTGAGATTTACAAAAGTAGGGGAATTGTAGTGGGTAGAAAATAAGGGCATTATAAACCGAGGTATGAGTGAACATGAAATGAGGTTTTGGATAGAGAGAGAAGAGAGTGAATATTCCACAGAATAAGTGGGAAATGATCCACATGTTTAAAACTAGATTGTTTCAACTTATTGAACTGTGTAAATTTCAAGTCTACAACAAGGGAATGTAATCATGGATTGTTCTATTTTATTCACTACCTTCCAATAAACATCAAGATCCGTGGTGATTCCTAAATAGGAAACAGTCAATGCGTGTCATGTAGAACCTTCCAAACAAAAGTGGAGTAACAATTCTATCAAGAAATGAATGTATCCATGAGAAGAATGGACCCAACTTTCTAGGGAACGGGCCAGAAGTACAGGCTTGAGATATGGAAAATTGAGAATTTTAAATCCATGCCAGATACTTAATAAAGAGTTTTTGGGATAATCCGTGATCATATTTTTTGTCTCGTTGATGAATTTGAAGGTTTATAGGACATTTTAGTTTTTTCTTGTAGCTCCAAAATTGGCCATGGGGTCTAAAACCTAAGCAGTGTATGCAAGAGGCATTGTGATTATTATAATGGTGCTAAGTAGGATGGACACATTTTGGATAAACATCATGAGCCATTGAATGAGGAGTGGAAGTAATAAGGTACAATTGCCAAAGGAGGAACCCTAATTGGTTGTGCTTGTTTCCTTCCTATGGATTTATTTTTTGATTCTACTATACTTGAATTCTTGAATTTCATAGCTAGAATTGGTTTATACACGTTTGCTGAGAATTTTTATCAAGTAGGAAATGTTGGGGTCATTGATCCAACGATTATTTATTACAACGAGTTCAAGAACCATCTTAGGAAGAAGTGACATGTTGTAATTGCAAAACTAGGTATGGGCACAATATTGTTCTTGGTACCTCCATCACAGTTCTCTGAACAAGTTCTGAATGTGCCTATAAAAGTGAACATATCTAGAGTCATTCTCAAGTTCCAAAATTTTTGCAAAAGCTATGGATCGCTTTCTCATACATAATCATGAATTGGCCCCCTAGTTGTAATTGAGGCTCTATGTAAAAAAGGGACTAAGGCTGACCATTCGCCAATTCATGATGATAGAAGTTATCCACACCCACCATCCCCATTTTCTCATCAATGACATTCTGGCCAGGTAAATATTAGTTTGTACTCAAAACATTTTCAGTTCCCCAAAACATCGTTTTGGTCATGACAGCCACTTCCATTATTAGCAGTTAGTCTAATTATTTATCAAAGACATGCATATAAGGGGTGCTCTCTCAACGGTCACTTTTAAAGGCACTATGAATACAAATGTTGTGAATGAGATTAAGCCACATCACCCTTCACCCCAAATTCAAGGTTTTGCCTCATCTTGGTCTTCTCTAAACCTAGAGTGAACATTAATCTCAAATACAAGAGCAAGAACTTTTGTTACTGAGTTGTCCAATGTTCTTGTCATTAGATGTCAATGCAAGAAAACTTCAACATAAGATTGAGGCGGGCTAGGTTGGAATTAATATACCAATTCCATTACTATTTTTTATCATTCATGGGTTCGAACTCATCATATACATACAACCTCAATTATGCTCAAATAGAAACTATTATGTAATAGTGGAAGGATTTGCCAGGTTAAGGTGGTCTTTCTAACATTGCACAAAATACATACACATTTCATTAACTAATTCACATTAATTTGTTTAAGGAGCCATGGATACTTGATTGGAGTATTTGTAGAAATTTTGACTGCAGATTAACCCGATAATGCAATATAACTAAAGAAAAATACTATAATCTACTTCTACTATCAATTTGCGAAGCTTAAAGATCGAGTTGAACAATATAACCAGAAGAAGAAGAATCAATGCACAATACACAGAAGAATACTTCGGGGAAAGACTCAGCTAAAAACCTCACTATCTGTATTATCAGACAAGGTGGAAATACATCAGAATATACAAAGTCTTAGCTTTCACAACTAGCTAGCTCTCAGTACAATCCTCACAGATGCTCATAGGCAAACTTGGCTTCTCACAAAACCTTCTCCTCTGCCCTCCAAGTTCCTATTTCCTTGCACAATTTCTCCTAGGTGATCCTCCTGTTACCAAGTGGAAAACTGATCTCACACACTGCTCTAACACACTGTCAGAACTGCACAATCCTCAAGGAATAAATTCCTTCTGCACGCATGAGTTTTATTTATAGGAAAACACCTGCAACTGATAGTACATTGTCCTTGACATTTAGTTCAACTTGATCTTTCTCAGAATAGACATGCATGAGTTACTGATGAGAGAATCTTCAGTTATCTGGAGTGCACTGGTTGAGTGCATGCATGCATCAACTGACTGATAACTCATAATTAGTTCCTCAAACAGTTTGGAACTAATTTAACTGGACTTAACTTAGTAAACTGAGTTAACTAATTACAACTCAAATATAACTAAATCTTATCTTCTTAATTAAGGGATAATCTCCTTAATTTAAGGGATAACTATTGCATGACTGCATAAAGACTTCTAACTTGAATTTCTCCAACTAATTAATCCATAATGAATTAATTAATTATTTCCAAGCAACTGGTGAGACTAAATTCGATTTTAATTCACAATTTTAATTCAAGGACAAATTAAAATTGTAATATTCTTGTTTCCACATTTCAACGCTCCCTCTCAACAAGAAAGGGATTATCTGCCACCCCGATCCTGTCTCTATGGAACTCAAATTTACATTTTGACAATGCCTTTGTCAAAATGTCAGCATCTTGCTCCTCTGTTGAAATATGCTGCAACAACATGATCCTCCTCGCTACAAAGTCTCTGATATGATGATACTAGATGTCGATGTGCTTGGACATATCATGAAATACTGGATTCTCAGAGAGTTTGATACAACTCTGATTATCACAATAGATCACAGTTGGATCCATCCTCTAATCAAACAAACCAACTAGGATTTTCTGCATCGCCTCACATGCTGCCTGACTTGCAGCCATGTATTCAGCCTTTGCTGAGCTGACTGCAACCGACCCCTATTTCCTGCTGTACCAAGAAACTGCCGCTGACCCAAGGTTGAAAATCCCTCCTGATGTGCTCTTCCGATCTGATGGACTCCCAGCCCAATCTGCATCAGTGAAGCCCTGTAGCTTCACTCCCTCTATTCGTCTATACCATAATCCATACTGAGATGTGCATCTGAGATATCTCAATACATGCTTTTCCACCTTCCAGAACATCTTAGTAGGCTGAACCATCGCTTGACTCAGCTGGTTCACCGCATAGCACAAATCTAGTCATGTGCTCACTAAGTACATCAATGAACCCACAAGCTGCCTGTACACAGTAGCCTCCACTACTTCTCCTGAACTAGCAACCTCCTTCCTCAAGTTACGAGCTAGAGGAGTCTTCATGGGCTTACACTTCTCCATGTGGAATCTCCTGAGTATCTCATTGGCATACTTGCCCTGAGACACAAACAACTCCCCATCCTTTGCCAAGGAAGTAATGCATGAGACCCATGTCTTTCATCTCGAATTCTCTTGCAAGGTCCTCCTTGAAAGACACGATCAACTTATCATCACTAGTCAATATGAGATCATCAACATAAAGTACGATGATAAACAACTTACCTTTCACCACGATGTTGTACAAGTTTGCATCCGCTTCACTCTTTCTGAAGCCCAACCCTGTGAAGTAGTTGTCTATCCTGGTGTACCAAGCACGAGGTGCTTGCTTCATCTTGTGCAACGCTCTCTTGAGTTGGCACACATGCAACTCACGATCGAAGGTCTCAAAGCCTTCCAACTGCTCTATGTACACCTCTTCCTCAATCTTTCCATTGAGGAATGCAATCTTCACATCCATCTGATGGATCTTCCAACCCATCTATGCTGATAGTTCCAACCTCGATATGATAGATGAGTACCTTGCGACAGGAGAAAAAGTCTCATCATAGTCAATCCCCTCAACCTGTGAAAAGCCACGGGCAACAAATCTTGCCTTATGCTTCTCCACACTACCTTCAACAACTTGCTTTACCTTGTAAAGCCAACGGGAACTCACAAGTAACTTGTTCTTCGGTCTTGGAACCATGTCCCAAACACTGTTATGAACTATGGAGTCATACTCCTCCACCATAACATCAACTCAAATCGGCTACTGCACTGCTTCCTCAAAGGAAGATGGCTCGGTCTCAATACATTCCCCAACAAGGGCCATGTATCTAGTGTACCTCTCAGGTAACCTCCTCTGTCTGTGCTGAGAAGATGGTGCTCCCACATTCTCTCTTGCATCCTCCAACAATCTGTCAGCTTCTCTTGTGCGTATCCGTCCATCTCTGGAAGACTCTGCTTGAGTGGATGTCTCCATTCCTGGAACCTCTACATGCGGCTACTCCACATCAGTCTGAGGCTCCTCCTCCTTAGGAACCAATAGTTCCACCATAGCCTGTAGTTGGAGCTCCCTCTCAAGGGAAACTCGCATGGCCTTTGGCTCATCAACCTTGAGATCTCTGCGAACCACTATCCTCTGACTGGTAGGCAAGTACACCCAATAATTGTGAGGTGTATCAGTGTACCCCACAAGTATCCCCAACTCTACTGTCGGCTCAAGCTTCTTCCGTGCATCCTTTGTCACATGGCAATATACTGATGAGCCAAAGATCCTAAAGTGACCCACATCCGGTCTTATACCGAAGAAAGCTTCCTTTGGTGTCTTCATCCCAAATATGTGATGTGGGCTTCTATTCTACAAATAGACCGCTGTGTTGCATGCCTCAGCCCACAAGTGAAGTGGTAGGCCTTGGTGATGCAGCATCGCCCTTGCTGACCCTACAATAATTTTGTTCTTCCTCTCAGCCACCCCATTCTGCTGTGGGTTATGAGGTACTGTCAACTCTCGTTTAATTCCTTCCATTGCACAGAAGTCCTTAAACTCTTGAGAGACATATTCTCCACCGTTGTCGCTTCTCATGGCCTTGATCTACTTCCCTGACTCTTTCTCAATCAAAGCTTTGAACTCACAAAACTTTGTGAAGGTTTGGTCCTTCTTCTGCATGAAATAAATCTAGCATTTATGAGAAAAATCATCAATGAAAATCACATAATACCTTTGCTTCGCTGTGGATTCCGTCGAGAATGGTCCACACAAATCAGTATGAACTCGCTCTAAGATAGCCTCTGCTCGACTGTCTTAATCATGAAAGGAAGAATTTGTGTACTTTCCCAAGGTACAACCTTTGCATGTGTCAACTTACTCAAGTTTACCTTTGGGAAGTCCTGTAGATATCTGTTGCATTATCTTCAAAGCCCCATGATGCAAATGGCCCAACCACCTGTGCCACAACTCGCCAATGTCTTGGCTTTGCACCAATTCTGCTTTCGTACTCAATGCTGCACAATCATATACTTCTAGTTTATAGAGATTCTTCACCCGAATCCCTATCCTCTTGGTTTGACCCGTGGCTATGTGTCTTAGGAATGCCTTTCCTTTACTGAAGACAACATTGTAGCCTTTGTCCTCCAATATCATGATCGATACCAAGTTCTTCTTCAGCCTAGGAACATACATCACATCTGTCAAGGTGAGAGGAGTTCCATGCTCCCTCTGAAAAGCAACCGTGCCCACTCCTAAAACACTATACCTTCCATCATCACCCATATCTATGCGCATCTTGAGGTCTTTCTCCTCTAAGGCACTGAATAAATTTTTATCACCGATCATGTGGAATGAGGCTCCACTGTCAAGATACCAGACACAACCCATCATCGATGACACCATGCATGCGATGAGGGTAAAGTCTATTTCGAACTGAGACGCTAATGCCTCACCTTCTGATTCTTTTGAGGATCCCTTCTTGGACTTCTTCAATGGGAAATTAGTTACGTAATGTCCCATCTCGTGACAATTAAAGCATCTCACTTTAGACTTGTCAACCTTCTTCCCTCCATGAGAAGAATTCGGTTTGGAATGGGAAGCCTTCCCCTTCCCTTTCCTTGCCTTACTTGCTAAGGCCAGATTTTCTTCATCATCATTCTTGGATGAAGAACCATCTCGTGTGCTCCTCCTGATCTCCTCCTACATGAGATCTGACCACAGCTGTTCCCAATCCGGCAGTTTCTCCCTTCCATTCACAGAGTCCTGGTAGCTATTCCAGCTCTTTGGAAGGCCAAGGAGAGAGGCTCACCATATCATCATCGGTAGTAGTTATTCCCACACTGCTAAGCTCATCTCTGCAGGTGGTGAGCTTGTTTAGATATGTGGAAAAAGTATTGCACTTTTCCATCTTGATTCTTCGAAGCTTATCCTTGAGCACCAATTTTCTTTGGTTGCCACTGTTCTGGTAGAGATCCTTCAATGTCTTCCACATTGAAAATGGAGTATCCTTCCCATGGAGACTCGAGACAATATGGTCTTGAACTCCCTCAAGGATGATCCATCTTGCCTTCGCCACACACTTCTTCCACTCAGCCAACTCTTGTGCATTAGTTGAAGCTGGCTTTTGGATTTCTTGATCAATGAATTCCTTCAAGCCATTGTCTTCTAATACAACCTCCATGCGATCTTTCCATGCTATGTAATTCGAGCTACCTTCCAAGGCATACTCGAGTCTCAAGCCATTGAATGCCATTGGCCAACCTTGAAGTATGATAAGAATTCAATTTTGCACCTACAACCTCGAACTTCAAACTTCGAATTCTCTTCTCCGTATACTGTTCACAACTCTGATACCATGTAGAAATTCTGACTGTAAATTAACCTGATAATGCAATATAACCAAAGCAAAATACTATAATCTACTTCTACTATCAATTTTCTGAAGCTTAAAGATCGAGCTGAACAATATAAACAGAAGAAGAAGAATCAATGCACAATACACAGAAGAATACTTCGGGGAAAGCCTCAGCTAAAAACCCCACTATCTGTTTTATCATACAAGGTGGAAATAAATTAGAATTATACGAAGCCTTAGCTCTCACAGCTAGCCAGCTCTTAGTACAATCCTCACAGATGCTCACAGGCAAACTTGGCTTCTCACAAAACCTTCTCTTAGGTGATCCTCCTGTTACCAAGTGGAACACTGATCTCACACATTGCTCTAACACACTGTCAGAACTGCACAATCCTCAAGGAATAAATTCCTTATGCATGCATGAGTTTTCTTTATAGGAAAACACTTGAAACTAATAATACACTGTCCTTGACATTTAGTTCAACTGGGTATTTCTCAAAATAGACATGCATGAGTTACTGATGAGGGAATCTTTAGTTATCTGGAGTACACTGGTTGGGTGCATGCATGCATCAACTGACTGATAACTCACAATTAGTTCCTCAAACAGTTTGGAACTAATTTAACTGGACTTAACTCAGTAAATTGAGTTAACTAATTACAACTCAAATATAACTCAATCTTATCTTCTTAATTAAGGGATAATCTCCTTAATTTAAGGGATAGCTGTTGCATCACTGTAGAAAGACTTCTAACTTGAATTTCTCCAACTAATTAATCCATAATGAATTCATTAATTATTTCGAAGCAGCTGGTGAGACTAAATTCGATTTTAATTCACAATTTTAATTCAAGGACAAATTAAAATTGGAATATTTTTGTTGCCACATTTCAATAGTATTTTGTTTTCAGATGCTTCTTACTCTGATGAGAATTTTGCAGCAAAAAAAACTAATTTTGGTAAGTCGAAGATAAGTCCTACTTTGGAGCATACTCATGTAAGTACAATTGTGAAGGATTGTTTTGGATGCATTGATCTAGAAAATTTTAGAAGGCAACAACTTACAAAGCAATATGATGTCTATTCATTGAAGTGGTTTTCTTTCAAGTAATTTGTGCAAGGCCTGTCATAAGTTCCAATTTTCATAAAAGGT
This sequence comes from Pinus tabuliformis, assembly GCA_031772625.1. NCBI lineage: Eukaryota > Viridiplantae > Streptophyta > Pinopsida > Pinales > Pinaceae > Pinus > Pinus tabuliformis. The sequence continues at coordinate 1,535,132,945 of CM062820.1, read as the reverse complement.
TACTAAAATATTGCAAAATAGGCTACACGTTAGCAACATAGGGGAATTAATGGAAGAGAATCCAACTATTTGTGAGAAACATGGCAAGGTGATAATCTAAGAATTTTAGTGAATGTGGCAAGACTTTGTTTAAGTTTTGAAGATAGATTTCTTTTGCATGAGGACATGCAAATACTTCAGTGTGGAGGAGATGTTGGGCTCCCATTTTCCCACCTTTTTCAAATGATTTGTTTGGCCTTTTACTGCTTATGATGCACACTCATAACCATACATTGACCATCTTATCATGCATTTTCACCCCTTTGAACTTGAAACCATTTGACACATATTTCGAGGTAAAATTTGTTTATTTTCATTCATTCCTAAGTCTCTAATAGATTAAATAAATTTTAATCTGATTTTTCTAATGATGAATTGTTTCGCCTAGTTCTTGTACCAATAATTAAGTTCTAGTACCATATTGTGGTTAGCATATGTGTGTGCTTCTAGGAGAAATTTTGCCACGTGTTATGAAGCCAAAGGTATTAAAATAATTTTATGTTTTTAGATTTCACCCAGGTCACATGTGTGAACTCCAACTCCAAAGGAACATTACAAGTCGAAGTTTCTAGGAAATCAACTTCAGGCACATTTCTAAGGAAATGAAAGCGAATATGAGAATTTTGGAACATGGGTTTTGTTCCCAGAATGGAAAAGTGGTTACAATGTGATCCAATTTCCAAAATACTAAACAATTTGAAAGATATGCTTGGTTCTTTAATGTCAATCTACCCAAAATGCACAAATTTACCTATATTTGTAAACAATGCCCAAATTTGAGGAAAACACCATATCAGTGGTCAAGACAACAAGGGGAAACAAATCTCAGGTACCTTGAATAATAGAAACCATTTGTTAACATGAATTTGTTTTCTTGGGAAGGAGGATATCCACTTTGTTTTGAATATTATGATTTTTATATCTTGAATGTATCACACAATTAGGTAGATTTGAGATTGGGGGATTGGTTTTGATCCACCCCAATACTCTTTTTGTACACATATTCAAACTTAAAACAAAGTTAGGGGATGTTATGTTGATTTTTGTAGTTATGGTCGATCTTAATAATTTATATTTTATCCCTTGTAATGTATAAAACATTTGTAAGACATGTTCTTCATGTCATGTTGATTATTTGGCCATTGAAGAATTATTATAAGACATGTTCTTCATGTTGGATTTAAAAGAGAAAATTTTGAAATTTCAATTTTGAATTTTTAGCTTCAAAATAGTCAAGTCAACCCTCCCTCAAGTCAATTTAGCCTCAATGAAGAGACACACCTATTCAGGAAGGCATAACACTATATAAAGGCATTCGACCTCCTCGACAAAAGGCACCATTCGACCTCATGCAAGAAAGAAGTTTTTGGGCATCCCAACAAAGGAAAAGAAGGACAAGAAGGATGGATATCTCTCTCTCTAGCTCGTATTTCTCTCTCTAGACCTCACACATGTGAATTTTGGGCAAGTTGAAGTTGCAGGGCCAAAGTTGTGAGGCTGAGTTGTAGGATAGTTTGAATACTTAACTTGAGGGTTGTGGACCAGGTTCAATCATAAGCGTTGTTGGTCAATTCAACCTTATAGTTGACTACTTTCATTATATGTATCTCTTGTTGAATTGAAGATTTTTCCCAAGAAGAAGGTTGTTGGATTTTTCCAAGGTAAATCTTGTAGTATATTTGTGCATTTTGTTCTCTACTATCTTTATGGTTTATGGTTGAATTCTTGAAGTGTAAATTCTTAATGATAAACTAGAATTGTTAAAAGAAGATATATATCATTAGAAGTAATTACCAATATTTCAGAAATATTGTGCTTGTATCTATTGCACTTGAAAACTCAACATGGTATCAAAGCTTAGGTGAAAAAAGGACATTGAAATCACTTTTGAAGAAACTTTGGTAAGAGATCACTCTTGAGAAAAACCCTATATTTACAATCTTTCTGATCGTCTATGACTATGGGTTTGCATATGAAGGCTAAAAGCAAATTAGAAGGAGCTACACACTTTACAACTTGGAAAACAGGACTGATCTTATTCTTGTAAAGGAGGATCTCTTGGGTATTGTGAAAAGCAATGTCATTGAACCTGAAAAGGATGACGAGAAACTAAATTTTGAGAAAGATGATATTACAGCTACAAGTATCATTGTAGATTTCATCAAAGATCATTTGATCCCATACATTTCAAATCTTGAATCCTTAAAGAAAATGTATGATGCCCTAATTGATTTGTACAACATCAACAATATTGGTCAAGCAATGAGTTTAAAGGATGAGCTTCGTGATGTTAGAATGACAAGGAATCATACTATAGCCTCATATTTCATGAGGATTTCTCAATTGAGAGATCAAATTCAAGCAATTGATGAAATTATCCGTAAAAAGGAACTAGTAACCTCAACTCTTAATGGCCTACCTGAATCATGGGACTCATTTGCAACAGGAATATGTGAAAGAAAAGATATTCCAAAGTTTTATGAACTATGGATTGTGTTTACTTAAGAAGAATCAAGACTCATATCAAGAGGGAAGATTCATAGATCTGAAGAAGGTGACTCTCAGGTATATGCAACACATTTCAAGAAGGGTGGAGGAAGTAAGAAGTTTGTCTTTCAAAGAAGAAATGGAGGAAGAAGTGATGACGAAATAAGACTTGAAGAAAGATGATCCACTCCTCAAGGAAAGAGAGATATGAAAAATGTTCAATGCTATAAATGTTAGAAATTTGATCACTTTAGACATGACTGTCCTAAAATACCATATGATAGAAAGAGAAAAGGAAAGTAGCACACCTCAAAAACATATTTTGAAAAACTTCCAAAAACACCTAAGAATGAAGATCTAGGTAATAAATATTTTTTTCTATTTATATGCTCTTATTGGTTCTATTTCAGATTGTGAAGACTTGTGTCTAGTAAACAATGGTTCTTCAAGGAACATGACGTGAGATAAAGACAACCTCACAAGTCTGAAGTAAATAAGATTATCACAAAAGGTGGAACTTGGAGACAACAAAAGTTATGCAATAAAAGGCATTGGGAAGACATCGATTGAGCTTGAATTAGGTGATAATGCTCATCGTAGCAACATACTATATGTACCAAGTCTAAAGAAGAACTTGGTTTATATTCATGCTTGGAAGATAAAGGAGATAAAGTAGCATTTGTTGATGGAAAAGTTATTGTTTGGCCCAAAGGTTCTAGTATAGATTACACTAGAGTAATTGGATTTCGTGAAGGAAAGTTGTATAGACTTTTGAAGCAACCTACGAAAGCACTTGTACATAATGATATTAATCCATGTGACCTTTGGCATAAAAAGATATGCTTATCTTCACCACAAAGCTTTTCCAACTTTAAAGCAAATGGTTGCAAGTGTTCCAGATTTGCAGGATGAACATCAAGGAGTATGTAAAGGATGTGCACTTGGGAAGAATGTAAAGAAACCTTTTCCAATCAATGAAAGTAGAGCCAAGGAAGTCTTATATTTAATTCATTTTGATGTATGTGGTTTGATTCCAGTGAAATATCTTGGAGGCTCTTTGTACTATGTAATATTTATTAATAATTTCTCTCATGAGACGTGGATATACTTTATGAAGATAAAAGATAAAGTCTTTCACACGTTTTAGGAATTTAAGGATGAATTTGAAAATTTGAAGGGAAATAAGATCAAGATCTTGAGATATTATAATGGTGGAGAATATATCTCCAACGAACTTGTTTCCTTTTGTAAAGAAGTTAGGATTAAGTGGGAGCTAATAGTCCCTTACAATCCACAACAAAATGGAGTTGCTGAAAGAAAGAATAGAAGCATTGAAGGAATTGTTAAGGAAATGATGCACAATCAAGACCTACCTATGTTTCTATGGAGTGAAGCATACATGACAATTGTATACATTCAAAATAGAAGTACTCGTTGAATTTTGGAAGACAAGACCCTTGGAGAAGCTTTCACCGGACAAAAACCTTAGGTTAGTCATTTAAGAATATTTGGTTGTCCAGTTTATTTTATGTACCAAAAGATATGAGAAGGAAGCTAGAGCCTTGAGGAAAGAAAGGAATATTCGTTGGATATAGTGGGTTACCAAAGGATTATAGAATCTATTGGTCCCCCAGAGTCACACTACACTGTGCTATAGTGGCAAGCTTAGGAACACCTAAGTGAGATTCTATTTGCTACTCTATTTTTGGGATATTCTATTTTCAATCTATGGATATGGTCACATTATCATCAAGAATGTGTTCGTTATATTTCATAGGCTCTTGACTATAATGTTCTAGCTCATGTTCTTTAACCTAAGAATAGCCAAAACTAGGATGACCTTAATGCAAGTAAATCAAATTGTATATTTAAATTGTTCTCTATATATATATATATATATATATATATATAATGTAAATGATTGTGTAATTCAAACTTGAAATTAGTTAATATAGCATAATTTCATTTCACATTCAAGATGCATGCATTTCAATTTCCCCTTTAAGTGTCACAAGAAAATGAAATTATGAAGAATTTCATCACAATTATTGAATCAAAATATTTATGCAGATATAATCTCCTCAATAGTCAAATATGAATAAATAAAGGCTACCTAGCAATATCACTAGTCACTGTGGATGATTTGTATGGGTGTGCTAGTAATATGCTACCCAGTGCCCAAGTAATGGTATAATTTTCCTTTTTTTTTAGGTTCTCAACACAACTGTAACATTGTATTCTCAACATTGTTGGCACATACATAGTATGCATGTCCAAAAGAATGATTTGGCTTCAATGCTAATTTTGGTTGTGGCCCTCAATGCATTTTAAAATGGGTTGTCATTTACATGAATTATTAAAAGGCCCCTCCCCTTTTGTGATCTCATCATGCATTCGTGGAATGAAAGACCGATATACCTATATACAATGCATAGTATGCACTTACTTTTGAGTATGTCTTTCATAAAGAGGTTGCACCATTTTATTTATTTCAAGGGCCCACCATGCAACGTAAAAAAATGCCTTTTAGATTGCCCTTAGGAATCTATGGTGCATAATTCTGTGGAACCAATATCCATATATTTAAATAAGCTTCCCTCCTAAGTGGTGTCTTTTCACCTTATTGTTTAACTTCGCCCCTCTTTATTCAATATGTATTCAAGGAACCTCCATTTAAAACTTGACAAAGGAAAATTGAATAAATAATTATTTTATTAAACATGTTCATAAGAAAGCTAATAAAAACAATCCACTTGAGACATATGCAAATAATAGTGTAAGTAACCAAAGTAAGGCATTATGAATCATGCCATCTCAAAACTCAAACACATGAACTAACTTAGCAAGATGAGGGGTTGAAATAGAACACAATCTTCCAAGATGAGAATGCTAGCACTTATGAGGGTGACGACCTTATTGGAGCAATCAATCTCTAAACCCTAATTCATTCAAATGAATGAAGATTGAGATGGATTGCGACCATTGGAACCATACTCTACATGTCATTTGAAATGTGTATCAATAGAAATATGACACTTGAAAACATATCATAATGACAACAATTCGACAATCCTCATGCATATGTTAGGATGAAACTTCACAGAGGAGAAAAGTGAGCATGAATAACATGCATCATGAAAGTATGGGTGTTAGGGTTTTAATAGAAATGGACCATGAGGATCCTGGCCAATCCAAACATGATTTTAATCACCGGGACCTTGACAAGCATGGGGGGACTCAAATTTTTTGATAATAAGAAAAATTTTGGGCGTCGTTGTAGCGCCTACAACAATTGACAAATCAATGGTAGAATCCAACATCTCTGGCTACGTCCTTGCAACAAATTGAATCTTGTAAATGATGCAAGGGATTATTGAACATATAATATGGGTACTCCTAGGGTTACCTGACCTTTTATGGATGCACCCTTCCTTTGTGTCTCAACCAGGTCCTGTTAGTCATTAAACACCACATCATAAGTTCACACATGCCAATAGTTAATGATGATGTAGATAACAAGGTAGGGGGCATATTGTACATAGAAATTAAAGTGAGTTTCTAGTGTTGCTCCATTGCTAGCAAGCCTGTTCAGTACCCTGACAGAATCACTCAAGAAACCACAGTCATTGCTCCACTCCCAACAAACCTGTTCAGTACCCCAATGGAGTCGTCTACATCACCTCCCTATGCAGGATGCCTTTCTTAATCCTTACTTGAGATGAATAATACATTGCTAGTTAGCCCAACAATAATAATGAAATCATATCAATCATTTGTATTATGCTACATCCTAAAATCACAAGGTAAGCACAACACTCATAATGCAATCAATCAATCATAAATCGACTTTCAATGCCTAAACATTAGTTTAGTTAATCTTCTAAAAATCATTACGAGACCTATTTCCTTGTTAAACTTGTAAAAAAGTATCGACTTATCTTTCTCATGATAGAGCCCATCTAGTCCAAGTGTTGAAATTGGATGCTTTGATACCAATCTATAACACGCCCCTCCTAAATCCCACCACAACACAAGTTAGAAGGAGGTGGTCACTATGCTAACCTGAGATCCAAGGTAGTGTTATGGAAATGGAGTCTAATTTTTTTAATATTTTCCAATTCCTTAAACTTCATATGGAAGGTTCCATTGTACTCATCCCGTTGAAAATTTTGGTGATATAATTTTTATCCCAATCTGACATCCAAATCGAGAGATATGATCGTTTAAATTTGAGCAAATCAGATGAAGCCACACCATCAACCCTCCACGTGGATATCTTATCTATCCTCCCAATGCCATTGATACATTAGCTGCTGACCCATTCATGGCGTGGGTCCTCAGTCCAATTCAATTTTCAAGCATAAACCACATAAATGGTCATCAAATAAATATCACTACATGCCTGTGCCATGCAGTGAACATCAAAATGATCATACCACATCCAATGATATCACTCATATAGATGGTTGCATTTGTGTATTTCCTGCATAAAGAACCTTAGTGCAACACTACAACAACATGGCACACATACATCAAAATTTCACCATTCCAATCCCAATGAACCTTGAATCGATGATACAATGACTACAATACCAATTTAATAGTTCATCATGAAATCAATAAATATGAATACATTTGCAAACATTAATCTTGAATCAATACTGGAGTTATCAACTGAGATTGGGAATGCAACTCTCCACTCGACCATAAAAGTTGTAGCCAGTCCTTACTTGCAACTGTCACCCCCGAGTCGAATTCCAAAGCTTGAAGTGGGGTCTTTTTCTTTTAGTCAACCACCAAAACTGAAATAGGATGTCATAATGCCATGTTGTCTTCCTCCACTAGCAAAACTTGTTATAACTCACATTTATCAAGCATATTCACAGTCATCCAACATTTTACAATACAAAGAACTATAACTCACTTCCAAGGGAAGAGAGTCCACTATAAGGAAGGTCCATCAATGGTTAAGATGTCTATGGGTAAAGAAATCACTAATGCAGGTGGTTCCTTAGTGATTTAATCACTAGAGCTTCAGCCCCAGGGAAAATCCTAGTGGTTCATTAGCCCTCATAAGCACCTATTTAGGCGGTTTGTTAGTGAGTCAAGCACTAGAGATCTAGCCCCAAGGTAACTCCAAGTTGTTTAGCCCTCACAATAACCTGAGTGATTCTTCTGAGTCCAATAGGTTCATCAAAATAAAAGCTTCCAATGGGTTCTTCAGCCTCACAGGAAAGCCACATTCTTTAACAAAAGTCACCCAACAATCATCCCTCATATGATTCCTCAACTAGTGCCCCCTTCTATCAGGGCTCAATTCAATGTTCAAGATTACTTTCTCTCTTTCATCACTCTTTGTGTTTTTAGAAAACAAATTTGATCATTGAGTTCTCGACCAATGTCTTCATTTTTGTGCATGTGTGAGAAAGCCATTGCATGTATGAGTCGAGACATAATCAATGTCTCCATTCTCCCCTACAAAACAAACTAACTGTCATCAATTTATATGATCGCACAACAATCCATGACCTGATAGCATAACCCATGTCGCTCTTAAATTTTTGTCTTTTCTGTGTTTTTTGTTTGAGCTGAAGGACACTTGGGCCAATCCTTCCTCTCTCAGTTAAACTCAATGCATAATCAACACATTAAATTCTTTTATACAACCAAGATTGATTATTTAAAAACAACCATTTCGTCAAGCAACCTCCTACCTCAAGCTATGACATTTGTGTCCCTTTCTCAACCATTTTAAAACAGTTACAATTATTTACAAGAGAGAGAATATTAAACAAGGGATATCACAATGCACTAGAGGGGGATCAATAATGTTCCATCTTAGTGACATATCCTAATGGGTCAGAACCGTCAAACTTGTTCAAGTTTACCTTAGGAGGATGATTCCATATGTTATTATCCATTGATATATTATTGTGTAGACCTAAGGAATATTATGGGCAGCTAAATTATTTTGAGTTAAAAAAATATTTTTTGTATGGCTCAATTTGCTATGTAATCGTGTGGTTTTCTCATGGTATGATTTGTGTTGAATATTGTGATTTTCATTGTTGTCAAGGTTAGGGGGAAATTGAGATTATCAAATTTAGGGGAATATTATTGGAAATATTGTTGTCATTGATGTCAAAGATAGGAGGATACTACAAATTTCCAAGATAAAGATTACAACATGAATATTGTTGGAAATAGTGTTTGGATACCTAATTTTTTGTTGATGCCCAGTTTAAATACCCAATCTTTGGAATTTTTACCATGAATACCTAGCTAAAATGGGTGCATATGGCATATAGTTGAAAATATTATTTTTATACTTGTCCAATAGTATATGGAACTCCCTCTAACTCCATAGGAATGAGGAGATATGAAATTTTTTCTCAGGTTGGCCCAGCTAGAAAGTACAGGTCAACCCACCTAGTTTTACAACTCAACCTCATAAGTGAACATAGAAACACTATAAATAAATAATAATTGAATTTATTTGAAGTTCATACAAGCAAGAAGTGATTTGAGGTGCACAAAATAAGCTGCAGAATACTCTTGGGGTTTTAAAGGTGGAGCAAAAATGTGATTTGTGGAGTGAAAGAGTCATCTTAGAATTTTCACTGTAACTTTGCTTCTGGGAGGTTTTACATTATGAAAATTAAAGGAGATATAAGGGAGATCTTGTGTATATTGGTATAAATTTCATACATTAGCTTAGTATAATTTTAGAGATATGCACTGACGAGATTATGGTTCCTAAATGCTCCTGAAATCTACTTTAAACATGTCAACTTGTAATTTTTGCTATAAATTTTTGTACGAGATGTTTCAGACCGTGAAACCTAGATGATATATAGAGGAGATAATCATGTACTTGTGGTAGAAATTTTAGTCTTTATCTCACTGTAAGTTCAATATATGCTTTGAGGAACATAGGATTCCTGAATACTTCTAGAATATGCTTCAAACATGTTAGCTTTAAATTTTTGCTATAACTTTCTTTCTGAGATGTTTCATACTATGAAATCTAGAGAAGATATAGAATGATCTCTAGGTACATATGGTTAAAATTTCATAATTGTTTTCTCTATAATTTCAAAGATATGCTCTAAGGAAGTTATGCTTCTTGAATGCTCCTCAAATCTACATCATACAAGTTAGTTTGGCATTTTCGCTATAACTTTCTTTCCAAGATGTTTCATATTGTGAAATATTGTTGAGATAGAGGCAATATATCTAATCATATATGCTAGAAATTTTATATGTTTGTTTGCTATAACTTTAGAGATATGCCTTGTGGATGTTAGGGTTTTTGGATGCTCCTGAAATCTAATTCAAAGAAGTTAGTTTGTCATTTTTTCTATAGCTTATTTCCTAGGATTTTTAACACTGTGAAAATTTTAGAGATCCAATGAGACATAGAAGTGTCTTAGGTAAAAATTTCATAATAATATTTCACAAATTGGATATGTTTCATGTTGTACAAGTTCGATCTTTGGAAGAGGCCGAAAACAACAAGTTTTAAGAGAAGTAGACCTAGTGAAGCTAGAAGCATCAAGTAGACCTGATGAAAGCATAAATAGTAAGCAGACATAATGAAGGTAGAAGCAACTAATAGAACTAATGAAGGAAAAATTGTATAATAAACCCGATGATGGTAGAAGTAACAAGCATACATGGTGAAGGTAAAAGCAACTAATAAAATTGGTGAAGGTAGAAGAAACAAACAAACCCAGTGAAGGAAAAAGAAGCTAATAGACTTTGTGAAGGCATAAGTAGTAAGCAGACTTAGTGAAGTGGGTAGGTTCTTATGAATATTTGCAGAAATGGGTAATGATGTCTCCTATAGGTTGGTGCCTACAAATCTTGCAACAGATGGGATTGGTGTCTGATATAGGTTGGTACCTACAAATCTTGCAACAAAGGGTTTTGGTGTCCCTTATAGCTTGGTTCCTACAAATAATGTAGTATACACAAAAAACAAGATCTACATTTCTTGAGATAAAAATTCCCGTTGGACAACTAAGAATTTGTTTTCTTAAACTATTGCATGGATTTATTTGTATATAATCCATACCACTATACAAATTGTACTTTTATTTTTTTATTAACGCTGACTACTCTCATGTTCTCTAAATTTGCTCAACGAATCTCTCTATAATCTCTCGAGGCTTCCTGTTGCAAAAAAGGTTTGTATTCAACTTCTCCCATGTTATCCTATTTATGCTTAGAGAGAAATAACTAATCTTCTTAATCCTAAAAACTAATTTCCAAAATATTAGTGACTAGCCTCCTTAATCATATCAATAACCTTATCTCAAGAATGAGGTGTAAACTAGATCAAATATAACTCACTAATATCCTAGAATCTCTAAAATATTTCACTTGGATTTATAAGACTAAGAGAACATAGGAAACTTGGCTCACATAGGAAATTACAAGATGATATTATTTCCCACTTTTACTAAGTCGTTACTAAAATTTGCCTTGAACTACTTCTCACACATTTACACCTAAATTGTGCAAGAAGCTCCTTATTCAACTATATTTCTCAATACTCACCCATAGTGATGAAGGAATGATGCACCAATCCAAGCCCGTGTCTAAATGTTTCAAACATCCCTTTTGCTAAGGGCTTGGTCAAACTATCAACAACATGATGAGTTGTGGATACAAATTGGAGCTTCACTACTCCCTTTTAAATTATGTTTTGTATGAAGTGATATCTAATCTATATGGCTTGGACTAATCATGAAACATTGGATTCTCAAAGAGTTTGATATAACTCTAATTATCATGGTAAATTATTATGGGATACAAATCTTGATAAAATAAACCTACAAGCAACTTGCAAATCAAAATGTCCTCACAACTCATTATACTATCCTCCATATACTCTACCTTTGATGAGTGAAGTGCCATGGAAGTCTACTTCCTATTGAATTGGGATATCATCATTGCTCCCAAACTAAAGCAACACACTGAGATCCTCTTCCTATCTACTACACTTCCTACCAAATATGTTTATATACCCTTGAAACTTCACATCACCATCTCTAAGATATCTCAGACCATACTCCATTATGATCCTCAAATACCTAGGCATATGTGTTGCTAATATCCAATTCTCCTACCTCATCTTCACCATGAAGAAACTAAAGATATTCACTACAAAACATATATCTAGTCCGGTGTTGATAAAATACATCTAGGAATCTATCAACTTCCTATATGATGTGGGATCCACCAATTCTGAATCTAAAGTTGTCACCTTTTTTAGATTGGTGATCATGGGTGTAGCCATAGGTTTGCAGTTCTGTATTTAAATTATCTTTTGGATCTAAACTACATACTTACCATACCTAAGGAAAATATAGTCTATTTTCTGCTAAACCTCCAAACCCAAGAAGTAATGCATCATGTTGATGTCCTTGATCTCAAACTCAACTGCCATATCTACTTTTCACCCTACAATGATCTTCTCTACACCTATAAGGAAAAATACATCTACATATAGAACCAAAATAAGCATATCACATCAAACAAGTTTATAACATAAGTTAGGATGTGCTTCACTTCGGTGAATCCTATACTTAGAAAATATCCATCAATCCTAGAATACCACGTTCTTAGTGCCTACTTGAGTCCATACAAGGATTTGTTAAGCCTATAAATAAGGACACTTTCCCATTTACCTTAAAACCCCGTGGTTGTTCTATCTACATTTCTTCCTCAATGATCCCATCCAGGAAAGTTGTTTTCACATCCATCTAATGTATCCTCCATCCCATGGATGACAATAAATGCATAACTATGATAATGGAAATGTACCTAGTGACTAGATTAAAAATCTCCTCATAATCGACTCTCTCTTTCTAGGAGAACCCTTTTGCCAAAAACCTCATTTTGAACTTCTCAAGTTTGTCATCTTCAACATTCTTGATCTTGTGGAGAAACCAAGAACTTAAAATTTATTTCCCTTCTGATCTTGGCACTATGTCCCAAACATCATTCTTACTCCTCTACCATGGCATCTCACCATATTCGTTGGTTTGTTTCCTCCTAAAAATGGGAAGGCATAAAATCAATGACGTTTCTTATCAATGCCATGTAAGTAGTAAACTTCATTGAAGGCCTACTCTCCCTAAATAGGCTCCTAGGATACCCAACATACTCTTAAGAATCCCTCAATGCCTATGGGAACCATCGAGGTCCTATGACATAAGTTGAAGTGGATAATGTCTCCTCCTTCTCACCTAATTTTTTTCGTCCCGAACTAGAAACCATTGATCTCTTTGGTGACGCTAACTCAACCTTCATAGGTTCATTCTCCTCATCCTATTTCACTAAAAATGGGCTCATGTAACTTGTTGGATTCAAATTCTTCCTCAAAATTTACATCCTTGCTTACTACTATCTCCCTCAACTCTAGAATATAAACCTTGTAAGCCTTTGAAGTCTCATTGTAGCCCATAAACAAACCCTTCCAACTGGAGGGATACAACTTGGTCATATTTTCTATAGGTACATGGATATAAGCTAGACAATCGAAGATGTGAAAATGACTTACCTCTAAATTCACACTAGTGAATCACTTCTCTAATGTCTTATCTCCAACATCATGCGAGGACACCTATTCTAGATGTAGAATGTTGTGTTGCATGCCTCTGCTCTAAGAAACATGGGAAATTCCTAGCCATGAATGATAGCCTTATGAGCCCTTATGATGGATTGCTTCCTTTTCTCAACCACCCCATTCTATTGTGGGTCCCTCCTGATTCCTACCCCCTAGAATAAATCCTTGAACTCATTGGAGGTATACTCATCCATATTGTCTGCTAAAAACCTTGATCTTCTTTCCTATGTAGTTATTAGCAAGATATTTGAGCTCTTGAAACCTGCTAAGGACCTCATCCTTGCTCTTAGATTTGGAAATAAATCCATGTCTTATGAGATAAATCATCAATAAAGGAAACATAGTACTGACAATGTGAATATATGTATCTTTATTTAAAGGTGATTCACATGCTCATTTCACTATCAACCAGGGTTTGTTAACTTGCGAGGACTTTGTGTTGTATGCATACATACTAAAGTTCCTACCAAGTCTTATGCTTATTCATGAATCCTACAGGTTGCAAAAATTAAGATCTAGACAGGTTAACTTAATTAATTGGTATGGCCATAAGTTCACCCAAATACCAGAGTTCAAATCTTAAAGAATTACCCAATTAAAAAAAATATTTCTTAGCAAAGGTCTAATTTTGCAGCACTATCTACATTTTGCAGCAACCTATTGATTTTGCAGTAGTGGCTACTGGTTTTGTAACAATGGTGCAACCACCTTTACAAACACATTTAGGTAAAGAACTTGGCTTAGAAAGATAAAGAAATGGATTTAACATCAATTGTACTAAAACAGACCACACTTCAAACGACCTTAACCTACTGAACAATAATTAACTAAATACCGCAAGAAAGAACATACACACATATAAGTAAACAACTGCAAAGAAATATGCATGGGGCCTTACCTTGTGTTGAAAAATGTGTAACTAGGGTCGGTCTTCATAAATATGAAATGTACTTTTGATTCTTGTAAATTGTAAAATAAAAGAAAATTAATTATTATTTTTTTTGGAGAATTATTTTTGTCCTTAAAAGTGTCAAAATACCCTTCAAGACCAAGTCAGCTTAACAGCTGGCAAGTCGACCTAATTTGAGGAGGCACGTTGAGAAGCCTAAATAAAGGAGGTAATTCAACCTTCTTGAAGCACATTCATCTCTCACTCGTCCAAGCAAAGGAGGAAAAAGAAGAAGGCATCGAAGAAGGAAGAGGAAAAATGAGATTTCTTTTTGGGCTATTTCTCTCTCACACGTGCGAAGGAAGGCTAGGATTTTTTCAAGAGATCTAGGGTTTTCTTCTACAAGTTCATTCTTGAAGAAGGGAAGGAAAGAAGGTCAAGTGAAGGTCACAAGAATCCATCCTCAAGCTCCAGAGAGAAGATAAAGCCAATCTAAGGTATGAGGAAGCCTTCGAAGGCTAAACAAAGCTCACACATGTGGCAACAACATCTGCAGGAGGGCCGAAAATTTCAGGTCTGCAGTGGAGGTCGAAATTCTGCAGCTGGGGGTTGAAGTTGTGCTACTGGAAGAGATTTGTCTGGGTTTGACTTGTTCAAGGAAAGAACATCATCCAGAAAGGTTAGAGTTGGTCTTGGAGGGTATTGGTCTTGGAATTCGTCAATTGAAGAATCTATAATGAAGGGAAGAGATTTGCAGGTTTTCCTCTCAATTGGAGAAGTTTTGGCCCTGGCTTGCAACCTATATTCTATGTTCTTGTTATTATTTTTTTATTAGTTGTTTGATGATATACAAAAATAGTAATAAGTGAAGAAGCTAAAAGTAAGAAAAAGTAAAAATGTATCACAAGCAGTTATCAAGGAAAGAGGAATCACTCTAATCATTTCCCTATAGATTTCTCAACACCTTGAGCGGGTCTAACCCTAGGTTTTCCCTACGCCTAAAGCTAAATTTACAATGAAAAACTCAGTAGAAGAAAGTGTGCATCCACAAAAAAATATATCATTAATTAAAATTATAACATAGTCTCGACAACTACTTGTTCATCATACATTTAAACATATATATTTATAGATAGAGCAGAGGAATATTTGCCTCAATAACCAATTAAACACAAAGGTTATGCTATCAAAATAATCTGGCTTGGCTTACCAAAATGAGACTATACATGTTTGACACAGTTACATATGGAATACAAATCAGACCAGACATATTGACATAGTTACATATGAAATACAAATGAAGACCTCAACGATGCAACAACCATTGTGCATCGAGGTATCTCGAATGCTAAATTATTTACTCCTTTAGGACACAAAACACCCTTGTCAGACTAAAAGGGGTTATGAAAGCCACTTAATCTGACTGATTTTCTCATGCTTAATAGTTTGAGGAAAGATGCCAACGTCTTCATACCAACTTGTAGTTCCAATGCAAATTTCTAGGAACGATGCTCATTGTTGTTCCCTTATTTTAGCACCTTTTCGATTCAAATATGCCATCCATCCCTGAATAGTAGGCATTTGGTCAATGATACCACTGCAACCTTGGAAAATACGAATTAGTGCCCCTGATTTATTTAAAAACATATATACATATTATAGCATTACTCTACCCTTTAACTAATTCCTAGTTCTAATATATAGCGTAAAAAATAAAACCAATTAAACATGTGTTCTACCTTTAGCAACTTGTGGTATTATGGGATTAAAAGTATTTGAGTATTTCATAAGGAAAAAGGAGAGGAATTAGTCAAAATAAGGGGAATGGTTTTGCAGCAAAAAGGGTCAATTTCGCATCTCATCAAGTACATACATCCAAAATTTGATGCTACTACCATTGGCCCATAAACATCCATATGAGTTAGGACCTAGAGTCTCCTTAAAACTATGCTTGCTACTTGGAATAATATCCTTTGCATGCTTGTTGTATGCGCACCATTTGCATACTCTCTACTGCTCAATATTGTAACTCTAAAATACTTGTGATTATCTCTCTCAAAATATCCCAAGCGATCTATAATGAAAGTGCCCCATTGTCTTGTGCCATAAATCACAAGAGTTGTTATTGTGAGGAATTAGGTCTTGAACATGTTCACCTTGTTGAGAAATACAACTTTAGTAGGATATTTTTGTATAGGTTAGGTGTGAACGTATGAGAAGTAGTTTGAGACAACTTCTAGTGACCACTTAGTAAAAGTGGGAAATAATACCATCTTGTAATTTCACTGAAATCAATAAAGTGAAAGTCAAATTTCCTATGTTCTTCCAGTCTCAACAATCTAAATGAAATATTCTAGAAAATTAGTGAATTATATTTGTTTCAATCTTAGCCATACATTTCATTGTTAAGATAAAGTGGTTACTAAGGTTAAGTAAATTAGTTGCAAGGATTGAGGAGATTAGTTATATCTCTCAAAGCATAAATAGGACAAGATGGGAGAAGTTGAAACAGACATGATAACACTTGAGGGAGATGCAGAACAAGACAAGAAGGAGAGTGCATCTAAGAGGAGAAAGTGCATATTTGTTGTAGCAAACAACAAGAGGGAATCTATAGAACAACAATAAATCCGATCTTCTTCAACAGAGCCATACTTCCATTTTAGCAAGTTATACTTCTTTGTCTTGTGGTATTTTATTTATTATACAATTGCTAAGTTACAACAAATAATGGAGATGATTTCTAAGCTTTGATAATTGGAATGATAAGTTCAATTGAAGGGAAAATTCACTATGCATGTGTGTTATTCATTTATTACATGCAATATTCATTTTTACAACCATATGTGTGATTATTGCATGTTTATAAATATTCGTTTCTATGATTAAATAAGTCTAGATATAATTTATTTCATTAAGAGGAAAATAAGACAATTATCATTTAGGACCTTTCGCTGGTATTTGATTAAGATCCTTGAGGGTTTACAACAGTAGATAAACATTCAAAATCAAGGATCAAGAATTAAAGGGCTTCATTATTGTTGCTTGAGGACTAAGCACTTTTACATGGCATATTTTTTCATTTTAATTTTTATATTAAGGAGTTTGTGCAATAAATCTTAGAGATAACATCCACAAGCATTAGATTTGAGGATATATTAGGTGTTTCTTCCAGTTACATGTCTTGGAAAAGCATGGTAACATTGATATTGGAAGAAAATTATCTCTAGGATATTATTGAGAAGGTACTTACTCCACCAACAGATCGATAATAGTTAACAAACAACAAAAAAGAAAAAATAAGGCTAAGAAAATGATCTTGGATTCTATGAAGGATCACCTAATTCCTCAAACATATAAGAAGATAATAAAAAAGGAGATGTTAGATGCCCTAGTTAGTCTCTACCAAAGTGAGAATATTAACAAAAAGATGATATTTTAGAACAAAATTAGATATGTAGAGATGACCAGAACAAACACAATTACTAGTTATCTAATGAAGATCATGTAGATTAGCGATAAACTTGCAACCTTTGGAAAGAAGTTTGTAGATGAAAAGTTGGTGAACATGGTGCTAAATGGATTCCCAACTTCATAGGATCCATTTTTCAAAGGTATTTGTTCTTGAGAGAAACTTCCTAAGTTCGAATGGCTTTAGGATGATTATATCTAGGAGTATACTCAAATGGAGTCAAAGATCAGCAAGAATAGTAGAGATGTTGGACTAACCATGCCACACCTTTGGGGAATCAATCTCGTGGATAAACTGGCATCCTAGGAACATGGGAATAACTACCCATTCAAGATGATGTAGTTGGTTTGGAAGTTTACTAATGCTCGTATATTTTGGTGTAATGGAAAGCCTTTACATGGTAACAAAGCTAATATTTGATTGAGATATTCAAAGGTTTATATCAATAGATCAATTGTTGAAATCAAGGGCAAGTAGTTAAAGGGTTTTATAATCGTTGCTTGAAGGACTAAGCATTGTTTTAGGGCATATATTTTTGTTTCAATTTTCATATTCAGAATATTGTGCAACACATCTCAGAGTTGGCATCAACAAGCCTCATATTTGAGGATAGATTAAATGAAATTTCCAATTACTTGCCCTAGAAATCCGTGGTAACATTGTTATTAAAAAAAAAACTATGGGATATCATTGAGAATGTAGTATTCAAGTAGTTACTCCACCTACATATCTATAGTATTTGACAACCCACAAGAAAATGGAAGTGAATGCCAAGTAGACAATCTTGGATGCCATGAAGGATCACTTAATTCCTCACATATTCGAGAATATGATGGTGAAGGAGATGATTGATTCCTTCACAACCTCTATTGAAGTAAAAAAAATTAATAGAAAGATTATATTATGGAACAAAATTAGATCCATAGAGATGACCAGATCAAACATCATTACTAGTTCGATGATGAACATCACAGAAATCCGTGATCAAATTGCAACAGTTGGAGAGAAAGTTGCAAATGTAGAGTTGGTGAACATGACACTGCATGGATTCCCAACTTCATGGGAACCACTTTTCAAAATTATTTGTGCTCGAGATACCTTCCTAACTTCAAGAGGATTTGAGATGGTTTTATCCGTGAGGAGACTTGGATGGAGTCAAAGGATAAAATGAAGGTTTTTCAGGACATCTAATTGGTCAAACAAAGAAGAGCATAGGTAAATGACCCAACAAGGGTGAATGAAAGTGTGAGGAGTCAATGTCACAACTAGTGAATAAGGTATTGATTAAATCAAGTGCTTCATTTGTCATAAGATTGACCATTATGCATAAAATTTTCTAGAGAATAAGTGAAAGGAGAAGCAACAATAGAAACAAGCATGAACAAGTTTTTTTCCAAGTTTGAGAAATATTTCTCAATGGTACCTTTCCTTTACCAATATGGATGAAAGGAATGTTTGGTATGTGGAAAATGGAGCATCTAGGCACATGAAATCAACGCAACAATTATTTTGAAGACTACCAAATTAGGACCCAAGCGTCCAATATGAACTTCGTGATGATGCCAAGTACCTAGTAGTGGGAGTTGGTACCATTCCCTTCCATCTCCAATTAGGTAACTCTTTAGAATTTGATGATGTTTTGTTTCTTATAGGTCTCAAAAAAAATTATTTCAATTTTGGTTATGATAAATAAGGTTTATGTAGTAGAGTTCAATAACTAACAAGTCCTTATTAGGTTGAAGGAATCTATTCGAATATCAGCACAGGTGATCGAGGTTAGGAAAAGTGACTTGTACAAGTTATAGGGTGAACTTATTCAATGCCTTGTTCATAACACAATTTTTTTTTGAGAGTTATGGAACAAGAGGCTGGGGCACTTGCACTATAGAGTCTTGCATATTTTGAAAGAGATAGTCATAGGTATTCCATGTTTCAACATTGGCCTACAAGTAGTATGTAAAGGGTAAGTCCTTGGAAAGCATGCCGAGGATTCTTCCCCAAGAAACGAGCATGGGTTTAATGGGATTCTAGACCTAATGTATTCATACGTATTTAGACAAATGTCAGTAGCATCAAGCGAAAGGCGCATATACTATGTTTTCTTCATTGATGAATTCTCTCACAAGACATGGATATACTTATTAAAGAAAAACGATGAGTCTTTAGTTGGTTTCATAAGTTCAAGTCTCTTGTTGAGAAATAGACATTAAAAAATATCAAGGTTTTAAGATTAGATAATGGGGTTGATTATACCTCCAACGAGTTCAAAGATTTCTGCAAGGAGGAATAAATCAAGGAGGAGTTTATTGTTTTGTACAACCCACAATAGAATGGGGTTGCAAAGTGAAAGAATCAATCCATAGTAGGGGCTACAAAGGCCATGCTTCATTATCCTCTACCAAAGAGAAAATTAATAGAAATATGATATTGCAAAACAAACTAGGATCAATAGAGATTGCTAGATCAAGCACTATTGCCAATTACCTGATGAAGATCATGTAGATATGTGATGAACTTGCACTAATTGGAGGGAAGGTTGCAAATGCAAAGTTGGTGAAAATGGCACTGAATGGATTCCTAACCTCATGAGAACCATTTTGAAAAGCTATTTATGCTTAAGAGAACCTTCCTAACTTCGAGAGGCTTTGGGATGATTGCAACGAAGAGGAGACTCTGATGGAGTCAAAGGCTAACAAGAAGGGTGGTGAAAATAACCTAATGCTTTGATCACACAAATCCATGATAAAATTGTAGCACCTAGAGAGAATATTGGAGATGAAAATTTGGTGAGCATGGCACTGAATGGATTCCCAACTTCATGGGAATGATTTTTCAAAGGTATTGATGATTAGCAGAACCTTCCTAACTTTGATAGGCTTTGGGATTATTGTATCCAAAAGGAGACAAAGATGGAGTTAAATGTTGCACATTACATTGTCATTGATGAAAACAAGAGGTAATTGATGTAAAGGGGGATGTCCAATATGTAATACCCTCCTCCCACATCTATCCAAGCAACTCACTAGTTGGGGTAAACATGCGATGAGAGGCCACTATGATATGATTCGACCCCCTAAGTCACGTTAAGGAAGTGGAACCAATGGAAACACACTACACATACATGAAAAATCAACATTAGGACCCTCAGGGACTAATCCAACCTTTCTGCCAACCAACCCCTAGGTCCCACTGAGATTTTGGACCACTTTGACCTCTGGACGCTCTCACAGACCTGCAAGCCAGTGTCCAGGGACTATTTTGCATAGTGTTGTGCCAACGTCTCCGGGATTTGAGCCACTTGTTTAGGCCCAGAGCCTAGGTCACTGCCTAGAATTGAATGACATATTCAAAATAGTAAAATAACAAGGAAATGAAAGTACAAATGAAATTACTTGAATAAGACCTTAACTGGACCCCTATTAGACATGACAAACACTTCTTCAAACATATCACGAATATGTAATCTACAGGTGTAAATAAAAAATCTGAGCATAGGGGTCTCATACTAAGCTGAGAATCACTAAGAAGCATTGATGCCTCAACACATCAACTGCCATTTCATCCATTAGGTCATAGATACATTGTTCATTTAGTTACCAATAAAAACGTGATGAGAGTCATACATAGTTTTTGTCATAAAACATATATATAACCAACATAATAGCAACAAAAATACTAATGAAATAATAACCATATGATCCACATATAAACCAATATAATACTAATATGAATACAAGGAGAAATAACCTCATATTGATGATGCAAAATCCAAACCCGGGATGGGACTTCCACATTCCACTCGACCGTAGAATGACTAATCCAAATCTCTCTTCATCCATTCACCCCCATGCCATATTCCAATCATGAATGTGGGATCTCATAGAACACATCAATCTAAAACCATCCAGGGCTTCCAAATGCCATCCACCTCAACCCATCAACAGTGTTTCCACCTCACGATCGAACATCACAAAAGCATCATAAGATTGGTCTCTATCCAAGCCTTCCAGGGCTTCCAGAGTGTTAATTCTAACCAAGGATTCTAGGACTAGTAACTCAACCCACAGATGTCGCCGAGCTTCTAGAGTGTTTTTCTAACCAAGACTTCCACGTCTAGTAACTCAACCCACCAAGGGATTTGAGAGCGTTTGTCCAGCCAAGGCTTCCAGGACTAGTAACTCAACCCAAGTTGTTACAGGTCTTCAAGAGCATTTGTCCAACCAAGGATTCCAGGAACTAATAACTCAACCCAAGCTAAGGAAACATGAGAACCAACCAAAACAAAAACAAGGAAATAAACCCACAATCTCCATGGTTATAAGGTTAGGCAAATCCATTATCAATCCAAGCAATCCTCCATGCCAGTGACTGATCATGACCAATAATCCACATGCATATGTCATGCATGCCAAAACTAGTGAGGAAAACATACATGCAATTTGGTACCTACAAGCCAAATCCGTTGTAGTTGTTGATCCCAATGTCCTCTTGCACTTTCTTGCTCTTCCTTTTTCTTCTTGCTCCAAAACTCCAAATATTCCACACTCCTCCAAGAGTGCTCCAATAAAACTCTAAGTATCCAAGAGTATGAGAGAGAGAGAATAGAAGAGAGCTCCACCAAAACCTGTCAAAAGCTTACCCACTGATCCTAAGAAGCCTTTTTATTAATGAGGCCTCTATTTTATTCATTTTCCATTATTTTCCTTCAATTTCCTCCTCACATGCAACCTGTGACTTTTCACCTTCCTTTTCTCCTAATTTCCATTATTTTCATAAATAAGTGTGTCAAAAATGCCTTTTTCCTTTCCAAAGGCTTTGCCATTTCCTTTGCTAATTTCCTTAGCCATAATAATTGAATGAACACCCACTAGGATATTTTTCCCACCATTCAGCTTGGAATACGTGTCCCATGACCGTGGTCTTATAATTTTTTACATGGATTTTTAAACGGGGTTGTTACGAAACCCTCCCCCTTGGGGGAACACCGTCCTCGGTGTTCAATGACACATATAACCAACAAGACCGCTGGAAACAAAACATACTGCCCATGGGGCTTTATAACATAGCACAATGCAATATTTATAATGGCCATCTGCTGAAACATGACAAACATACTGTTTATTGGAGCTTTATAACACAACTGATTATGGTATTTACAATAATAACCACATATACTCATGCACATTTGCTTCACCCATTAAATAATCATACTGTTTATGGAGCTTTATAAACCCAACTTGATACAATATTTACAATAATACACACATATACACATATGCACATTTTCTCAACTAGAAAATAAAAGGATATGACACCTGCATCCGCAATAAGGGAATCCAGAGGCTCACACCTCCACCCTCAAAGTAATACCAGGATTCACCTCCTTCCTAGGAAGTCTAGAATCTGTTGTCAAAGTCAAAGATGCATCCAATGTCCAATGCTACAATCCTGTGTAACTTGTCCTCTCCGTGAATAGTTACCGACTCATTGTTCCAGGGCACACTCCCAATGTGCATTTAATTCCATCTGGCAATGCTAATGACCAAAACAAATCCATCCCCAACCTTCCCTTCTTTGCTACACAGTCCCTCGGGAAATCTAGTGACCCCCTTTCGTGCAGTCACACACCTTCCAAGTTCCGCTGACACCCCCATCTCGTGCAGTCCATCCCTTTTCAAGGCTTCCTCACATCTGAAGATACAAAAACCAAGGCATATCCAAGCCTCAAACCATCATACTGATCATAACATGCTCATGGAATCAATGGACACTATTGGGTACTAGTGTCCCACAATGTCTCTACTCCTGAATGCTTTACCATCATACTGTTTCATGTTCTAATTTCTTTTTCCATTGTTGCTAATTCTTGTAGTCAGTTTCAACCACCCAGCCAAGAATTTCATGATTTCCTGTACCAAGCACATAATTTCTGTTAGATTCAAAATAAATCGAAATAACTTCAAATCATACCTCATTGGTGGTGCGTCAATAAGGTACACTTGCAATTATGTTTGCTTCCTGCCACAATAAGTCAAACTAGCATCTTTGACCAAATCATTATGTATAAACATATCAAATCAAGTTAGCTCAAAACACAACCATCATAGATCAAAATCATAAATCACATGTAACCATCATAAAACAGAATCGTAGATCACATGTAATCATCTCAGACCAAAATCATAAACTTCATGCATAATAAAACTGAAATAAAATACTGATACTTATCCTTTAATCAATCCTTATCTTCTACCTTTGTCTTTATTCTGCACGTACTTCAGATCGGTTGCCACACCCGACAAAGACCCAGTGCCGTCTCCTCAACCAGTGCACATACATATAGTGTGCATCACACACATACAACCACACACGACATACAACACCATGAAATACATGTATCTACACCTAAAACACAACACATACACCTACACTAAGTGTACACCACAACACAATACATGTGTCTACACCCAGTGTACACCACCACACAATACATACACCTACACCCAGTGTACAACACAACACAATGCATGCTCTTACACCCGATGTACAACACAATACATACATCTATACTCGATGTGAAACCCCACACAATACATATACGTACACATAGTGCAACACAACACAAAACATCTATACACAATGTACAACACCACACAATACATGTACCTACATATGGCGTACAACAGAACACAATACATGTACTACACAAAGTACAACACAACGAGTACACATGTCACGATACCACAACTACACCATGCACATACATAGTACCGCATGCCCGCAATGCAGCATGTATGACATGCACACAATACCACATGTAGACTAGTGTCACATGTACAACATGTACACAATACCACCTGTACACAACACCACTTTCACAACGTGTGCACAACATCACATGTACACGAAACCACCTGCACAACGTGTACACAACGCCACATTTACATCATACGACATGTACAACATATACACAATGCCAGGCGTACATAAAACCACATGCACGACATGTACACGACACCATTTGCATGACATGTATACAACATCGTCTGCACACAACACCATATGTACAATATGTATACGACACCACATGCTCACAGCGCCACTTGTACAATCATGCACAAAACACCATATGTACATAGCACAACACGTAGAACATGCACACAACACCATATGTACATAGCACTGCATATACAATATGTACATAACACCCTATGTACACAACACTGCATATCCAACATGCGCACAACACCATTTACACACAACACTGCATATCCATCATGCACATAATACAATATGCACACAACGCCGCATATCTAACATGTACATAGCACCATCTATACCCAACATTACATATGCAACATTCATACAACACTATCTATACCACTCTGTACATAAGATTGCATAAACAACATGTACACACACTATATATGCACAACACCTCATCCGCACAACGTCACAGATGAAACATGTAAAACATATACAACATATGCATAACAATAGTACCACACATCGAAAACCACACTATCTCTACCAAGCAACCTTGCTTCCAGTGTCTCTCTACCATCCATGCTTATCCTAGCATGTCACAAAACACATTGTTTTCATTTCGCTGGTGTATCCTTCAGCGTTACCTGTCATAACATAAACATAGGCATAATACAATTATACAATATCAATTCATATCCATGTGATACTGACCTCATATATTCATCATGACGACTCTTCCACTTGATTCCCATAAGAGCAAGAACCTCGTCATGCCATTCACCAGCATAAACAATCATTCCTCCACAAGAATGATCCCTGATGATCCTGTCGGACAACGAAATAGATACATGGATACATACATACATATACATAAACATTAGCATAAAACAATCATGAGCTTGTTAGACAATGACATACATATGCACATATATACATATAAACATTAGCATTAAACAACCATGATCCATGATGACCTTGTCAGACACAACATACATACATACATGTATCCATATATAGACATCAACATAATCATGATCACAATATAATTACTAGATAACATAAGGTCAAGGTTAAGAGAACTCCCTTTATGTGTTCAACCCATGTGCAACATTGAGAACATCAGTTCCCAATATAGCCAAGGCATATGATGCCTCAAATCCATTCACATTTCCTTTCTTGATTACCTTTCCCATGTCTGTCCTACCATTGTCCATTTACCCCAATGGATCCAACCAATCCAACTAGTTGTTATACGCTTGCCTTTAGCCACCCTTACACATGCACTGAGCTTCTTCCAGGTCTTACCTTACTTGCTAGGTTTCATTCAGCTCTCCCCAAGCTCCATTAACTTTCCTCTTTTCCAATTCCCAAGACCCCCAAACATAAAAGGAAATACAAGAAATAAACAAGAATAAAACCATGAAAATCAATAACAATACGACACCACAAACAAAGCATCAAGGCCTTGCACCAAACATAAAAAAAACTGTAATCAAGCACAACAAATCACCAAAAGACCAAAAGCACAATACCAACAACAGATGGCATGACTCAATCCCCATGGTTCCCAATGCTTCCTAGGGAATCTCAACCTGAGCCTTCTTCAAGATTCCATTGAAATTTATTTTCCATGTAATTCTCTGTATCATACTGCCATAACACATGACTGTTAATGCATAAATAAACATAACAATACACTAGTCACCTTACCTTACTGTGCTAAGCATGTTACTTTCAACTGAACACATCCATGTCATCTCTCCCAGGACTCCAATTTATTTAATAGACCTAGCTATAACTAGAAACCAACTGTTATACCTGTCAAATACATGTCCATGAATATAGCACATATCTACATAATGTTAGATAAAATCAAGGTTAAGAAGACTTCCTGTATGTAAAGTACTCATTCGTTTGAAATTAGGGTTTCCAAACATAGCCAAAGGAATTCTTTCCCAATTCCTTTCTTTTACCTTTTTACCTTGTTGCAATCAAGGCTTACTATGTATTGTCACATCACCCAATTGTTAGTTATATAAACACATCAATTGTTACCTTGTCATGCTAATACCAAGCATGTTTCCTGCAACTGTTTACATATGTCAACCACATGTTCCAAATATCAAGACAATCATATCTATCAATTTGAAATCAACCTTTACCAAGACTAACAATCATATCATAATCCATAGTCAACTCATAGTCATTAGACATAATGTTACAACTGTCACCTACTACACTCAAGTACATATCAACTATCTCAACACATATGTGTTAGTACAATCATATTAAAACAAGATGATTGGAACACATACTAATATTATGCAATTCATCAAACATTCAACCAAATTGCAAACATACCATGTTAATGAAATCAACTAGATGACATAATAGACACCAAACACTCAAACACCAAATAGACGACATAATCAAACAATGAAGCACCAAGTAGACGACATAAGCAAGTTCATACCTTAATGTATCTTAGGGGAGGCTATCTTGTCTGTACAATCAACCCATATTAGCATGATATAACTTCACAACATATCAACTCAACCAAAAATAAGGTCATGATATCCATAATAGTCACTAGCTAACATGTCCACATCATAAGCTCATAAACATTTAACATTCATACATAATAATCACATCCGCACAATCAATCTAGATTAGTATGACATAATATCACAACATATTAACTCATACCTGAATCATAACCCTAACCATTCGCATAGACCAATCCAACTTAGTATGATACATATAACATCAAGGTCTTAATTTAACAACCCTAATCATTAAGTTACTAGCATATAACAACATGTTATATATCATGCTCATCAACAACATATAACCTAATCATCAATCTAACTATCATATAACAACAACAATTTAAACTATAACATACTCATCAACAACATTTAACATAATCATCAAGTTATCTAACATAACATGTTATATACAATGTATACAACCACATGTTACTGCCATTCATGACTATCTGACACATGTGCACATGACTACACTAATCAACTAGCATCTATCATGTATGTAACCATAACATCAATAAAATGAAAAGCATACACATGACCATAATGCATATAACAATACTTAAGCTACATACCTACATGCCCAACCTCCAAACCTGTATGACGATTTTCTCTTACCCTGAAGTCCATTGTTGCAACTTCACTTTAATGATCTGCATCTCCCGCTCTATCTCAGCCAACAGATTAGCATCATAACATACCAATATAATCATGATGACCTAATTGAATACAATGACCTCATGCACAACAACCTTCACCATGAAAACACATGCATAACAACATATAGACACTGCCATGCATGATAAATGCATTTACAACCATACACTCATGACGACACACCATCAACCTTCACATGGCGGCATCACTACCACCATGACCAACACCATGCAAATACAACAAGCACATGGAATACAAGCATAAGGAACACATATGTAACTGACATGAATGCATGACCAACACACCACCCATCTAGTCCAAGGGGTGAACCATGCTCTGATGCCACTATGTAACACCCTCCTCCCACATCTACCCAAGAAACCATCTAACTAGAGTAAACATGCGACGAGATGCCACTTTGATATGTTCGACCTCCTAAGTCACATTAAGGAAGTGGAACCAACAGAAACAAACCATACAAACATGCAACGTCAACAATAAGACCCTCAAGGACCAATCCAACCTTCCTGCCAACCAATGTGTGGGTCCCACTAAGCTTTTGGACCACTTTACCTCTGGAAGCTCTCATGCTATGGGCATGCCAGCATCCAAGCAGGTTTTTATGCTCTCACAGGCTTGCAAGCTAGTGTTCAACGACTATTTTACACAGTGTTGTACCAGCATCCTCGGGATTTGAGCCACTTTTTTCAGGCCTAGAGCCCAGGTCACTGCCCAGAATTGAATGACATCTTCATAACAATAAAATAACAAGGAAATGATAGTACAAATGCAATTACTTGAGTAAGACCTTGACTGGATCCCTACTAGCCATGACAAGAATTTCGTCAAACATATCACAACTATGTAATCTATAGGTGTAAATAACATATCTGAACATAGGGGTCTCATACTTAGTTGAGAATCACTAAGAAGCATTGATGCCTCAACACATCAACTGCCATTTCATCCTTCAGGTCATAGATACATTATTCATTCAATTACTAGTAAAAACTTGTGAGAGCCATACATAGCTTCTGTCATAAAACATATATATATATATATATATATATATATATCTATATATATATATATATATATATATATATATCTATATATATATATATATATATATATATATATATATATATATATATATATATATATATATATATATATATATATATATATATATATATATATATATATATATATATATATATATATATATATATATATATAACCAACATAATAGCAACAAAAATACCAATGAAATCACAACTAGATGATCCACACATAAACCAATATAATACTAATATAAATACAAGGAGAAATAACCTCATATTGATGATGCAAAATCCAAACCCGGGATGAGACTTCCATGTTTCACCCGACCGTAGAATGGCTGAGCCAAATATCTCTTCAACCATTCACCCCCATGCCATATTCCAAGCACGAATGTGGGATCTCATAGAGCACATCCAAAACCATCCAGGGCTTCCAAAGGCCATCCATCTCAACCCATCAGTAGTGATTCCACCTCACGGTCGGACATCACAAAAACATCATTAGATTGATCTCTATCCAAGCCTTCCAGGGCTTCCAAAGCGTTTATTCCAACCAAGGCTTCCAAGACTAGTAACTCAACCCACAACTGCCACCGGGCTTCTAGAGCATTTGTCCAACCAGGGCTTCAAGAACTAGTAACTCAACCCACCAAGGGCTTCCAAAGCATTTGTACAACCAAGGCTTCTAGGACTAGTAACTCAACCTAAGTTGTTACATGGCTTATACAGTGTTTATCCAACCAGGGCTTCCAGGAACTAATAACTCAACCCAAGCTAAGGAAACATGAGAACAAACCAAAACAAAAACAAGGAAATAAGCCCACAATCTCCATGGCTATCCAGGAAATGCCAAGGCTAGGCAAATCCACTGTCAATCCAGGCAATCCTCCATGCCAGTGACATATCATGACCAATAATCCACATGCATATGCCATTCATGCCAAAGCCAATGAGTAAAACATACATGCAACTCGGTACTTGCAAGCCAAATCCATTGTAGTTGCTGATCCCGATGTCCTCTTGCACTTTCCTGCTCTTCCTTTTCTTTCTTGCTCCAAAAATCAAAATATGCCACACTCCTCCAAGAGTGCTCTGAGAAAAATCTAAGCATCCAAGAGTATGAGAGAGAGAGAGAGAATAGAAGAGAGCTCCACCAAAAACTGTCAAAATCTTACCCACTGATCCTCAGAAGCCTTTTTATTAATGAGGCCTATATTTTATTCATTTTCCATTATTTTCCTTCAATTTCCTCCTCACATGCAACATGTGACCTTTCACCTTCCTTTTCTCCTAATTTCCATTATTTTCATAAATAAGTGTGCCAAAAGTGCCCTTTTCCTTTCCAAATCATTTTCCATTGCCTTTGCCAATTTCCTTAGTCATAATAACTGAATGAACACCCACTAGGATGATTTTCCCACCATTCAGCTTGGAATACGTGTCCCATGACTGTGGTCTTATATTTTTTTACATGGATTTTTAACTAGGGCTATTACACAATACATAAACAATATCTTTCATGATGCAGTAGTAATCTCTATGAAGCAATATGGTAACCATATCTCTTACATGATCTCATCACCTGAAGATGAAGGATCTTGAATTTATTTGAGCTTTTGAAGTAGTTATGGCGACTTAATGCTCCTATAAACTACATGGTTGCATAGATATTATTGATAGATTTGCAATGGTATATCATGCTTTGAAAAAATTCTCCCAGATGAGAAGTTATGGCAATTTGAAGATAAGTACTAGTTGGAGGCCCAAACTATAGGGGAAACCCCACAATATTAATATGTTAAAAATTACACATCTTTTGAGCACATATACCGTAAATTGACCACGTCAATGAAAAATTTGAGAAGAAATTGCATGATCTTCAACCTATTGTATTATGTGCCTTTTCACTGATCGAATGACTGAGTTCCAAAATCGATGGTGGATTTTGTTAGAAGTTGAATGATATTTAACACATTAGCAAAGCCAATAAAAAAAATTACATGTGGTGTATTGTGAATGGTTGGAAGCAATGAAATAGAACCCATAATCGAATGACACATGGCACACTGTGGCATGCCATAAGAGATGGTGATGAAAACACAATCAACATGACACATCATTTGTTGACATCAATAGGATGACATGGCAGCACTAGGGTGTGACATGTGGCAGGGACGATGGCACATTTTGGTTGGCAGAAAGTCCAAATATGGGTAACACATGGTACCCCTCATGGGATTCCATGCAACATGATAATGTCATGATGATGTCATCATGCAAAATACCAAGGACCCCGAGGGATCAGTCTTGAGGCATTGTTATGTGAACAAGGTCATATGGGAAAGGAAGGGTTGAGTATGGGTGTTGTCATTCCTAAGCCCCAAATCGTATGGATTCCATTGGAAAAATGTTAGAGCATGGGCATATGACCAATCTGTTGAATTTGTTCAAGCCCTGGGATCTATCCATAAACTTTGGAGTGTGGTCGACTCTCTTGGCATCATACTACATAGTAGGGATCAGATTACATAGTAGGCACCGGGTTGTATAGCAGGCTTATAAATACATACGCCCATGTCTCGCACAACACACATTTCAATTAAATTCATATGAAATCAGTTTTCGAGATACTACAAATTTTTGGTTTCTTCTGGTTACATATGGATGTGAAGGATATAGTTTCTTGATTACGTTCTGATCACATTAAAATTCTGGATGGGTTGCTTTGTTCTGGTTGCATTTGCGAAGGAATTGGTTCTGGTTCCATTGGCCTTAATGGCTCCATTATAGTGACAATCCTACATACTTGGTGACGGTTTTGGTAGAAGTTTGAATAAGTTCTCTTCCATATTCATAGAGTTCATATCCAAGTCAATTACGACACATCCAACTGAAAGTGTGGTTGATTGAATTAACACGATGAATAGAAGGGTGGCCTGGCAAACTCATGCAACGATGATTGGCCACATGTGTTGATAAGAGGAGTACATATAGTATGTTGATTGCACTCTGCTCCTTGTTCATTTGAACTCTTAGTAATTAATAATTCTATATTGAAGGCATTACCCCACAAGAAACACATGGTAGTGCCATTGGTATTGAGTTCCAATGGAAACTTCTAGGTCACGGGTTCGACCTCAACCGGTTGGTAGGTTCAATTTGTAATTTTTCTTATACATACATACATACATACATACATACAAACATACATACATACATACATACATACATACATACATACATACATACATATATATATATATATATATATATATATATATATATATATATATATATATATATATATATATATATATATATATATATATATATATATATATATATATATATATATATATATATATATATATCTATATATATATATATAGTTTGTAGCATCGACACCGAAAAATGACAATAGATAGAAGTGCACCCGAAAAGAGGAAAATTTTAGAACACTTAATTTGATATATAATTTTGTGTGGCGTTTATGAGTTTTTGGGCTCAATATTGGTCCAAATTGAGTTTTAAAAAAGCATGGTGATCAAGAATCAATGGTGGATGCTTCTAGAGGCTTGGAAATCCTTGTTAACAAATATTTAATGATCATAATCTCTATTTTATGTTTTGAAGATCTACAAGTGGGTTGCAATGGTTTTGGGTACATGATGAAAATAGATTCTAAGAAGTGGTTTGAGTGACCATATTTATGAACAAGTTGTAACAGAGTCTTGAAGGAAACTTGATAGCTAGTGACAATGGTTTATATGACTATCTTTGTAGTGGTAATAATATTTGTAGGTGTGGCATTGAATGTAGTGACAATATGTGCAAGTTGTGATGATAGTGACTATATGCACAGATTGTGATGGTGCCAATAGTGATTGTATATTGTGATTATTTTTGTATATCAACCATATATGATGAAAATGGATCCAATTTGAAAATTATATGGTCCACAATAAATTGAAGAAGGAGGTGGGTGCCTCCACTAAGGTTGGGACCTCAATTTGGTTGGAGCCTAGATCAAGTTGGAGCTCATTTATCACTGAGGTTGGAGGCCCTACATCACTGAGGTTTGAGCTTAGAGAAAGTTGGATCCCGCTTATCACAGAGGTTGGTGCCTCAATCAGGTTGTATATTACAATGGGTAGTTGCTTGCATACTTTCGAGGGTGGTGCCTCAATCAGGTTGTAGCCTACCACAAGTGGAAACTTTCATTACTTGGGGGTGGTTGCCTTTAGCAGGCCAGAGCCTTCAAATCTTCTAATAAATTAAAGATAAATAAGAAGAAGGATATGTAGTTTTCTCCCATATGGGTTTCCACGAAAGAAGCTTGTGTCTCTTTGTGATGGCTTCTTGATCTGTTATTGATGTGATGGTAGCTTTATGATGCATTGTTCCTTCTGATGATATGATGCTTATGTTTATGGTTCATTTCTATATTATTGTTTGATTATGAAAAATTATGAAATGGTAAAATTTCTCTCACACTAATTCATTCCCACCTCCCCCCAGTCTGACCTTTGGGCAAAAAAGTAGAATCTAAGCAGGTTACCTCCAGAATAGTTAACTACTAGAAGGTTGAATTCAAGGGAAAATGGCCATGACCAAAGATGTGTGTAAGCCCCCTATGTTTGATGGGTCCAACTATGTAGTATAGAAGGCAAGGATAGAAAAATATATCATTTCCTTAGGAGCAGAAGTTTGGGCAATTTTGGAGACTAATTATAGATTCCCTAATGCCATTTCAACAGATGTAGCATAAAAGGTAGTCTACAAATGCACAATCTTAACATGCTATCTTAAGTGGGTTGGAAGAATAAAAAATCAACAAAATAATGTAGTGCAAGGCAAACCATGATGTATGGAATAGGCTCAAAACTTATTATGAATGGGATGTGATAGTTAAAGAAGTTATGTTGCAATCCCTTAGGGGTGAGTTCAAAATCTTGAAGATGGAAGAAGATGAAGATATTGTTAGGTAGTTTCTTTGAGTATACAATATTGTCAACTCCATTGCAGGCCTTGGTGAAGAAGTGAAGGATAGTTATGTTGTCTAAAAAGTTTTGAGATCCCTTTCTCCAAGATTCAATCCCAAAGTAGCAACCCTTAAAGAACTACCAGGAGTGGAAAAGATGACCGTGGACATGCTTCATGGAACTCTCTTAGAATATGAACGTATAATAAAAGAGGAAAAATTAGGAGACAAGGAAGCAACATTCAAATAAACCAAACAAGAGAAAAGGCAAGAAAATCAAGTAGATTCTAACTTTGATAAAGAAGAAGTTAAGTTCGTTCGAAAGCTCAAAAGAAGGACTGACAAGTTTAGAGGTAAGGTTCCTTTCAAATGCTTTGAATGTGGAAGGATATGTCATTATGCATCTAAATGTACTTATGCCAAGATGAATGATAGTGATGATGAGTCAAGATTCAAATCTAAGCATCAAAATAAGAAGCAAGCCAGTAAGAAAACGTATTTCTACTCAAAAGAACAAAGTGATAGTGAAAGCAATGAAAGTATGACTAATGAAGAAAGGGGTGAAATATTAGTTGAGGTTGAAGAACCTTAAGTGGAAGTGGATTATGAGGGAGAACTTAGAAGTTCACTAAAATAAATAAAGATCCTCAGAAAGAAGGAAGGTCAACTAATGCAACAAGATCAAGACAAAAATCTAAATGAAGACACCATTCTCGCTCTCAAAGCCGAACTAGAAGAAGCAAAATGGGTAAAGGAATTTTTGTCTGAAAAATTAAATGAAAAGGAGAAAATTTGTGAAATACTAGAGGAAGAAGTTGTTCTCTTGAGATAAAAATTGGATTAAATCAGTTCAAATTTCCACAAAGGAACTGAGTCCCTAGATCACATCCAAGGCACCTAATAACAATGGCCCCCTAAGCTCGTCAAATGAAGATCATCCAAAAATGCTAGATCAGACTTTCATAGCATCCAACGTCAACTCTCTTGAATATCCAAAGCAAGTAATTAACCAATCTAAGCATGTTCATTGCAATGTCTCGCAGTACAATTCTAGGAAGGAACGAAGTACAAGAAACCAAAATGAGGGGAAAGGATCCACACGTGGAAATAAAGCAAATGTTCAAAATAAAAAAAATAAACATGACTCCTCACAAAGCATCCACAAGAAAAAATGAAGCAAGAATTGAAGGTCAACAAAGGAATATGGATCCTCCAAGGAATAACTTCAGAAGGTCAAGATCTCCTTCTATGTCCAGGTATCAAAATAATTTTTTTGGTTATTATTTTTCAAGCACAAAGTTTGGCCATAAAGCACAGGATTGTAGTACCTATGACATTGTAAGATATAAAGGATATGATTAGGTGCCTATATGGATACATGTAGACCAAATTAGGAGAATACCTCTTCTGTTTCCACAAGTATTAAAGCCTAATGTTGAATGCTTCATATGTCACAATGAAAGTCATATAACACGAGATCACAAAATTAACTCAAGATGGCATAAAAGAGAAGGAATTCCCATCAATACAAGGCTTAATTCTACAAGAAGGAGAATAGGTCAAGAAGGACCCTGATTAAGTCTAATCTCTTAAATATAATCTCTTGGTGAAAGCTTCTTCAAGACTATCATTTGTTGAATCAAAACTCGAAGAAGCAATTCTATGAGGATAATATGTATGAAATTTACACGTATTAATATGACTCGATGATGATATCTCATATGTAAAGTAAGGATAGGTGAATTTGAAAACACACATGTTCTATTAGATGCAGGAAAGAGGTAGAGACATCATCACATCTACACGTTCATAGAACAATTCATGAGAACTTTGAGGAAAACATGTATATAGGACAAGTAATATCAATCAAGGTGGCATGGTCTCAGGGGGAGACTTTGAAGATGCAAGAAAAATTATGAGAAACGTTGGAAGCATGGTCTTAGGAGCAGACTCTGTCAAAATGACATCATGGTAGTAGGAAAATAACATGGTTCAGTCGGGTTCATAGGACCGTACATGAATAGCTTATGGAGGTTTGACAAATACTTAGAAAATGCAGAATTAAGTTCTCTCTTAAGCATGGTAGTTTTGATATAGATCCACAATCATTTTCCCTTGATGTCAAAGGGGGAGAGATTGCATACATTATTACAAAGGAGAGAATGTAGGTATCAACAGATGGAGCATCTTTGCAGGGGGAGACTTTATGTTTTGGGTATGACATCAAATGACCATCAATGTTTGGTGGTGTTGCCATCAATGACAAAGGGGAATATTGTTGCACATAATGTTGTCATTGATGACAACAAGAGGTCATTGATATCTGATCGAATTTGGATTAGGGGAAAAAATTAGCTCAAAAATTAAAGTGCTTGTAATCATGAAAAAACTGAATGAACATGTCTCTCTTATCAAAATGATCGCATTGCAACTCGTTTTGTTCAAAACAGAGTTCGTATGAGGAAGTTAGAGCCCGCTGACCGTTTCACCAAACATGCAAAATTTTGAAAAAAAATGGTTGACTGGGCATCCGTACAACCCAGTCAGCAAGGAGAAGATTCCTTAGAATATTCCTATACAGGTGGATGAATCATATGTTGACAAATGGCATCCTGTTATTTGACAATTGAGTTTGAGTTGGACCAATCAGAAGGCGACACGTGGCAAGCCCAGAGGCCGCCACGTGTCCCTATAGTGGTATACCAAAATTTTTATGAGGCGCTGCGATTCGACCTCGCGACCTACCATCCACTAGCCACATGTCTTACTGCCTCTGCTACCAGTTTTTACTTAACCCATAAGTTCACCGCGCAAACTTAAGGTTTAACGGTGTGAAGGTTGGCGGTTGGGGAGGGCAGCCTACAGGCTAGCCTGCTCCATTTGAACGCGCAATGGTGATGCTAACGGTTACAAAAAATGGTCAGCTAGTTCCAGCGGACAACATGACTCCATAATCTCTAACAATTAATGTAAGGCATGCGATCGCCTCCATGAAGACTGCTAGAGTAATGGTTAATGGAACTGCTCTTAATGCGATAATCCATAATTAATTCTTAATTAATACCTAGTTAATTTGAAGTTAATATTGAGTTTAATTCGGCAGCAGTTTTGGCACTTTCACCAATTTCAGCCCTTCCACCAGTTTTGCCGGACTTAACTGGAGTCCCTCCAGTTTTAGCAGAGGTTTTTAAGGCCAAATTGGAGAAAGCCATAGATTGCTCAGATTTCGACCAACTTTGAAAAATGAATAGTCAATTTTGGATGATTTTGACATTATGAACAAAATGGAATAGGTTTCAGAGGCAATGGGGCACTTCTTTATGTGATTTTTCCACATTGAAGTTTTATGAAGCCTAGGGCCACTAGGGAGGAGGTCAAGCCCAGAACAACTGTAGTCCATTTGCAGAGTTTGGAGAGTCATATTAGGGGTTTTGGGATGCTCTGAGTCCATTGAAGTAGATTTCAGGAGTTGTAGAGAAATGTAAACTGTACTTTTTCCATTTTGAGCAAATACAGAGGCCTAAGCCATGGAAGTTGGACCAAGGAGATGTAGCCCAGGAGGGGTGAACTCCTTTATCAAAACATTGTGTTAAGTGTTTTTATTGATGGTTTGTTGTTCATTTGTTTATTGCTGTTCAACACCTGTCTTTCATGCTATTCTGCTCATGATTTCACATAAAACTTGACATTAAATTTACTGTTTCCAATCACAAACAACATAAGAGAACCCTGCACATGAAGCAATAGACAAGCATGTGTTTATAAATATGTAATTGAAATTAGCACATCGAAACTAACATTCAACTACATATCAAGTTGGTATTAGAGGAAGGTTTATTTTATTGATTTCTTGAGATTTGTGCAAGGAGAATTAACAGTGTGCAAGTTTATGTGATGGCAACTTCAACAAGTGATGTCTCTAATCTCTCTTCCTTAGCAAGATTCTTTGATGAAGAAATGTTACAAGAATTTTTCATCATGAGAGATATGGTGCAAGAGATGATTGAAGATAGGAAGGAGAACACTATACTTAAAGAGTAGTTGATGGCCATGAAGGAGGAGAAGCAAGAGCTTCTTGAAAAGATGCATGAGATGGAGATTTTACTTTATGATTCCAAGGAAACCCTAGCCAAGTATGTGCATGAACATGAGGTATTCAATTCAATTTTATCTCCAGTTTCCCCTCAAAATGAATGTTTTGGTGCTTTTGAAAGACACACTAGAGGAATAGGGTCCAATTATTGATGAATATGGGCTATGAAGGTGTTGATGGCGCTGGACCCACCAACATGTCAAGGGGATCTCCTCAGTATAAAGTCCCAATTAGACCTCAGACCCTTTGGTGTAGGAGTCCCAATAGTGGGTTGTAAAGCAATGCCTTGACTGCGATGTCACACAGAGGCAAGTAAGATAACTCTGTCAGTAGCAAGGGTGTGACCGCTATAGTGAGTCAAGGAAGGTGAATGAGAGGTTCTAACACATTGGGGGTGAGATGAGTGCGCCCCTTGGCAACCTGTAGTAGTAATCAGCTAAGAAGGGAACACACAAGCGAAGATGCATCACAAGCTGGAAAGCAGGTTAGCCAGAAATCCAAAGCGATGGTTAAACCAACAACACATCTGCAACAAGATTCATATAATTTCATACGAAGCAGTTCATACACAAATACGTAAGTTAAACAACATACATTACTAAGCAACCAGAACAGTCCAACTATAATCACAACATATGCATGAAAATGTGTTGGCTCTTATTATATAAAGAAGTGTAAGTCCCAATCATAAAATACATCCATGTAAACTTGATAGCCCCAACAATGGAATGTTACAGCCACATCTGCCTGCTCATATAAAGAGATGAACTAGCTTCGTGCAATGGAGAAGCCAAGGCGTGTTACAATACTGTCCAAGCTTTCTCCAAGATAGTCTTATCAAAAGCTTGGCTGACCAAAAGCCCATACAATAAGTTATGCGGGACTATTTATAGCAAAGGGTGGGGTGACCCTTGACATTCCCCTTTGTGACAGTTCATCTACTTTCATGACTCTTCATATACTCTATGACTGTTACATCCAATTATTGGCACTTGACTTACACTTGACATGACGTTACATTACAATGCATATGTACTTGTGTGAGACAACATGGCTTGAGAAAGCCATGCAAGAAATCATTGACACTTGGTCCGTTGTGATGATACCAACTCTTTGGCGTGCTTGTGATGGTGAAGGTGGTGAGCTGATGCAAAGCTTGGTTATCTGTTATGGTGTGCATGCACCTCATGGTGACATCTTGCTGAAGCGAACTCTTACCTCCATTGCAACCGGTGTGTTGGTTTAGTTCCTTCATCCAACTCGTTTGCTAACATGCGCATGGTTTTCTTGGGTGCGAATGAATCGGCAACACACTGATGCATAGTGACTGTGCTGATCTTCAAGTGTGTAATGGTGGTCATGTGCGTCAACTTGTTGAAGTAGATGTTCATCTCCAGTTGGACTTGCTTCTTGTCTTCGCCTTGGTGAGTGTGCTGAATGGGTTGAATTGCATGCGTGTACAGAATGACATCCATGTTGCTGAATTTCTTGCATGTGATCAACAAAACTGCTCACCATGTCTGCTCCGTGCCAGCTGTTGGGATGGATCTTTAACTTGTACGGGCACAGTTTCATATGTGAGTGCATGTTGTGCCCACTGCTGTTCTTGTTCTTGCTACCACTCATTCGTTTGTTTGTGCAGCGTCATGTTCTTCCTTGAGTTGCTGCTTCAGCACATTCAACTCCTTGTTTGTTCCATTATCTGTCTTCGTGCAATATTTATGTCACACCGTCACCTCATAGCACGAGTCTCCAAAGTTTCTTTCATCATCAGTGGATCTACTTGATCTTGCAACTTTGTTCCGACTCTATGTTTTCAACAACCTTCCTCTTTCATTTTCTATTTTCGTTGCATTCCTTGTGTTTTCCGCATTTGCTGTGTTCGCTGCATTCGTTACGTTCGCTGCATTTGTTGCATTTGGTATGTTGCCTTCAGCTGCTATTCATGATGCTTCTCACTGTGATATCTTGATGTTCTTGTCTACGAACAACTTGATATCTTCGTGAGTAGGCAAGCTCATAGACATTTGAACGACTGCATCTCCAGGTGTACTCTAAATGGTGTCTTCAACTCTATCCTCTTGAAAACCATTGTACTTGCACTGCTGAGAGGCAGATGAACACCTGCAATACATGGAGACATGGAAACATTCATGGCAAGCAATCTGTCAGTCGAAAACCAAAATGAACTTGAGAACTGACTTTCAACATACCTATATGACTGATCATGAAGGTTGCACAATTTCGGCCGGGAGTTCGGGAGACTGAGTGCCAGGACTGCAAAAGGCATAGTCTGGGCTACTGGGAGATTAGATGACTGCTAGAACTGCGCAATGGATAGTCCAGTCTAGTTGTTGACTGCTGGAATTGTGTAATGCGCAATCTTAACTGGCAGTGGCTGCATGCTCAGTGATTGAATTGCACAATTTTCTAGGCCAACAGTCACTGC
The DNA here is from genome assembly GCA_031772625.1 of Pinus tabuliformis. Taxonomy (NCBI): domain Eukaryota; kingdom Viridiplantae; phylum Streptophyta; class Pinopsida; order Pinales; family Pinaceae; genus Pinus; species Pinus tabuliformis. Next base: position 1,535,092,645 of record CM062820.1, on the reverse strand, counting down.
CCCTCAGAAATGCGCAAAAAAGTCCTAGAGGATAGTGCTTAGGCAGAAATGTGCATTTTTGGAGAGGAATACGGAGCCTTTCTTCCCTAGATCACGTAATGTTGTCTCAGTGAAGGTAGAGTCTGGACCAAGGTTGGTCTGACTCGCCAATGGGAAACTGAAAGAAAATATGACAGTGGATGCATGGCGACACTTAGTGAAAGTAAAAGTGATTGACAGTGCATGCAAACATGAATGAAAGATTTAGTAAACAGATCAAAATGCATGTGAGTGAGGCGAGTCACCGAATTGTTGTCCGTTCATGAAAAATAGTTTCATGCATGTGACAACAATGAGATAGCAACGAAAACTGAAACAGAGCTAGGAAAAGCTAGTATACTTGTAAACGACAACAAACATTCAAATAAATCAAGAAAACAAGACTCACATGAGCAAATACACAAAAAGCGACAGAAATGCTGAAAAAGACAAGTTGAGGCCACTTACCCGTGAATAGCTGAGCCAAATGTGTGAAGAGTCCTATATGTGCTGTGGGATGTCAGAGCTCCAAGATCGATGTGAAAGAGTGAGCTCTGATGTGTCGAATAAATAATTTTAGGCTCACGACGTGCATGCCACAAATCTAGGAAAAAGAAACACTTGGAGGGAAACTTCTAAAACAACTTTACATGTAACCTCTGGCTACTAAAAATAGCTCCTTGAATCATGGGATGCCTTTTGCATGTTACCTTTTGCTATTCTGAGAAGAACAAGTCATGCATGCATGCAAGTCAAGTTTCCTTGGTCCCGGGCATAACTGGTCAACTGGACTGCTCATGCATGTAGCTGCTCAACTGCTTGAGAAAAATGTGCATTTTTGGCTAGGAGCTGGGCTGACTACACAGGAGGTTTACATAATTTTTGGGTAGAGCAGCTAACTACTTCCTAGATTTGCACAATTTCTGGGCTGAGCAGCCTTGCTGGGGAAATTTGCACAATTTCTGCTAGGAGTGTTGGCTGACAGAATTGCACAATTCTGGAGCCCAGCAGGCTACTAGACAAAATTGCGTAATTTATGGAGGGAAGGTTGCTTTCCCTCCATAAATGCATAATTTTCTTAGGGAAGCTGCTCAGCCTGCAGCTGGACCAAGTCTGGGTGAATAGCCTGTGAGGGGAATTCATCGCACTATGCTCGACAGGCTGCCTTTGTGCATGAAAAACACTGAATCTTGTGTACTTGATGAAGCAAGATAAGGTGTTCTGGAAGGTTGGTAGGGAGGCTCCAAAATAGGCTAAGGAAATATTTTGGAGGGTGGTTGTAGCTGCTACAACACTTGGCAACACACTGGTAGAACTCCATCTCTCTAAATGGACCTTGTTCATGAAAAGCAAGTCTAACACCTGCGAAAGTATTGTTCAGTTCTCAAATCATCTTGGTTTCACACTAGCTTGATTGTAAGATGTAGGATCTGCCAAGATCTTGGTCGATTGACAGACATTCCAAGCCAAGGCAACACAATTGTTTCGATTGGGGTTGAGGGGTATAAAGGTGCACAAGTAGTATAGTCGTCAGAGTCTTAGTTTCATCTCTGGTGTTGCTCCACTGCCAGCAGGCCTGGATAGTACCTCGGTGGAGTCACATAGGAACACAAGCATGGCTCTGTTGCCAACGAGCCTAGTCAGTACCCCGACAGAGTTACTTGCATCACCTCCCTGCGCAGGAAGCCTTTCTCTTCTTTCGCTTTATTCATTTCTCATTTTGAGTTTTTTTACTTTTGATTTTTTCATTTGTCATTTTTTATAACTGTGCATAGCACTTATTCATTTCAGAGGCGGAAGAGGGATCCCGACTTATTTAGAGAAGAAGAGGTTGTTCCAGTAGAGAAGTAGTTTATTGTATCTTTGACGTGCCTGTTAAGGTTTCCCCCCTCACCTTGCTCTACTTGACTGAGATGACAAGGGTTAACCTAAAAACAACCGACTAAAGAAGGTGACACTAGTCAACGTGCAAGCATTGTGTTTTCACCAAGGTTCACTTCGAACAATACGTATTTTCCTTTGACGTGTCATGGACTAAAAGTAACAAGCCCTTCATATAGAGGCAAGATGACATATAACCAAGTAGCGATAGCTGTATAAGCCCTCTTGTACTTCACCCATCTCGTTTCAAGAGTCATAAATAGCTTCATGAAAAACTAACCTACGAACGAAACAAATGAACTATGCGAAACAAATGAATTAACAAACTACAAAGAAAAGCAAGAGCAGAAGAGAAACTGAAAGCAAAGCAAGTAAGGAAACAAGAAAGCAGACAAACAAGCAAACAAAGTGAATAAGAAAACAAGCATGCAAGCAAACAGACTAGAAGCAAACACTACTCCTACTCTTACACTAATGGTGCATGGGCCTGTTCACGTGAAGTGATATTTCCAATGCAGCCACCAGTGCATTGGTAGACCCATGTTGGTGAAGGCTTGGTCTGCGAACAACCCAGTTGTGCAAACCAACAAGCAAGAAAGATATAACAATGAAGACAACCACACTTTGTGTCTGACAGTGCCCACAGGACATAAGTGAGTGCAAGTGCATGACGAGCAGTCCGTGGACTTATCATGGTGCTGTGTGACACTGCGTGCAAATTTGAAGCATAAGCACACTCTTGACCGAGACATGCAAGAAAATGTAAGAAACAAAGATAACTTGTGTCGTACACGTGTGATTTCAATGTAATATTCCTCCAATGCATGAGCGATGGGATCATGCAGTTCGAGTGAAGGAGATGTCATATGTGTGTGAGATGGATCTTCAATGTATAAATATGAGTGATGACGAGTTGCATACCTTTCATGGATTCTTGCACTCTTCTCCCTCCCTGATATTTTTCAAAACATGAAGATGTCTCCATCACGAGGGAGTTTTTCGATCTCTTTTCCAATTTCACGTATGATGGTGAAGGTGAAGTGGTATGGCCTGAGTACTTACATGACTTTCTTTCCATGCTTCATGAGGAATATGGGTGTTTTGACGAACAAACCATCTTGTTGCTTGCACACACACTTCGCGAATCTCCACATAAATGGCCACTCATTCTACTGGCTAACAACGTGCACTCACTTGAGCACTTCTGTGATCTTATTGAAGACACTTTCTATCATTTTGATCCAGACTATCTTGACCGGAAACTATTACAACAACGGAAGGCTCTACATAAATCAGTTATTGATTTTTGGCAGCGCTTCCGTGACTTGCAGTTTCAAGCTCTGAGGAGCCAGATGAAATTTGCCTATCTTTGGGACTGGTTCGAGTATTGTCTTAAGAAATCTTCCCATTCCAAGAAGAAACTTGAGATCAAGCCTCCCTCAACATTCTTCATTGACGGAGCTACGCAATCTCATGTGGATGCGGTCATTGTCTCCACTGACTGTCTGTCTTCCTCTCATTCAACAGCTCCACCACTGCCTAGTGATGTTGAAGATCATGCTCACACACCTATTCATCTTTCACATTCACTCAACATCACTTCACTCAATTTTCACGCATATTTGGTTGTGAGTCCTTCGAATTCTCATATGCATTATGTTCTACGACCTCCATCTTCACACTCGGGTGTTCCTCCAATTGATGTTGTCTTTTGTTCGTCCATTTCGGACTCTTCACTTTTTGTGAATGAGGAACAACCCATTGACGGAGTTGGTGTTGCACAACCAACATGCGTTGTCATTCATGAAGAGTATGAGTGGGAGCTTGAGCATCAACACTCGGCAAATGATGACTCCCTTCCGTCTGAGCCCCCTCTTTTCTTTCCTAACATCTGTGGTGAACCTGCCATCCATGATTTCGCATATGTGTCTTCATCCACGGATGCACCCATTGTTGATCACTCGCAGGACTCACCAGATGATGGTCCATCATTCGACAACGGAGAGGATAAGCTATTCATTGAAAATCCACTTGATCTTTCATCTATCTTTTCTGGAAACACAGAGGATGAGTTTGTTCGCTTTTCATATACCCCTCTATTTGATTCATCTGATCATGAGGATGCCGATGAAATCATTGATTTTTCTGATCGTGGCAGTCGTGATCCATTTGTTTCCGTATTTGATCACGATCATGACTCTATCACAGTTGATCTTTCGAAGCCACTGGTTTATGATGATCTATCTGATGATGAAATTGAAACACCCAAGACTATTGAGGCACTTTAGCCCAAGCTGATGGTTATATCAAGTCCTCGCTCTCTTGGGGTTAGTCTCACTTCCGATCAGGAAACTATTCAATCACCCAAGGCTCCTCATCCAACTCGTCTGCTAACATGTGCATGGTCTTGTTGGGTGCAGCTAAATCGACAACACACTTATGCATAGTATCAGTGCTGATCTTTAAGTGCGTGCTGGTGGTCATGTGCATAAACTTGCCAAAGTACATGTTCAGCTCCAATTGGAATTGCTTCTTGTCTTCACCTTGGTGAGTGTGCTGAATGGGTTGGATTGCATGCATGTGCATAATGACATGCATGCTGCTGAATCCCTTGCATGCGATCAAAAAAATTGGTCACCATGTTTGCTCCGTGCCAACTGCTGGGATGGATATTTAACTTGTACGGGCATAGTTTCATTTGTGAGTGCATGTTGCACCCAGTGCTGTTCTTGTTCCTGCTGCAACTCATTCGTTTATCTATACAACTTCATGTTATTCCTTGAGTTGCTACTTCAACACATGAAACTCCTTATTTATTCCATTATTTGTCTTTTGTGCGATCTTCATGTCGCGCCGTCACCTCATAGCCCGAGTCTCCAAAGTTGTTTTCATTATCAGTGGATCTGCTTGATCTTGCAACTTTGTTCCACTTCTATGTTATCAACAACCTTCCTCTTTCATTCGCTGCATTCATTGTGTTTGCTTCATTTGTTGGGTTTGCTGCATTCATTGCGTTCACTGCATTCATTACGTTCGTCTCATTCGATACGTTCGATGAATTCGCTACATTTGTTGCATTCAATATGTTGCCTTCAGTTGCTATTCTTGATGCTTCTTGTTGTGATACCTTGATGTCCTTGCCTATGAACAACTTGATATCTTTGTGAGTAGGCAAGCTCATAGAAATTTGATCGACTGCATCTCCAGGTGTGCTCTGAATGGTGTCTTCGACTCTTCCCTCTTGGAAACCATTGTACCTACACTACTGAGAGGCAGATGAACACCTGCAATACCTAGAGACATGACAACACTAATTGTCAAGAAATATGTCAGTCATAAAACCAAAATGAACTTGAGAACTGACTTTCAACATACCTGTGTGACTGATCATGAAGGTTGCACAATTTCGGCTGGGAGGTCGGGAGACTGACTGCTAAGATTATGAAAGGCACAGTTTGGGCTACTGGGAGACTGGCTTACTGCGGGAACTACGCAATGCACAGTCTAGTCTAGCTGCTGACTGTTGGAATTGCGTGATGCACAATCTTAGCTGGCAGTGGCTGCAGGTTTAGTGACTACATTATGTAATTTTCTATGCCCACAGTCACTGTCCCTCAGAAATGCACAAAACAATCCTGGAGGATAGTGCCTGGGCAAAAATGTGCATTTTTGGAGAGGAAGACAGAGCCTTCCTTCCCTATATTGCACAATGATGTCTCAGTGAAGGCAGAGTTTGGACCAAGGTTGGTCCGACTCGTCGACGGGCAACTTAAAGCAAATATGAAAGTGGATGCATGGCGACAATTAGTGAAAGTAGAAGTTATTGATAGTGCATGAAAACATGAATGAAAGATTCAGTAAACAGATCAACATGCATGTGGGTGAGGTGAGTCACCAAATCGTCGACCGTTCGTGAAAAACAATTTCAAGCATGCGACAACATTGAGATAGCAATGAAAACTGAAACAGAGCTAGGACAAGCTAGTATACATGTAAACGACAACAAGCGTTCAAAGAAATCAAGGAAAGATCACTCACACAAGGGAATACACAAAAATTGACAGAAATGCTGAAAAAGACAAGTTGAGGCCACTTACCCGTGAATAGATGAGCCAGATGTGTCGAAGAGTATTGTATGTGATGTGGGATGTCAGAGCTCCAAGATCGATGTGAAAGAATGAGCTTTGGTGCGTCGAATAAATAAGTTTGGGCTCATGATGCACATGCCACAAATCTAGGAAAAAGTGACACTTGGAGGGAAAATTCTAAAACAACTTTCCATGTAACCTCCGGCTGCTAAAAATAACTCCTTGAATCATGGGATTCCTTTTGCATGTTTCCTTTTTCTATTTTGGGAAGAACAAGTCATGCATGCATGCAAGTCAAGTTTCCTTTGTCCCAGGCAGAACTGGTCAACTGGACTGCTCATGCATGCAACTTCTCAACTGCTTGAGAAAAATGCACATTTCTGGCTAGGAGCTCGACTGACTACCCAGGAGGTTTGCGCAATTTTTGCTGGAAGTGTTGGCTGGCAGAATTGCACAATTCTAGAGCCCAACAAGTTGCCAGACATAATTGTGCGATTTCTAGAGGGAAGTCTATTTTCCCTCCAGAAATGCGTAATTTTCTTGGGGAAGCTGCTTAGACTGCAGCTGGACCAAGTCTAAGTGAACATCCTGTGAGGGGAATGCATTGAGTTGTGCTCGACAGGATGCGCTTATGCATGAAAAAAACTGAAGCCTCTATGCTGTGAAAGGTTGGTAGGGAGGCTCCAAAACGGGCTAAGGCAAAATTTTGGAGGGTGGTTGTAAATGCTGCAACAGAAGGTAAAGGGTTAGGAAAACATGCACAAGGCATAGTTGAGCCAATTGTTGTTGAGGAAAGGCCTAGGTATTTGGGTCTTGGTTATGGACAACATGATGGAGAATGCTCCAAATCCAAGGAGGGACATGAAGGTGTTCCAAGAGGTAATTTCATTACATGTTCATACCCTCAAGCTTTTGAAGTTTGTGTTCATGAGGAATGCAAAATTTTATACCCACTTTGCAAGAAGATGCTCATAAGAATGCAGCTAATGGGAAGGGCAAACAAGAGAACGTTGAAATCTCTAAGGTCATTGAAACCATTGTCAGTATTCAAAAGAGAGCCACTATCTCATCAAATTCACCTCCTCAAGAAGGCAACAAAGGTGAAAGTGCAAGGTATAAATATGCCTTTAATCAAGTTTCTTTTGATTATGATAAACATGGTAAATCTTCACATAAGAATTGGAGAGAATTTACATGTACTTTTTGTGGTTTGAATAACCATAATGTTTCAAGATGTTGGAAGAAAATGGCCACATACAGGAAACTTTCAAAGCAAAAGCGACAGAAAACCAGAGGTCCATTGGACAATGGAAACCATGTTGCAAAGAAGATGCAATTGTTTTGCACTCATTGCCATAAGCAAGGTCATCTCATAGAAAAATGTTGGACTTTGTATCCAACAACTCATCCATGACATTTGAAGAAGGTGGAGAGAGACTTTGAAAAAGATGGAAAAGGAGATTCCATAATTGATGTGGGTCAAGATGATTCACAAGATGATGTGCAACTGAAAGAAGTGCCATGGAAATGGTTTGGTAAGAGGTGGTTTGATTTCTTATCCAAATAAGGCTTGCATTTCTTTTGTTGATAGATGCAATTCTTTGCCTTAAAAATGCATTTCTTTGCCTTATGAATGCATTAATTTTCTGTTGAAAGTATGCTGCAACTTGTATGATGCAAGATGTTGAAAGTGGAGTTCTGTTTGACTCACTTAAATGCAACAAAGAAGGCAATTTGTGGTTACAAGTTTGTATGTGAATGCATTTCTTTTGAAAGCATTCTTGATGTTGCATATTTTTGCCATGAAGGTGTGTGAAAGTTGAGTATGTTACTCACTTCATTTGTAGCAAATTTGTCATTCTTGATGTTGCATATTTTCGCCATGAAGGTGTGTGAAAGTTGAGTATGTTACTCACTTCATTTGCAACAAAATTGTCATTCTTGATGTTGCATATTTTTTCCATGAAGGTGTGTGAAAGTTGAGTATGTTACTCACTTCATTTGCAACAAATTTGTCAATTCAGCTCTTATGTACCCATACATGTTTTTGGGCTTATTGTACTTGTGTTTGTACTTGAGGGAGAGTTGAATAATTATACACATACATGAGAGTTTTTGTGTGTGTGAACAGTGGAATTGTTGCTAGTTTCATTGTGTTTAGATACATGCATGAGTGTCGATTGTTGTCACATGTATGTCATATCGACTTGGAGGAGTTGATTTTATCTTCAAAGATGAAAAGGAGATGTTGATGGATTATTGCATGAAATGTGAAGTTCTTGTTGTTTGTGCAAATAATCATTAAGTTGATGTACATGCTTATGTTTGGCTGTCAAGTCAAGTCAGTTCTATGAAGAAGCATGTTTTGTCGACTTATGTTTGGTCGATGATGTTTTTTCAAATTGTTTAGTAAACCATCGACTAACACACCAAAATGGTTTGTACACCAAGATGCAAGAGTACATGGCGATGTTACATGATGTGACAATTGTTTCTTTGAAGGAGCAAAAGAAGAGGTCGTCGATTTGCATTTCTTACATAATGTGTTTTTCCATTTAATGGTGTTTCTTGTGACAAGATGTTGTAGGATTTTGGAAGGTCCATTCTTGAGCAAGATGCTCATTCTTAGCCTTCATTCTCAAATCATGACATGAGTAGCATGTTAAACTAAAGGATGATAGAGGCAAGAAGCGAAAGTGGACAAGATGCCAAAAATTTGCAGCCATTGTAGGTCGTTGTGTGTGTTGACACCAAGATTCTAAGTGGGAAGGATATCAGTTTGTATCAGTTTTCCAAGCACTGAGGGATCGATTTGGTACAACAAAAGTATTTTGCAGCCAGAAAGTGTCCATCAAGTGTTGGATTGGGTCAGCAACAAAAGGAGAACAATGGTTTAGGGACATAGCCATTTGCAAACGCAAGGCATGTCAGTGTACCCAAGTGGTTGTCATGAAGAAATTTCAAGTATAATCTGTTGATAGAACTTGGGAAGGAGAAGAGTATTCATCTCTCATTAGATAGCCAACTTTTGTGGGTCCAAATGCCCGTCGGTGGGAAAGAGTGATCAAAATCTAGATTAGGGGCAAAAAATATCTAAAAAAAAGTGCTCAGAATTGTGTGAAACCTAAACAACCACGTCCATCTCGTCAAAATGATCCCAACGTGACTCATTTCGTTCAAAATGGAGTTTGTATGAGGAAGTTAGAGCCCGCTAGCCGTTTCACCAAATCAAAATTTTGAAAAAAAAGGTTGACTGGGCATCCGTACAACCCAATCAACAAGGAGAATATTCCTTGGAATATCCCATGGAATATTCCTTGGAATATTCCATGGAATATTACTTGGAATATTCCCTAAAATATTCTTGTACAGGTGGATGAATCATATGTTGAAAAAGGGCATCCTGTTATTGGACAATTGAGGTTGAGTTGGACCAATCAGAAGGTGACACGTGGCAAGTCCGGAGGTCGTCACGTGCCCCTATGGTGGTATATAATTTTTTTATGAGGCATTAGGGTTTGACCCCGTGACCTCCCATCCACTGGCCACATGTCTTATCACATCCGTTACCAGTTGTTACTCAACCCATAAGTTCACCGCGCAAACTTAAGGTTTAACGATGTGAAGGTTGGCGGTTAGGGGGGGCCGGTCTACAGGCCAACCCACCCCATGTGAATGCGCAACGGTGATGCTAAGGGCTAGAAAAAATTGTCAGCTAGTTCTGGCAGATGGCATGACTCCATAACTGCTAACAATTAATGTAAGGCATGTGATTGCCTCCATAAAGACTGCTGGGGTAATGGTTAATGGAACCACGCTTAATGCACTAATCCATAATTAAATCTTAGTTAATTCCTAGTTAATCTGAAGTTAACCTTGAGTTTAATTCGGTGGTATTTTTGGCACCTTCACCAATTTCAGCCCTTCCACTAGTTTTGGTGGACGTAACTGGAGTACCTCTAGTTTTAGTGGAGGTTTTCTAGGCCAAACTGGAGAAAGCCATAGATTGCTCAAATTTCGACTAATTTTGAAATATGAATAGTCGATTTTGGATGATTTCGACATTCTGAACACAATGGAATAGGTTTCAGAGGCAATGGGGCACTTTTGTATGTGATTTTTCCACATTGAATTTTTATGAAGCCTAGGGCCACCAGGGAGGAGGTCAAGCCCAGAACAGTTGTAGTCCATTTGCAGAGTTTGGAGAGTCATCTTAGGGGTTTTGGGATGCTCTAAGTCCATTGAAGTAGATTTCAGGAGTTGTAGATCAATGTAAACTACACTTTTTTCCATTTTGAGCAAATACAGAGGCCCAAGCCATGGAAGCTGGACCAAGGAGATGTAGCCTAGGAAGGGTGAACTCCTTTATCAAAACACTATGTTAAGTGTTTTTCTTGATGGTTTGTTATTCATTTGTTTACTGTTGTTCAACACTTGTTTTTCATGTTATTCTGCTCATGGTTTCACATAAAACTTGACGTAAAATTTACTGTTTCCAATCACAAACAACATAAGAGAACCCTGCACATGAAGCAATAGACAAGCATGTGTTTATAAATATGTAATTGAAATTATCACAACAAAAATGATATTCAACTATAGATCAATGTCGAAGGGGATGTCTGAAATAGAAACAATATCATTCATGAAGCAACAATACTCTCTATGAAGCATTGTGACAACCATATATCTTACATGATTTCATCACATGAATATAAAGGGTTTGTTTGTTTGTTTGTTGAGTTTTTGATGCGATTATGGTGCCTTAATGTTCCTATAAACTACATGGTTGTGTAGGTCTCATTGATACTTTTCCAATGATATATTCTACTTTGAAAAAATCCTCCTAGATGAGAAGTTATTGAAATTTCAAGATGAACACTAGTGGAAGCCCAAACTATAGAGAAAAAACCCACAATATTGATATGTTAAAATGTGCACACCTTTCAGGCGCATACACCATACATTGACTAGGTCAATGATAGATATGAGAAGAACTTACACAATATGTAACATGTTAAATTGTGCACATGTTTTCACAGATCAAACAACCAAGTGCGAAAATGGATGGTGGATCTTGTCAGAAGTTGCATGACGTTTAATACATCCACCAAGATAATAAATAGTTGACACATGGTATACTATGACTGGTTGGAAGCAATGACATAGAACCCCTAGTTGAATGACATCTGGCACACTATGACATGCTAGAAGATTTGACAATGAAAAAATAGTTAGCATGACACATCATTTGTTGATGTCAGCAATATGACATGGTATCACTAGGGTGTGACACATGGCATGGAAAAATTAAGCATTATAGTTGGAAGAAAATGAAAATATGGGGCCCTCATGGGATACCAAGAGGCATGATTATTGTTTGGTCAATTTAGTGTGTCCTAAATTTCTACATTAATTATCAATCCGGGAGTCGTAATCTGATGAAGTGTGGCACACTATATGTGCAAGATAACCTTTCCTTACTTTTTGTTGTTTTCGATTTTTATTTTGTTTTGGGGGTTTTTATCTTTGTTATTCTCCTAATGTGAACGAAAATCCTATTCCTAAGTTTCTAGAAGGCAAGTATGGATATAGATTTTAGGCAATTATGTCCTTTATAATGATTTCCAGAACTTAACACTTCAGAAGGTCTTAGAACATACTAATGATGAAAGTAATACTTGAAAAAAAATGAAAATGTGCTGCTATTTAAAACAATTAAATAATGAACTACTGATCATGAAACCATTATCTCTGCTACTGTCTAAATACATAAAATGAATTAAGCTACTGCACTCAAATAAATAAAAAATTACATGCTAGTAAAATCAATTCACATCATTTATAGTCTGATTCCTTGCGAATTAGTCTAAGCTATGGCTTTCGGAGATAATCGTCAATGATATGAGCAAGTTGATGTATAATTGCAGAAAAGTAAACTAAATTCAAATCACAACATTCATAATTTGATTCCTCGCCAGTTAGTCTAAGCTATGGCTTTCAGAGGTAACCGTCAATGATATGAGCAAGTTGATATCTAATTGCAGAAAAGTAAAACTAAAATCAAATCACAACATTCATAATCCGATTCCTCGCCAATTAGTCTAAGCTATGGCTTTCAGAGGTAACCATCAATGATATGAGCAAGTTGATATCTAATTGCAGAAAAGTAAAACTAAAATCAAATCACAACATTCATAATCCGATTCCTCGCCAGTTAGTCTAAGCTATGGCTTTCGGAGGTAACCGTCAATGATATGAGCAAGTTGATATCTAATTGCAGAAAAGTAAAACTAAAATCAAATCACAACATTCATAATCTGATTCCTCGCCAGTTAGTCTAAGCTATGGCTTTCAGAGGTAACCGTCAATGATATGAGCAATTTAATATCTAAGCTAACTAACAAAGCAAGTAAACAAGACTGAAATCAACAAAACAGAACTGGAATTAAAATACTAAGAAAAGCAAAGTCAGCAGAAAGGCTAATTCCATGTCACTAGTTGTTGCAAAAACTGTACGAAAATGCCCGGGCTGCCTACTCTATCCTGAAACATACATACACTGATCAGTGTTATACAAAGCTTGTAAAATCATGAACAGAAGTGAAATGTTAATACCATAACAATTGAAATATACACAGGTGGATAACTATGGAATATATGCAATGGAAATAAGGAAACAATGCATAAAACTTTACAGCAACAAGGGAAACGAAACCTCAGTGTGCAGGGGCCCTCTGCACAGCCTCGGTCAACAGGCTATCAATCCAAAATTATGCTCACACAATCATGTAGAAACAGAGTCTTCTTGTATATTTCAAAACACAGTTACAACAATAAGACTAGTGTCACGACACAGTGAACTTTGAACAACAAAATTACATTAACAAAAGACTAACTTCTATGCGTATAGAAACGCGTTATTTATAACAAAAATTTCATAACTATTTTCCTGTGAAACTACGTCAATAGGAGACACGTAAAAGACAACGTCCATGGATTTAGTATAATGGTTGCCGAGACTATTAAATCTATCAATTGCAGCTGTTGGATTCGCATCGTGGGGCAGTCTACAGGTGGCAACATGACCCCAGAGATTTAGGAACAGCCACACATCCTTCAGAATCCTTCACATGTTTGAAAACAGAGTCCGGCTGCTGTAGGACTCTTACGTTGGGCCACCATTTGACCACTGTTGACCACAACTTCCCTTGATGAATCGAGCTAAACCAATAGGACCTGATCCATGTCCAGGCCATTTCTAACTTGCCCATGTGGCTTGTTTTGCCTGATGACACCTGCAACCTAGAGTTTAACAAAAACAACTGTGGAAGTTGAATCAACTGCGGAAAGTGACTGGATTTCGCAGCTAATGAGCAAAATCTAGTTCAAATAGCAAACACAAAAACATAGTCAGAAAACCACTTAAATGCTCTTTTAAAATCAATATGGAATGATCTCTGATAGCTTATGGAGTGCTGGTGGGGGGAAAAAGTCTGGGAAAATGTGTAAGAGAGGTGAAATTTCAAAGCTCAACATACCCCCACTGTGAAGGTGTTGCATGTCCCCATGCAACCAAAAATTTGATCATGCTCCTTTCAGTTCATGTGTTTTGAGACCTTTGCCAATACATCCAGCCTTATTTTCTTCTTTCTTGGGACCACTACCATCCTCGACTTTCTCATTAGACACCTGAATTTGAGGTTGATGAGAGCCCTGTTCAACCTCCTATTCTTTTTCTTTAATTTTCTATTTTTCTTCTGCCATAGCCCAAGATGCAACATGGTGTTGTCGTGAATAATCTTATCTAACCTGCCCTGTTCTTTTAATGTTTCATTTTCTCTTTTGATGTGTCTATTTAAGACCTCCAGCTCAGAAACTTCCTGTTTTAGTGATTGGATTTGAGCTTCTTGAGCTGTATTGGGCTAGGCAGATGAAGTGCCTAGATCTATGGCTTTTTTCTCCAAGGTCTCAATATAATCATACATTTCTTGTTGGACTGGATCTATCTCAGGTGTAGTCTTCCTTGGGCTGTCCCCAAAATCTGGTTGAGAAGGACTGATCTCAAACTCTGGCCGAGAAGGACTATTTTCAAAATCTGGCTGAGGAATAGGAGTATGGTGTGGGCCATGGCCAGGAGGGATTGCTGAAGGTTGTTCCAGTGTTTCCCCTCCTAAATCAATAAAGTGGGGCCCTTTAATTTGTATTTTCCTCAATTTCCCTTTTAGTCTAGAACTTCTCCTCAAATTTTGTGGACTAATGTCTTCTTTCTCCATACTCTGTTTTTTTTTCCCTTTTTTCTTTGCTGCAACTGACTGTTCTTGAAGGTAAACTAGTCTTTCAGACAGTATTTGGTGGTCCTCTTCTGAGGAAGGTTCTGGGGTTTGATAGACAGCCTCAATACTTCTTTTCCCTTTTGATTTTCTTGGCTTCTTACCCTCAGTTCTTTCCTTCCTACCTTCAGACAATTTTTCTTCCCTACTAGTTTCTTTGACTATGTTAGTAGGAGTATCCTGAATTCTATCACTTGTTTTCTTTCTTCTGCTTCTCCTTGATGTGCTGCTTTCAGGGGTTTCTTGTGGATCTTTAAAGAAATTTCTAACCAAAAACTGCTCCCATGTGTCCTTCTTTTCTTTTAATTGTTTTTCTATCAAAATTTTCACAAGGCCGTGATGATACAAATGGGGTTCTACGTCCCCCAGATTCTTTTGGACGGTGGTGGAAATTTTCTTCAGGCTATTTAACAAGTAGGGCAAATTAATAGTTTGGTTTTCTAGAAAATTCATCACCAGGTGTGGTACATGTACATTGACCCGAATCGTCCCTCACAGGTAATGAATTTCTGGATTATTAATAATAAACTAGCCCATTTTTCTTGTAAAGCAGAGACAAGAATTCCATGGTTAAAGATGGTTACATCCATACCTGGATTTCGTAGGATAACCCTCCATGCTCTCTCGTCAAAGCTCTTATTTTTGAACCACCATTCTCCCTCATGTGGGAGTTTGGTTGCAGCTGCTATGGATGCCTCTGTGACTGTGAATGTAAGGTCTCCAACCTCAACTTCCACTCTGTCAAAAGACCTCGCAAAAGGCTTCATAACTTCCTTGTTGTAGCCTCTGAATTTCTAAATAAATTGTAACCACCGGGCCTTCCTTAGCATGCTTTTCACTTGCAGATACCCTTCCATAAATTTGGGCCCTTCTGGTTCTGCTCTCAACAGAGGACCCATTCCTTCCCCTGCTTTAAACACGTCTGCATGGGTATTGGATGAACGGAGGTGAGACGACTGGGTTGGCGGAGAATGGACAAGATTTATGGAGAAAAACCAGTGACTGTAAATGGAAAACAGAGAACAGGTAGCGGGAGTGAGTTTATGGAGTGGAGTGGAGGCTTATGTGAATAGGGTAGGAATGCAAATGTGACTTCAATAGAATAGTAGGGGAGTAAAGTGAGCCCGACAGGTTTTTTTTTTTTTTTTAACTGGATGGCTACGAAATAGATGTAAACATGCTCACGAAATGGCCGTGGAATTTGTGCAGCGGAGAAGAGCCGTGATCAAATCAACCACGTCCCCATAATTACAGGTGGAGTGTCAAAGTACAGCCAAACACGATTTAAATCTGGAGGCTTGATCATGAGGCCATTTGAAAAATAAATACAAGGTTCGTGGAGGAATCATAGGTCGTGAAACGGTTATGCGCTATCAATGCCAATCATTGCATATAATGGAGCTGTGGTTTCATAACTATATAAAATGTGCTCTAAATGCTATTTGAAATAAATCTTACTCATACCTTGGGAATTTTTTCCACTTTTCGTCCATTAACCTTTGATCAGTTGCTCCTTGTTGATGCTTTTAAGTGCCTCATGTCTTCAAAATATGTGCTTGGTCATACCTGAATTTGATTTTCATGATATTTTAACTAACATCTGACTATCAGTGTTGAAAAACAGAGTGATGGCTGCGGAATCTGCTTCTAGCTGCGGAAACTGGGTTCAGCTGCGGAAACTGACACAGTGATCATATGACTAAATGGAGATGGATAAATTATGACTGAATGAATGAAAATGGTCATAAAAGGAATTTTATTGGCGGAATGAGATGATGAAAGGAAAATGAAATGAAATGAAGTGAAGTGAAATGAGGTGAAATGAAGTGAAGTGATATGTCATGAAACTATGAATACAATGAGAGAAGATTTTTTTTTGGAAAATATAGGGCGTCAGGAGTTCCTGATTTTCACCCTGTATTTTATGTATAAGACTGCCAATCAGTGATTGGTTTTCAGGCTTATACATACACACACACACACACACACACACATATATATATATATATTTTAAAAACATAAAAGAATAAAGGCTAGGCTGGTGGAGAAGAAAGACTCTTCTTCACCAGCGTTATTGCAGAACTTTCTTGAAAGATTTTGACAAATTCCTCTTTTGAGAGTGGCTTATGATAGATCTTTAATCTGTGGCCATTCACAATAAGAGGAGTTTGATGTTCATCACTGGTTTTGATTCTTACTGCTCCATTGCTAAAGATTTTGTCAATCTGATATGGCCCAAGCCAATGGGTCTGAAATTTTCCTTTAAAATATTTAAACTTGGAATCAAATAGAAATGCCCAATCTCCTTCTTGAAACTTTTTCTCCTTGATGTATTTGTAATGCCACTTAGCTCTTTGATATTAAACTAGATCAGTTCTTAGGATTGCCTCTTGTCTGATCTCATCTAGCTCATTCAACTACTTCATTCTATGCTTTTGGGCTTCTGATAGATCCATTCCCAACTGAACTGCCATCTTGAAAGTTTTGACTTGGAATTCAATGGGGAGAAGGACTTCTTTCCCATAAATAATTTGATAGGGAGAATGTCCTGTTGTATTCCTCCATGTAGTTCTGTAGGCCCACAAGGCTTCAGGAAGCCTTTCTGCCCAATCTCTTCGGTGTAGATGAATAGTCTTGGTGATGATGCCTTCAATAACTTTGTTTATAGACTCCACTTGACCATTTGCTTGCGTATGGTAAGGAGTAGATTTTCTGTGCTTGATTTTATATTCTTCCATCAGCTTCTCCACTAGGTTGGATGCGAATTGACTTCCCTGATCTGTCACAATTTCTCTTGGAACACCAAAGTGAGTAAAAATATCCTCATAAAGAAAACTAACAACTGAATTTTCAGTAGCAGAAAATAATGCTTTGGCTTCTACCCATACATAATCAGTACATACCAATATATACTTTTTTTGTTTAGATGGTGGGTTAATAGGCCCAATGAAATCTAAAGCCCAATTTTCGAAGGGTTTGATGAGTACCTGTGGTTGCAATGGAATTTCATTTGAAAGGGTAGGTTTCCCTACTCTTTGGCTGTTGTCACACCTTTTGACATATTGTTTTGCATCTGTGAAGAGGGATGGCCAATGATATCCTAAAGAGAGGATTTTATAGGCTGTCCTTTTTTTAGCAAAGTATCCGCCGCATGGTTCATCATGACATGCTTTGAGGATATCAGGCATTTCATCTTCCCTAACACATCTTCTGATCATAAGATCTGGCCCTGTTTTAAACAATTCATTAGAAATCCATGAATATTTTGAACTCTCCTGAATAATATTTCTTCTTTCACCAGGAAATAAATGTGGAGGTAGTTTCCCTGTAACCAAATAGTTAGCTATATCTGCATACCAAGGGGTCTTAGTAGTTACTGCAAATAAATATTCATCAGGAAACTTATCCTCTACAAGAGAATCTTCTTTAGTATTCTGAATCCTAGACAAGAAATCAGCTACTGTATTTTGTTTCCCTAGTCTATCCAACACAATAATATTGAATTCTTGTAAAAGTAGGAGCCACCTTGTAACTCTGCCATTAGTAATAGGTTTGTTCATTAGATATCTAATTGCAGAATGATCAGTATGAATAAAATTTTGATAGCCTGTTATATAATGTCTAAACTTATTGATTGCATGAACAACAACTAAAAACTCTTTTTCAGTTACAGTATAGTTCAACTCAGTGGGAGTCAAATTTTTACTGGTATAGTAAATGGCATAAGGAACTAAATCTTTTTGACCCAACACAGCGCCTAAAACTGTATCTGAAGCATCTGTAGAAATATGGAAAGGAAGTTTCCAATTTGGTCCTCTCAAGATAGGTGCTTCAGATATTCTTGTTTTCAAAGTTTCAAATGCTGATTGACAGTCAGGATCCCATTTGAATTCACAGTATTTTGTAAGCAGTTTGAAGAGTGGAGATGCTATTTTAGTGATTTTTTCTGTAAATCTTCTATAATATCCAGTAAATCCTAGAAAACTTCTAACATCTTTTTGACAATTTGGAATAGGAAATTTGGGGATGACTTCAACTTTTGATCTATCAACTTTAATCCCATCCCCTAAAATATGATGTCCTAAAACAATACCTTCAGTAAACATCATAAAGCATTTTTCATGGCTTAATGAAAGGTTTGTCTCTTTACATCTTATAAGGAATTTTTCCAAATTTTCTAATGCCTCTTCAAACGAATCACCATAAACTGTAAAATCATCCATATAAAGCTCTACACAATCATGGATTAGATCAGAAAAAATTCCTAGTACCGCTCTTTGGAATGTTGCGGTGCATTACATAATCCAAAAGGAAGCACTTGATAAGAAAAATTTCCCCATGGACAGGTAAATGTGGTCTTATCCTGATCCTCAGGTGCTACCTGAATTTGATTATAACCACTAAAACCATCCAGAAATGAAAAGTACTTTTTGCCTGCTAATGTATCTAATACTTGATCGATAAAGGGCAAACGAAAGTGATCCTTCAAAGTTGCTTTGTTCAATTCCCTGTAATCAATGCATACCCTCCATTTACCATTCTTTTTGGGTACTGTAACCAAAGGAGAAACCCATCGGCTATCTGAAATTGGATAAATGAAGTTTACATTGAGTAGTTTTTGGAGCTCTTCTTTCACTATCTCCCTAAGATTTGGATTCATCCTTCTCTGAGGTTGTCTGATTGGTCTATTGTTTTCCTCATTATAGATATGATGGATGCAAGTCTTAGGGTCAATACCTTTCATATCAGTATACTCCCATGCAAATGCAGTATAATGTTTTTGCAAGATTTTGGTTAGCTCTTCCTGTTGTGATTTTTCCAAATTTTTGTTGATATTCAATGTTTTACCTGGGAAAATCTCAATGGTAGAACTACCAAACTCTTCCATAGAGTAAAGAGACATTTGTCTTGATGATAAATACTCAATATCAGAATCTAACTGAAATTGTGTGTGGTCATATTCTGAAGGTGTTTCAAAATTTTCTAATGTGTTCAGAATTTGACTATCTTCACTGATTTCAGAAATGGTAAAGACAGGTTGTATACTGTCCTCATCATCGACCCATTCATTGTCTCCTACTTCTATAACTGCTTCTGTTGGAGGATACAAATTGAATTTCTTTGTCAAACTACCATCAGAAATGTACATATCTCCGGATCTACAACTAATGAAAGCATCAGCTGTGGCTAGCCAAGGTCTTCCTAAGATGAGTGGGTGCCCTCCTAAATTACTCTTGGGAGTCAAAATCATGAAATCTACTGGATATTCCCAAGAATCTAAGGAGACTAAAATATCTTCTAATACACCATCTGGTTTGATTATTGATCTATCTGCAAGTTGCAGTAAGGTGGGTGTAAAAAGAAGATTAGGAAGTTTAAGCTGTTCCATATTCTGTCTACTCATAATGTTGATAGCAACCCCTAAGTCAATCAAAGTATTTGGAATTTCTATCCCATTTATATGTGTCTTGACAATCAGACTACCTGGATCTACATACTTTTGCATGGTAATTTTTCCCATCATGATATCTGCAATTTTTCCTACCAGGTGGATTCTTCTTGTATCTCTTGGTTTCCTTCCTGGTCTTTTAAGACTCAACTCCTTTATTGTTTTTGCTAGAATAAGAATCTCTCTAATGGCTTGTAGCAAGGAAATCTTGATACAGACATTCTTTAATTCATCTAGAAAATCATAGTCAGGCAACAAGATTTGTTTTTCCACCCCTTTGTCAATTTGTAATATTTCAGGAAAAGGAGGTGTGGACGAAGATGCAGGTTGCTCAACTACAGGAGTTGTGGGGGTTGACTCTTTTTCTTTTTCTTTTTGAATGTTTGGGTTTTGAAGAGATGCTTCCGCAGAACCTTTATTGGCTTTAAGAGAATCCTCCTCAGAGGTATCTTGCTCTTGAACATCTTTGGAAGGTTTTTCTAAAACTCTACCAGACCTGAGTTGTACATCATTGAGAGGAACAATCATATAGGTAGGAAATTGTTGTCCTTCTACCATGTAAGCATTCTGAGGATTTTTGTTGTTGGGATTTGGTAATGGCTGGGCTGGTAGTTGATTTGTCTTTTTTTGAAATGGAAGCAAGAGTTGAGAATTTGGGTTTTTTTGAGAAGGTTGTTGTTGCGGAAATGGTAATGAAAGCTGTGGGTTTTGATTTGGAAGTTGTGGATTTTGTTGATTTTGAAAAGATGGAGGATATTGATAAAATTGAGAAAATCTCCCATAATGATTTTGCATCCCTTGTGCCCATGATTGGTATGGATTTTGAGATTGGGGCCAAGGTTGTTGCCAAGAATTCCAATTTGGTGGGAGCTGAAAGTTCATAGGATTGTTAAATCCTTGATTTTGTGGCCCCTGCCATGATCTTCCTGAAACAAAACAAAGGGATTCTACTGAATTTGGATCTTCCTGAAAGACATCTTTGAGCCCAGGAATCGAAGGAAAATCCTTGGTCTCATGGCTTTCTAAGCAAATCACACATGTGTCTACAACTTTTGCATCCAAGGGACATTCCCTTAAAGCATGTTTCTTTCTACATTTTGGACAAAAGATGGCTAAGGCTTCGGATTCTGCTTTCTGTTTGTTTTTTATTTTGAGGGTGTCTAGTTGTTCACTCAGGCCCCCTAGAATATCAGTTTTGAACTCATCAAGCATATTGCCAATCTCTGCCCTACTTACTGATCTAGTTGCAGATTTGTTTTCTCTAATAAGAGAAGGATTTCTAGGCCCTTTTCCAGTTTTAGATTTTCCCCTTGAGAGATGGACACATAGTTCTGCTATGTCATGGAGTGGAAGTTGAGAAATATCTCCCTTCCCCATCATGTTTAAAATATCTATCCATTCATTTCTAATGGCTTTCAATAGAAGGGCTTTCAAGGTTTCCTCATCTAAATTACTCATTTTTGCTCTCTTTAAGTTGTATTGAAATCTTTCAAGTAAATCCTCCAAGTTTTCATCTTCTTTTTGCATCATCTTGAATACCTCATCCTTATGATTGGTGGGCATACAATAATCCAAGTATCTATCCAAAAATGTTTGTTTCATATCATTGCATGTCCTAATAGATTGAGTGACTAATCCCATGAACCATTTCAAAGCATCTCCTTTCAATGTTGAAGGAAACAATTTGAGTTTTTGAGAGTCTTCCATATAGTCATAGGTTCGACACAAGACTTCAAACTCAAATAGAAATGTTTCAGGATCCTCACTTCGCAGTCCATAAAAGTTTGGGAGGACAGATGGTGAAATGATTTTCATTGTTGTATGGGTTTCCTCATCGGCTATAGGGAATCCAAATGAGTTATCTCCATCCCTATTCCCCCATTGTTACCTCTACCTCCTCCATTGTTTCCTCCTCCTCTACCTCTACCTCGACCCCCTCGTCCAAATCCATTCACTACTTCCTCTGTCATGATAGTTTCCTCAGAGTTCTCAGAGTCCTCTGGTTCTTCTATTAACGACGAACAAGGAAGAATTTCTCCCTCCTCTTCTTTAGGTGATTCTACTTCTTTGATTACAATGTGTTCCCCTGTAGAAGTGAAGAAAGGTTCTTCTCCTAGGTCAGATTTAATGGATAGTGTGGGAGAGTCTCCTAATTCGGCTGCTGCCCCTTGAATTCCAGGAATCCTAAGGTTGGGAGTGTGAGTCGGAGATGATGGAGGTGTATCTTGTCTATGCCTTGAAGTAGCTGGAGTTGTGAAAATCGAACTTTTGGCCCTAGCTATAAACCTTCCCCTAGAATCTCTTGCTCTATGCATGTCATTTTTTATTTTTAATTTTTTTCAAGTCGGGCTAATAATTCTCTTTCTGATCTTGCAGATCATACTAGGTGCAAGAAGAGAGCATAATCAAGAAATTATTAAACTAATAACTCTCTTTTCTGATCCTCTAGATCACACTAGGTGCAAGAGGAGAGCATACTTCAGGAAGTTATTAATTTTCCCTTCTTTCTTTTTGTTTTTTAAGAGATTGGCTACCTAGTTACACTTCCCCGACAACGGTGCCAAAATGTTTGGTCAATTTAGTGTGTCCTAAATTGCTACATTAATTATCAATCCGGGAGTCGTAAACTGATGAAGTGTGGTGCACTATATGTGCAAGATAACCTTTCCTTACTTTTTGTCATTTTCGATTTTTATTTTGTTTTGGGGGTTTTTATCTTTGTTATTCTCCTAATGTGAACGAAAATCCTATTCCTAAGTTTCTAGAAGGCAAGTATGGATATAGATTTTAGGCAATTATGTCCTTTATAATGATTTCCAGAACTTAACACTTTAGAAGGTCTTAGAACATACTAATGATGAAAGTAATACTTGAACAAAAATGAAAATGTGCTGCTATTTAAAACAATTAAATAATGAACTACTAATCATGAAACCATTATCTATGCTGCTGTCTAAATACAGAAAATGAATTAAGCTACTGCACTCAAATAAATCAAAAATTACATGCTAGTAAAATCAATTCACATCATTGATAGTCCGATTCCTCGCCAATTAGTCTAAGCTATGGATTTCGGAGATAATCGTCAATTATATGAGCAAGTTGATGTCTAATTTCAGAAAAGTAAAACTAAAATCAAATCACAACATTCATAATCTGATTCCTCGCCAGTTAGTCTAAGCTATGGCTTTCGAAGGTAACTGTCAATGATATGAGCAAGTTGATATCTAATTGCAGAAAAGTAAAACTAAAATCAAATCACAACATTCATAATCCGATTCCTCGCCAGTTAGTCTAAGCTATGGCTTTCGGAGGTAACCGTCAATGATATGAGCAAGTTGATATCTAATTGCAAAAAAGTAAAACTAAAATCAAATCACAACATTCATAATCCGATTCCTTTCCAGTTAGTCTAAGCTATGGATTTCGGAGGTAACCGTCAATGATATGAGCAATTTAATATCTAAGCTAACTAATAAAGCAAGTAAACAAGACTGAAATCAACAAAACAGAACTGGAATTAAAATACTAAGAAAAGCAAAGTCAGCAGAAAGGCTAATTCCATGTCATTAGTTGTTGCAAAAACCGTACGAAAATGCCCGGGCTGCCTACTCTATCCTGAAACATACATACACTGATCAGTGTTATACAAAGCTTGTAAAATCATGAACATAAGTGAAATGTTAATACCATAACAATTGAAATATACACAAGTGGATAACTATGGAATATATGCAATGGAAATAAGGAAACAATGCATAAAACTTTACAGCAACAAGGGAAATGAAACCTCAGCATGTAGGGGCCCTCTGCACAGCCTTGGTCAACAAGCTATCAATCCAAAATTATGCTCATGCAATCATGTAGAAATAGAGTCTTCTTGTATATTTCAAAACACAGTTACAACAATAAGACTAGTGTCACGACACAGTGAACTTTGAACAACAAAATTACATTAACAAAATACTAACTTCGATGCGTATAGAAACGCGTTATTTATAACAAAAATTTCATAACTATTTTCCTGTGAAATTACGTCAACAGGAGGCACGTAAAAGACAGCGTCCATGGATTTAGCGTAATGGTTGCCGAGACTATTAAATCTATCAATTGTGGCTGTTGGATTCGCATTGTGGGGCAGTCTACAGGTGGCAACATGACCCCAGAGATTTAGGAACGGCCACGCATCCTTCAGAATCCTTCACGTGTTTGAAAACAGAGTCCGGCTGCCGTAGGACTCTTACGTTGGGCCACTGTTTGACCACCGTTGACCACAACTTCCCTTGATGAATCTGGCTGAACCA
Source organism: Pinus tabuliformis (assembly GCA_031772625.1). NCBI lineage: Eukaryota > Viridiplantae > Streptophyta > Pinopsida > Pinales > Pinaceae > Pinus > Pinus tabuliformis. The sequence continues at coordinate 1,535,068,572 of CM062820.1, read as the reverse complement.
ATAGGACCTGATCCATGTCCAGGTCATTTCTAACTTGCCCATGTGGCTTGTTTTTCCTAATGACACCTGCAACCTAGAGTTTAACAAAAACAACTGTGGAAAGTTGAATCAGCTGCGGAAAGTGATTGGATTCCGCAGCTAATGAGCAAAATCTAGTTCAAACAGCAAACACAAAAACATAGTCAGAAAACCACTTAAATGATCTTTTAAAATCAATATGCAATGATCTCTGATAGCTTATGGAGTGCTGGTGAGGGGAAAAGGTCTGGGAAAATGTGTAGGAGAGGTGAAATTTCAAAGCTCAACAATTATGTGATGCTAACATGAACATGTGAAATACCAGGGACCTGACCTTGAGGCATGGTCATATGAATGAGGTCATATGGCAAAGGATGGCATGAGCATGGGTGTCATCATTCCTTAGCAATAGATCGTATGGATTCTATTGGAAAAATGTTAGAGAACAAACATACAACCAACCTATCATATTTGTTCAAGCCTCAGGTTTCCAACCATAAAATTTGAAGTGTGGTCGGCCATCCTGGCATCAACCCACATAGTGGGCTTATAAATACATATGCCCATGTCCCTCACAACACACAATTTGAGTTAGATCATATGGACTCAGTTTCAAATATAATGTAAAGTTTTGGTTCTGTTTGGTAATGTATGGATGTGAAGGATATATTTCTTGATTGTGTTCTGATCACATAACATTCTGGTTCAGTTGCTTTTTTTTGGTTGCATTTTCAAAGGAATTGGTTTTGGGTCCACTGACCATAATGGCTCTATTATAATGATGATACTCCATACTTGGCGATGGTTTTGTAAGAAGTTTGAATGAGGTCTATACCATATGAAGAGAGCTTGTAGCTAAGTCATTTGTTTCACATCCAACTGAAAGTGTGGTTGATTGAATTGGCACAACGAATGGCAAGGTGGCTTGACTAGCTCATGCAATGATGATTGATCTAAGGTGTTAATAAGATTAGTATGTATAGTATGTTGATTAGGCCCCATTCCCTATTAATTTGAACTCTTGGTTACTAAAAATTATATATCGAAGGAATTTCTCCGCAAGTAACATAGGGAAACACAATTGGTATTGAGTTCTAGTGGAAACTTTGAGGTCATGGATTCGACCTTTGTCAGTGGACAAGTTCGGTTTGTAATTTTTATATATATATATATATATATATTTCCATTTTTTCGCACTTTAGCAAGCCAATGATGGGAATTTTTTGGCGCCGGTGCCAAAAAGTGACATTTTGTAGAAGTACGTTGAGAAAGAGGAAAATTGTAGAACATTTAATTTGATATATAGTTTTGAAAGATTTTGATGAGTTTTTAAGCTCAATATTGGTCCATATTGAGTTCTAAAAGAAGCATGTTGATAATGACTTACTAATGGATGCGTCTAGAGGCTTGGAAAACCTTATTGATAAATATTTGATGATTAGAATCTTTATTTTATATTTTGAAGATTTATGAGTAGGCTGCAATAGTTTTTGGTACATGATGGAAATAGGTTCTGAGAAGTGTTTTAAGTGACCAGATTGACGAACAAGTTGGAATAGAGTCTTTACAACAACTTAAAAACTAATGATAATGATTTATATGACTATATTTGCAGTGGTAATAATATTTACAGGTGTGTCATTGAATGCAATGACAATATGTGCAGGTTTTGATGATAATAATAGTATGTGTAGATTGTGATGGTGTTAATAGTGATTATTTCTCTTTATTAACCATATATGTTGAAAATGATACAGTTTAAAAATGATATGAATATATTTCTACAAGAAATTGAAGGAGCCTAGAGTAGGTTGGAGCCCACTCATCACTGAGGTTGTAGCCTAGAGCAGGTTGGAGCCTGCTCATCACTGATGTTGGAGCCTCAATCAGTTTGGAGCTTATAGCATGTTGGAGCCTACTCATCATCGAGGTTGGTGCGTCAATAAAATTGTAGGCTACAATAAGCAGTTGTTTTCATACTTTCGAGGTTGGTACCTCAATTAGGTTATCGCCTATCACAAGTGGCAACTTGCATTACTTGAGGGTGGTTGCCTCTAACAGGTCATCTGCAAATCTATGTAATAAATTAAAGAAAAAGAAGAAGAAAGATTTTTGGTTTTCTCTCGTATGGTTTTTTGTGTAAAAAACTTGTGTCTCTTTGTGATGTGATGGCTTATTGATGTGTTATTGATGTGGTGGTAGATTTATGATTTATTTTTCCTTATGATGATATGATTCTTATAGTTATGGTTAATTTCTATATGATTTCTTGATTGTGAAAATTTATGAAACGATAAAATTGCACTCATAGTAATTCACACCCCCCACCCCTTTTTTTAGTGTGACCTTTGGGCCAACATCAAACACTAGATAGAAGGGCGGTGACGATAATCTATCCCTAATTGGTCAAACCAAGAATGGAAATGTAAATGACTCAACAAGGGTAAGGGAAAAAGTGAGGAATCAGTCTCACAACCACATAAGAAGGACTTGAGTAAAATCAAGTGCTTAAATTGTCATATGTTTGACCATTATTCATCACAATGTCTAGAGAATAAGGGAAAGGGGAAGCAACAACATAAGAAGGCAACAACCTCTACAAAAGCTTAGATGAATGAGTTTTCTACCAAGTTTGAGAAATATTTCTCAATAGTGTCTTGCCTTTCTACCAATATGGTTCCAAGTACCACTTAGTATGTGGATAGTGGAGCATGTAGGCATATGATATTAACCTAGAAATCTTTTCAAGTACAACATAATAGGGCTCAAGAATCCAAGTTTGTTGGCATGCAAAGGGCAAACCCAGGTTTAAAGTGAAACATCCAACAAAACCTCTCAAAACCCAATCCTTTCGTCATCACCATCGAAGATGTGAATTATCACCCTAAGGATTTTGATGAGGGATTGCAAGAACCAGGGTAGTTCTGCAGTGGTGAAGGAGACACAAAGCCTATGCTATCAACATCATTCTTAATACAAAAGAAATTTTAAGTAAACCCCTAATTTGTGTAGTAAACCAATCATTACCAAATAAAAACATATAGACAAAAAATAAATCAGGTCATAACATAATACACAATAAAAACCAATGAACCCAATGAATATTTGTATTTCTTTAGAAAAACCTTCGTTACATTGTAACTATCATGACTCACCATCCTAATACCTCAATTTACAGTGTGAAACATACATTCAATCTCTAATTATAACTTCACCTATGCATAAAACCATTACTTAAATATCTCCTCTATCACCTTGCGACTTTATCTATTTATAGTTTTACATTAGGGCACCAAGCTGATAAAACAAGCTACTTTTACTATGGGAAATTCCTAATACTATAGGTAAAACCCCAAAAATAACCTAAAGTCTTTCCCACATTTCACGCATTGACCTTTGGCCGACCCTTTTGTAAAGGCTCCTGTGTGGTGCTCCTCTACACAAATCCCAAAAATCCTCTCCAAAGCTACTGCTCCAACAAGGTTGAAATTGGTGATGTTTCCAAGTACCTATTATTAGGATTTGGTACCATTCCATTTTAGTTCTAAATAGTTAATTTTTTAGAATTTGATGATGTTTTGTTTGTTCTAGGCCTCAAGAAACGTTTTCTTTTAGTTTCATTTATGTAAGATAAGGGTTATATAGTAGAGTTCAAGAACTAACACTCATTATTGATCCAGAGGAATCTAGTGTAGAAACAACACACAAAATGAAACTTGTATGTGTTATAGGGTGAAATTGTTTGAGCCCTAGTTCATAACATAGAAAATATGGAACAAGAGGATGTGACACCTACATTACATAACATTTCCAATTCTGAGGGAGATAGTCACATGTCTTTGAGACTTAAAAAATTGAGAAACAGGGAATATGTTAAGGGTGCACACTTGTAAAGCATTCCAAATATACTTTCCCACGTAGGGAGAATACATTTAGGGGATTCCAAACTTGGAGCATTCATATGTGTGTGGACCAATATCAATAATATTAATCACAACGAGCATGTATTATGAGTCCCCCATTAATGACTTATCTCACAAGACATTGATATAATTGTTAAATACAAAGTATGAAGTATTTATCAAGTTTCAAAAGTTCTAGGATCTTCTTAAGAACCATAGAGGGAAGAAAATCAATATTTTTAGTTCAGATAATGGGTATGATTATACCTCTAATAGTTCAAGGATTTATACAATGAGGTAGGAATAAAAATGAGTTAATTATTTCATACAACCCACAATAGAATGGGGTTTCATAGTGATAGAATTTATCCATAATAGGAGATGATAAGTCCATGATTCATGACCAAGACTTGATGATGTTTCTTTGGAAAAAAGCATGCAACATAGTAGTCTACATCTATAATAGGCTTCCTCAAAAGATCTTGGAGGACAAGACACTAAAGGAATCATTCACTAGTATGAAGCTAGAGGTGAGTAATTTATGCATCTTTCATTGTCCAATATATATCCATGTACCTATAGTAAAGAAAACCAAGTTAGAGCCCTCCAACACTAAGGGTTTATTTGCCGGTTACAGTGAGACTTCAAAGGTATGCAAGGCATAATTCCAAATAAAATGAAGAAAATAATAAGTAGGTATTTAAATTTTGAGGAAGACTTTGCATCCAAGAAGTCACATGAGCGAATTCTAGTGACAAAGGATGAGGAGAAAGAATCTCTGAAGGTTGACCCAAAGTCACCAAATACACTCATAAGATGACAACCTTCACTTGAGGAGGAGGATACTTTATCTCTTTCTAGTTATGTCAACAGAACTTAACGATTCACACATACATTGAGGGATGCTCAAGAGTATGTAGGGGTTACTAGGAGCGCATTTAGGGAAAGAAATCATATGAAGAATTTTCCTAGATAGATGACATTGATGAGCAACATCATTGATTTCAAGCCTTCTAGTTTTTAGGAGGCAACAAAACAACAAGTAGGGAAGAATGCCATAGTGGAGTAGTACACCTCCACGATGAAGAATGATGTTTGGGACATAGTGCTAAGACCAAAGGGGAAGTCAGTAATAAATTCAATTGGCTCTACAAAATCAAGCATCTTGTAGATGGTAACATCCAAAAGTTCAAGGTGAGATTTGTGGCGAGAGGTTCTCCTAGAAACAAGGAGTGGACTATGAGGAGGGATTTTTTCTAGGTACCAACTACACTTACATTAGGGCAATTATATATTTATCTTCAATTATAGGATGGAGGATGCATTATGTGGATGTGAAGACAACCTTCCTTAATGGAAACATCAAGGGAGAAGTGATGTAGAGTAACCTCAGGGCTTTGAGGTAAATGGGAAGGAGTCCCATGTTTGGAGGCTTAATAAATCCTTGCATGGACTCAAGCAAGCCCAAAGAGCATGGTATTCAAGGACCAATGGATATTGTTGAGTATGGACTTTGCCAAAAGTGAAACAAATCCTAACTTATATTGTATATTTATTTGACTTATTTTCTTATTTTGGTTTTATATGTAGATTATTTGTTTCTTACATGTGCAAAGACACTCGTTGCAAAGTGTAAAATGGAAACTGAGCTCAAGACAAAGGACATCGACATGTTGCATTACTTCTTGGGTTTGGAAGCTTGATATAAATCAAGAGAGATATTCATTAGGTCAGGTAAGTATGAAGTTGAGATCTTGAACATATTTTTGATGGAGGACTACAAACCTATGTCCACACCCAATATCACAAATATAAAGAAGGTGACAAATTCATATTCAAAATAGGCGGATCATGTGTTGTACAAGCAGTTGATAGGTTCGTTATGTTGGAAGAATATTTGTTATTGATGTCAAAGGAATGTCCTACTCAAGAGGAAAATTAAATAGGCCTGTAGAGGACATTAATCCCTTTCCAAAAAGCATTTGCATGCCTCCTAATTCCTCCTCGTTAAAGATAAATGGATTTTTCAAGAAGAAAAACCACTTACTTCAACCTCTATCAAGTCGACATCAGAGAAATTTTGAGGTTAGAAATGGGCCTCAAAACAAAAATGTATAACAAAAATCAACTTTATAAGAAAAAACAGGATTCAATATGATGATGTCACCCATGGGGGACGATTCACCATTTTTGGAGTAAAAAGATATCTAAAAAAAAAAAAACTACTTTTTGAACTTGTATTTTCAACTTATCTCCCTACGAGTTTACTTAAATTTTGAGTGGGAGCACTCGTTGGATGTAGAATTTAATTTTTAATCCAAAGAGTACCCATGTTGCATACTTTCAATGCACCCTACTACACGAAAAATGTGAAATACATGAAAAAGCGTGATTACAATTACGTTTTTTCATGTATTTCACATTTTTCATGTAGTCGAGTCCAACAAAACTATGTAACATGGGTACTCCTTGAATGAAAAATTAAATTTTGCATCCAATAAGTGCTCCCACTCAAAATTTAAGTAAAATCGTAGGGAGATAAGTTGAAAATACAAGTTCAAAAAGTAGTTTTTTCTTTTTTCCCTCCAAATCTTGATGAGGTAATCTAATCTTATTTTATTATTTCCACCATTATTTTATAATATTCCTTAGGACACCCATTTTATACCTCAAAATTTCTCTGATGGCGTACCTAAGATCAAGTAGGCCCCTCCCCCAAAAATGTGTCTGTTCAAGTATGATCAAATTAGTATAAATATACAATGCTTCTCCTCCTTTCAACCTCCAACTCGTCCAAGAAAGAAGTGAGAGAAGCCCGAGTTTGTAAAAGGAGTTTATAGGTTCATATCTCATGGAAAATAGGATGAATTGAAGAAGGTTTTTGGTTGTTGGTTACAGTTCTAGGTTTATGGTTTTTCTTGGTAATTTTTTGATCAAGATTCGGAACAAAACTTAAGAATTCATTGAAGCAATTTTTTTCCTTCAAGGAACAAACCTTAGTTGAAAAGAAACAATCCTCAACTTTCAAGAAATAGAGCTTGACCTTAAGGAATATATCTCGGCCTTGAACTTGTCTCTCTATATTTGGACCTCAGGTAACAAGGTTTTGGATCTGAGGTAGCATAGGATTTGGTTCGTGAGGTAGGACATACCTTTGCCCTGAGGTAGGGTACGCAACTCGACCTAACTTACCTTAGACTTGGACCTACGACTTGGAGAATTATTTGAGCGGGCTTGAAGTGATTTTTGGAGTAGACCATGGAATAGATCTGGGGAAGATTTTAATCATATTTTAAAAGTGATATTTGAAGAGACCCTAAAGCAACTTGTGAAGAAATTTTGAAGTACTTATTGAAAAGTTTTTGGTGCAACTATTAGAGATCTTGAAGCAGTATTTTTTGAGTAGACTAGAGCAACCTTATTTTTTAATAGACTAACAGGAATTTTGTAGCAACCATCTTAAAATCATTATTGAATACTTGGAGCAATCCTTGAAGAATTTTTGAAGCAACTCTTAAAGCGTGTCTTTGAAGTGATCTTATGGAGCAGACCTTGGAGAGTTTTTAAGTGTAGTCTTGAAGCCACTTGATGACATCTTGAAGTAGATATTTGGAAAAGGTTTTAAAGTAGTTAAAGGTTGGAGCCTGATTTGTGAAATATAGGATTGAATTCCTCAAACAAGGTTGGATCCTTGTGAGAGATCAGGATGGAGCCTAGATTTATAATTGAGAAATGGAGTCCTCATTCAAGGTTGGAGCCTTGAAAAAAATATAGATTGCATTTTATAGGTTGGAGCCTGAATTTTTGTAAAAGAGGATTGGAGTCCTCACTATCTTCATCAATATTTTTTTTTGGTTTTATTTCTTGTGTTTTGGTTTAACTTGTGATAAAAATCTTAGCTAACATAATATAACAATTGAAAGAAATACTAATTCACCTCCCCTCCTAGTATTTCCAATAATTGGTATCAAAGCAAGATTCGTCAAGATCAACCTAACAACAGGAAGAAGGATTTTTGAATTATTATGGCCAGTAAAGATGCTAAGGTCCTCCAATTTCATGGAACAATTTTTCCTTTTGGAACATCAAAATGGAGTACTACTTAATGTTTCTTGGAGTCGAAGTTTGGCAATCTGTCACAGATGGATACAAGATCCCATATCCTCTTCTAACAGATCTGGATGGGAAGAAAGCATATGTAGCAAATTAAGAGGCTTTTAATTCTAGAGTAAGTGATATGTCATATTCAAAATTCACAAAATTTATGGGTATTAAAATAGCTAAAGATATCTGGGACAAGCTCATCCATATTTATGAAGGAAATGACCAAGGCAAAATGGCAAAACTTAAAATCTATAGAAGGAAATCTAAAAGTCTCAAGATGAATGATAAAGAATATATTGCTACTTATTTTCTCCGAGTAGATAAGGTATTCAACTATATAAAATGCCTAAGTGAATATGTCAAAGAAATTATGATTGTCCAAAAGCTATTGAGATCTCTTATAGATCATTTTGATGCCAAGGTTTGTGCCATGGAAGAACTAAAATATTAAGACTCTCTATAAATGGATAAACTCATGGAATTCTCATAGCACATGAAACAAGGTCAGGAAATTGAACTTATGGGGAAGCCCCATTCAAGGAATCCAATACATCAAGAAAGGGAAATAATTGTGATTGCAACAACGATGATTCTGATATTGAAACGAATTTTTTTTAAGGACGCTGAAGAAAGGATCCAAACTCAAAGGTAAGATACCTCTCATTTTCTTTAGATGTGGTAAAATAGAACATTATGCAACAAGATTCCTTTTTAAAGATGACAATGATGATGAAGATGAACCTAAGAGAAAAACCTTCAAGAGGAAAAGCTCAAACAAAAAGAATTTCTTCGCCAAAAAAGACAATTATGACTTTGAGGAAGAATAATAATATGGTGGAAGCAGTGAAGTATTATTCATGACCTTCACAAATGAAACAAATAATCCAAAAGAAGAAGAAATCTCAAAAAAAGTATAAGGAAATGTGGAGGAACTATTGATTAGTGCCATAGAAGAAAATGAGAGACTTAGAAAGAAGAATGAAAAGTTATCTTAAGAAATCAAATCTCTCAAAACCAAGAAGGAATAATCTAAAAGAAGAGAAGAACTTTTGAGCAATAAGCTTAAGGAAAACAAAAAAAATTGCAAAAAAATGGAAGTTGAAGTTGTATCTCTAAAAGGAGAGTTAGACAAAGACAACAAGAATTTGAAGAATTCCCATACCTTGGATGTCATTCTCATCTCTTAAATGCCAATACATGACAAATATGGACTTGGATATACAGGAAAATATCCCAATTAAAAAGAAGAAACCAATGTTCATCATGAAGAAAATCCTATAAGTTTTGTTGATGTCCTTAAAGGATCTTATCATTCTAACCTTGCAGAAAACAAAGTTCGACCAAGGAATGAGAAGCAACTCCTTCCTGAAAGGAATATCTCATCAAGGAAAGATTATCGTAACATGTATCAAACTATTTTCCTTGGTCACTATTTCTTTTATAAAAATTTTGGTCATTAGGAAAAACATTGCAAGGCTTATGGGGCTAATCATCAAAATAATATTGTTAATCCAAAGAGGCAAGGTCAAATCATAACTTATAAATCCTTTGCTATTATGTCAAAGTATATTCTATAATGTTATAAATGCAATAATCTAGGCTATAAATTCAATAATCTAGGCCATATAGCACAAATTTTCCTCTAGAGTAAAGAGAAAAAGTTTGGAGAATCTACCTCTGTGAATTTTAGTCTAGATTTATGTGCTCATAAAAAGGAAAATCAATGGTTTGTAGATAATGTATGTTCTAGGCACATGACAGGTGACCAAAAAAAAGTTCATCTCTATAAGCAAAAAAAGGGATGTAAATGTGACCTTTGGAGACAATGGATCTTCTAAAATTGTTGGGAAAGGCACATTGAGTCTCATCAATGGCAAGGGGAAAGCACAAAATTCTCTATACGTTGAAGGGCTCATAATAATCTTCTAAGTTTCAGCTAAATATGTGATCAGGGACATGATCTCGTATTTTGTTCCAAGGACTGTGAGATAAGGAAATCATCTTCAGGAAAAAAAGAAGGAAGAGGAGTAAGAGCAATAGATAATGTATACATTCACAGTGAAATTCAAGAAGAAAGAAGCTACACGAGTCAAGCAAATGAAATCTATATGTGGCACAGGCATTTGGGACACCTAACCTTTGATAACTTTGTGAAGATTAGCAAAACTCAAGCAGTAGGAGACATCTCGAGAATCTCAAAGCTAGTAAACTTTGTTTGTGCACTATGTCAACATCAAAAGAAAACTAGGACCAACCTCAAATCGAGGGAATTCTCAACATCAAAGTCTCTGGAAATCATTCATGCAAATCTGTGTGGTCAAACTAGAAATCCAACTCTACAAGGAGAAAGGTACTTTATTTCATTTATAGAAGATTATACTAGAATGATGTGGGTATTTTTTATAAGATATAAATCAAAAGCACTAGATTGTTTCAAAAATTTCAAAATACAAGTTGAAAATGAAAATGAGTTGAAGATCAAATGCTTAAGAATGGATGGAGGTGGGGAATTCACCTCAGGAGAATTCAATGAATTTTGTGAAAAATATGGAACCAAAAGGGAACTTTTTGTTGCTAGGACTCCACAACAAAAATGAATAATAGAAAGAAAAAAAATTGTACAACATACTACAAAAAAAATGCTGTTGGAAGTTGATTTACAGACAAAATTTTGCAAGGAGGCAATTGGGGAAACAATCTATATCATGAAAAAAGCTCAACTTCAGGTAAACAATGATGAAAATCCATATGAACTATAGAAAGGAAGGCCTACTTGTTGAAATTGGGTAGTTAGGGAAGAATTCCCTAGCCCATATCATCTAGTAATTATTATGGAGCAAATGTATTAAATAGAAATATTATTTGTTTAGCCAAAGAAATATCATCTTATCAAATTCAACTTAATTTATTTATGGCGAGAAAGTGAAATTTGAATTCGATCAAAATTTGGGTCGACCTTAAATATAAGATGAATTTTGGATTTGAAATATACTATATTTCCCTCCAATATGACAGGTCGACTAGCCTTAAAGAGGTACCCATTCATGTGCTAATCACTCTATATATAAGCATCTCTTTGTCCCATAAAGCATAATTCAAAAAATCACATCTGAAGCCTATTTGTGAGGCTTAGTATCCCAATTTGTATGGAAAATTATATGACATAGGAGGTTCCGAAGTTCTGTGAATATTTGTGGCTTCTAAGGATGGACACTTTGGGCATGACTGAGGCACAAGTAATGCGAAGTATAAGACTAAAAGGAGCGAGCATATGAGGCTAATGAATGCGATTTCAAGGCTATGGGAATCTCAATTAAGGGTCTGCATCTCTGATGTACAAGGCCGCAGGTCTGAGCTAGACTAGGCCATAAGTATAAGGGGACTAGGCCTCAAGTTTGTGGAGACCTATGCCACAGGTCAAAGCTAATCTAGGTCGCAGGTCTGAGGAGTCTAGGTTGCAGGTTTGAGGAGACTAGGCCACAGGTCTGAGCTAGAAAAATTCACAGGTCTGAGGCTACAATGTGAGGATAAGGGCTAAAACTTGAGGAAGATAAGGAGATCACTATTTGAGGCTTGACCGAGACTAAGGCAAGGCTACAAGACTGAAGGGATGAGGTCTAAGGTAAGTATATGTGTTAAGGCTTGCATACTTGTTATGTGAGTATGATGGTTGGTTGTACCTCTATATCAGTGACCTAGATTTTTATCATAGTAACTCCATGATAACATGACAATGCTTTTGTGAGACAACATGACAATGCCTCTTGTGACAGTTGTGATAAGTTCCTTTGTGACCACTCTTGTATGACAATATGTCAGTACCATTATAAAAAATTGTATGATAACATGTCCATGACAATATAAAAAAGTAAGTAACACTTAAATTGGTGATAGTATGATAGTACCTACATGACAGTTGTCGCAACATGACCTTGATAATTTGATTATGACAGTGACACTGGTTTGGTTGGTATGGCCCAAAGTAGCCCTATGACAGTGGTTGGTATGGCCCAAGGTGGCCCAGTGACAACAAAGGGACATTGAAGAGTCTTTATGGACGAACATATATTGTTGGACCTAGGTGGCTTGATGTACTACATCTCATTGTATCTCTTTTTGCTAAACTCTTAATATTAAATAAGAAGAATTGAGTTTGGGTTTTCCCTCTTATGGGGATTTTCCCTGGTCTATGACCTAAATACTGGTATCCTTATTGTCTCCAATTTTCTTCTATTGGTCCTTTCTGTTATACTTCTCTATTGTTATATGTTAATGATGATGATAAAATGGTATTGATAAATATACAGTAATGAAGAAAACTTTAAAATATCTACATGCATCAACTTGCCCTAAAATTAACATGGTATCAGAGCTGTCATGAAGGAAAGTCAAGGAGAAAGCCATTGGTGAAACAATTCTAGAGTTGATTAAGCTAAAGGAGACCTAAAATAATTTTAGGGTTTGAAGGAAACCCTAGGGACCATTTATGGTTAGGTTTTGGAAGGAAATACGATGAAGGTGTCCTAACTGGAAATTAACATTGGAAACTTTTTTTTGGATATGATCCATGATTGTTGTGAAGAATCCTAGTTGGGCTCATATTCAAGAAAACGAAAATGGTATAGTGGTTGGAATTGGTAGAATCTATGAAATTAGAATAGCTCAACTATATCCCTTTGTTCTCTTCAGTTAGTTTTATCATATGGTTGATGAACATCAGTGCCTCATGTTTGACAAGATGCCTAGATTAAGAGGGAGCTGGTATCCTTCTTCAAGATAAGTATCATTATGAATTTCTACTCTTTTGGTAATGTTAATTCATTATAGTCGGTTGTTTACTCCCGCTTACGAACATTCAAAATATTAAAAAAAGACCAACCTGAGGATGGAGGATTTTGCAGGAAATTGTTGCTCCGAGAAGGAGGTGATTAAAAGAACCATTCTCCTTGAAAAGACAATTAGGACTATGCAGGACCCTTGATAAAGATAAAATTATAACCATTGATTAAGTGCAGTTGTTTGAGATCTACTGGAGGATAATTAGGACACGTTATCAAGTTTTCTATGGAGCACATTTTGTGTGAAGGGCCACATATTCTTTCCAAATGATCTCAAGTCCAGAATTCACAGTTTTCTTGATTTAATATTGATATAAAATGGGTCATGGTTTCCCTGCCCTTGGTTACTTGTGTTTCTTCTTATTTGAACACAATGGTCTTGAAGGTCATGCTTTGCATCGTAAGGGTTTTTCATACTGATTAGTCAGGAACTTGTGCAACTATAGGACTAAGAGGGGGAAAATATCACTTTTCTTATAATGTCACTGTTACACAACTAGTGAATATGGAAGATACATTTCAAAAAGTGATGACACTATGGGAAAACTTGGTGAAACTAAACATAGTTTTGGATTTGATGAGTTTTCAATAGGAGGAAAGTTCTCAGATTATGGTTCAAATTTCTGTGTTGGTGATACTACAGTGTGTGTTGTAGGCATATGGTTGAACTTTCATTTTAAAGCAAAACAATTTGATTCGTGTCCTAAGGGTTTGGGGGTCACATAAACCCCCCTTAAGAAATTATCTTGGGAGTCAACAATATTTCCTCGTGTGCTTTTGGAAAATGTTTTGGTTCAGACACAATTCAACATTGAGGATGGTCTTGTTCCACTAGAAGGTTACAAGATTTTGAATGATGCACTTCGAGATGGGAACGGGATAATTGGTCCTTAATTTAGCAGTAAGAAGGAAAGAGAAGGGTCAAAAAGTGTGAAATGGACCATCCAGATAAGCCGTATATGGTTCTTGGGATAAATTTAGCGCTAGACAAAATGAAGGTTCTAGGATTGTTGTGAAAACACAATTATGGGGAAAGGTTTGATTGTTTGATGGATAAAGCTATTGGAATATTTAACACACTGTTATATAGAGCAACTAAAGTAGCTCACAGTTACATCCTAGATCAAACCATTGTTTATAAAAGTTCCCATAAACGAAAGCTAAGAGCTTTCATGGACTATCACAATATTAAAGTTATTATCTTCCCTTGTCCAGAAGAGATCAAGGTAAGATCAGCTAAGCATTCTAAGGAAATGGGAAAGGAAGTCCCGAAGGATGCTGTAAATGAGATGCTAGCAAATTATATTCTACCAATGAGCAAGGACATGGCTGGATCTGATAATTTTTTTTATGAGGTGTGGTTTCCTGAGTTGAATAGGGTGGAGGCACAAAATATCTTGGAGATGGACAATAGTGAACTAAAAGTATCATTTAGGGAAAATTATGATAATTCACCCTACCCTCATGCAAGCTCTATTGCAAGTGTGACTCGTCCTAGAGCTCCTACAACCCTAAGTGGAAGTTGGGCATGTTTTGAAGAACCCTATATGGATTGCAATATGTTCAACTACAATTCACCTTAAATCTACATGGAAGAAATCATTACAAATGAATAAACTTATTCAAATTCTCAATATCAAAATGGAGAAGACTATGGAGCTATCCCTGATTAGCATGCCCCCTAAAAAAAGAAGAAGAGGGAAAGAGCCCTGACCATGAATACAACTTGAAGTCTCCCTGATTAATGAAGAGGATTCCTGTTTAGAGGGAGAGGATCATGATAGGATATTTTCATGCATTACTGGTTATTGATACTAGAGGAAAAATCATTTTTTGAAGCTGCCTTTGGGTTTGGAAGAAAATGAGTAGGTATCATAGTTACAAATTGATGCAAGAATTCTAGAGTTGATCTAATGATCATTTAATGAAGTGAAGGTATGACTTTGACATTTGGTTTTATGAGCTAACATGTGTGTTATTAGGGGCATGGAATGCTTGATTATTTATCTTCAGAATCCCATGATAAGCAGTTTTCCAAGTGGATCCTTTGTATTACAACATGCGCCTTGGACCAAAGAGAGTTTGGTCATATGAAATTAAAAAAAAAATTGTAGATTAGGCACTTGGGCACCTTCATGAATTATACAAGATTAGTATAGTGGTCTCCCTAAGTGAGAGGGAGTAAGGTTAGTTAAATATTTTTCTTTAAGATGATTTTGATTTGGTATATTGGATGTATAGGAAATAGAGGATTGCTAAGTGCTACTGAAATCATTGCTGCTAGAATCGCTAGCTATAAGATAGTGTGTTTGAAGAATATCGTTAATGAGTTGTGTGCCATCATACATGTATATTATTTTGGGTGGAGAAATGAGGCTCCCATGGATGAAATGATCATCATTATTATCGCCAAGAACATGTCTTAGTTTATAGAGAGCAGCATGACACTATCCTCTATGCGATGGGATCTTGGTTGGGTTGAAAATTGAGATTTGGGAGATCCTGGGGGCTTGGGTACTTCTTGGAGCTATATGAAAATAGGGGGAGTGGTTCTCCTTCCCCTATGGAGTACATACCCCATCATGTTTGAGCACAAGTTGAGTGGTTCACCTTCCCCCATGGAGTACGCTATATGAGAACAGGGTGTGTGCTTCACCTTCCCTTGTGGAGTATGTTATATGAGAATATGGTGAGTGTTTTACCTTCCCCTATGGATACCCCAACATACATCCCACCCTCGCAGTCCGGGACTCATGGGAAGTACCTCTCATCTAGCCAATGAGATGGGAAAAATGGTTAGGGTCAATTAGTACTACCGATGATCATGTTAGGTAGTACTATATTCCCTATGACTAGGACAAATGATGTTCAATAACATGGTCACTAAGGATCAAACCTAGTAGGGGTTCTACCCCTAGGACATGAGGACTTTCCTTTCTACCTTCTGAGGGTGGAAAGGTCTTGTGACCCACCCTCCATCGATTCTTCTTATTAATAGAATATCCATTGTTCAACAGAAATGAACAGAAAAAAAAAATTAATGACATGATGGCATGTTGAAAAAACCTTGATGGACTCAGCATGATTGATGGAGTTCCTCTCTACCTGAAAGAGGAGATGAGATGTGAATTTCCTATATGGACCCTTCATTAACTAGTTTGTTGAAAACTGGATGGCATCATCCCATGTGGACTTATTCTATGACAACTTGTATTTTATGGGTTAAGTCATTGATTGGATACAATGATGAGCATATTTAAAATAATATGATCAAATCTTAATGGCATGATGATATTTGGAATTACTTCCTAGCTGAGAGGGAGTGTTGAAATTGGGTAGCTAGGAAATAATTCCCTAGCCCATATGATCTAGTAATTATTACAGAGCAAATGTATTAAATAGAAATATTATTTTTTTGGACAAAGAAATATCATCTCATCAAAGTCAACTTAACTTATTTATGGAGGGAAAGTGAAATTTTAATTTGATCAAAAGTTGGGTTGGCTTTAAATATAAGATGAATTTTGAATTTGAAATATAATATATTTCCCTCCAAATATGACAGGTCAACCAGCCTTAAAGAGGAACCCATTCACATGTGCTAATCTCTCTATATATAAGCATCCATTTCTCCCCCAAAGAAGAATTCAGAAAAGCACATTTGAGGCCTATCTATGAGGCTTAGTAGCCCAAGTTCTATTGAAAATTATCTAAAATAGGAGGGTCCAAAATTCTGTGAATATCTGAGGCTTCTAAGGATGGATGTTCTGGGACTGACTAAGGCACAACTAATGCAAATTTTGAGGCTGAAAGAGTGATCATATGAGCATAATGTATGATATTTTAAGGATACATGATTCTGAATTAAGGGCATGCATATATGAGGTACAAGGTTGCAGGTCTGAGCTAGACTAAGTTGCAATTTTGAGGAGACTAGGCTGTAGGTCTGTGGAGACCTAGGTCGCAGGTTCGAGCTAGTCTAAGCCATAGGTCTAAGGAGACTAGGTCGTAGGTACGGGATAGACAAAGTTGTAGGTCTGAGGCTACAATGTGAGGATAAGGGCTCTAACCCGAGGAAGATAAGGAGGCCACTATCTAAGGCTTGAATGAGACTAAGGAAAGGCTACAAGACTAAAGGGATGAGGTTAGAGGTAAGTACAAGTGTTAAGGCTTTCATACTTGTTATGTGAGTATGATGGTCGGTTGTACCTCTATATCAATGACCCAAAGTTTTATGATAGTACCTCCATGATAACATGATAGTGCTTTTGTGAGACAACATGACAGTGCCTCTCGTGACAATTGTGATAAGTGCCTTTACGACCACTCTTGTATGAAACATGTTAGTACCATTATAAAAACTTGTAAGACAACATGTCCATGACAATATAAGATGGAAATTACACTTATATTGATGATAGTATGACAATACCTACATGAAATTTGTGGCAACATGACCTAGATAGTTTGATTATCACAATGACTTGGTACAATGATAGTGGTTTGGTTGGTATGACCCATAGTGGACCTATGACAGTGGTTGGTATGGCCCATAGTGGCCTAGTGAGAACATAGTGACATTGATTAGGCTTGCCGAACAAACATATATTGTTGGTCCTAGGTGGCTTAATATACTACATCTCATTGTATCTCTTTCTTCTCAACTCTTGATATTAAATAAGAAAGATTGAGTTTTGGTTTTCCCCCTTGTGGTGTTTTTACCTAGTGTATGACCTAAATAGTGGTGTCCTTATTGCCTCTGCTTTTGTTCTATTGGTCCTTTCAATTATACTGCTCTATTGTGATATGTGGCTGCTGATGATAAAATGGTATTGATAAATATACTGTAATGAAGAAAATTTTAAAATATCTACATGCATCAACTTTCCCTAAAATTAACACCACCTCTATGAAACACTTTAGAATATTTGGACGCAAATGCTTTCTGAAGATTAATGATGATTCACTAGGAAAATTTGATTCACGTGTTGACGAAGAAATTTTCCTTGGATACTCATTAAGAAGCAAGTCTTACAAATGTTACAACAATCATTTGTGAAAGATAATTGAAAGCATTGATGTAAAGATAGATGAGGCTCTTCTTGAAAAAGAAGTAGTTCAAACCAATGAAGAATACCTTATCCTTGCATATCCAGAGGAAGGTGTTGTAAAAGAAGAGGAGCTAGAAAATCAATAGGAGGAATCATCTCAAACACCGTCAAAGTTAAAATTTGTATAAAAGCATTATCCAAAATACCAAATCATTGAAGATGTTGATGGAGGAAAACAAAACCAAATAAATAGGACCAAAACACCAAAAAGGAATGATATTTCCTTATTATCTGTTAGGATCCTATAATTTATAGGATCTCAAGGTGATTGGGTATGTTATCTCAAAAATCTCACATTGTAAATAATTGACAATCTGCAAATGATTTCCAAAAGAAAAATAGAATAAAAATGAAAAGAGGGTATAAACAGAGAAAAAGTAAAAAAAAAAATTTGAAAAAATAATAAAAGATAGAACCCCATCAAATAAAAACAAAAAAAACGAAAATAATACTAAAAGTGTTGCAAATTCAAATGCCACTACTAATAGATAATTTCCTTCCTGATTGGTAAAGAAGGGTTGTATGCAGCTTGTTTAAAATGCCACAATGACTAGTTATTTGTTTAATCATATAGTATAAGCATGGTTAAACATGCTTGAATTTTTGTAAATTAGATTAGAGAATAAAGACTTTCCAAACAATTTAATCTTGGTAAATCAATAGTTAGGTAGAAAATGACATTGGTTCAACTGTTTAATATGAATCAATAGGAGAAATAAGTGATAGGATTTAAGTAGTTTTTGATTTTCCATAAAAGAAAAAAAATTATGGGTTTTCTAGTTCAAATTCACCCCTTTATAAAAATAAATATGTTAGTTTAAAAAAGAAATAAAGTTAAAAGGGTAGGTAGAAATTGTTTGGTTTCCAGAATATTTATGTTGCCCTTTATCCTAAGTCTCAGTGACATTGTAAAATAAAAAAGGCACAAAGGGATAATGTATATTCATGAAATTTTTTCTATCCAAAGTATCATCCTAAGTTTCAAGAAAATATGAAAAGGCGCATCTAGACAAAGTCTTTTTGTCATATATGGTTAAAAAGGCCACAATTAAAAGCAGTGGGATTCTCTGCTCTTGAGAATCGACAACGCTTATTTGTTTTCGGCCCAGCCTCTCCATCCTATATTTACAGCCGGGGGGGTTCCGAAAAAACGTATTCTCCACCAAGCCCCATCACCACGTAACCTCCTTTCTGTGTTTTTCACCCCCCAGCCTATACCACATACCGCTCCCTACCCCCTCCGAAAACCACTTCTCCCTCATCCCTTTACTGTTGTCCCTACTCGACACCTCTGCCACTCCTATCCTGCCACGTCTCCTAGCTGTTTCCCAATTAAATCCCTTCCTGACAAAAAATTACTGTTAACGTTTAATGTTTTCCCTTCCAAGTAATGGTTTCAATTCAATGGTCCCCCGCCAATCCTCCAACGGAGTCTGCCACTCCCTCCTTTAAAAACCCTAAACCGATATTTATTATACCTTTCACCTACTTTTTCTCTGCAATTCACAAGTTTTTTTCTGCAAGCAACTAGCTTCCAAAGATTTGTTGAAACAGGTCAATTGTCAGCATTTTGTCCCCCTCTCATGACGACTCATGACTTGCCATTCCTTTCTTGGTAAACATTTATTCCCAAATTCATATTTATCATTTACTGATAAACTATTCCTCCAAAGAATAACCAAGAGGACCCTATGAATCCATTAGTCCCTCCATCTATAGACTTAAACCATATTCCATTAGTTGATAGGGATTACATGATCCGTGAGACATAGTGCGACTATGAACTGTTGGAACTTTATTGCTGGCTAGAGGATAAACATGTTAATAAAATAGATGAAATTGGACTCTAGGAGTCCAATATTCCTCACTATATTTTCCCTCTGACCATCCATGCCCCTGAATTCACCAGGAAATGCCAAGCCTTCTATGTTCCCAACCAAAGAGCTGTTATAACCCCATCTAGTGAAATCCTCTTTTCAATCACAACTCAATCTATAAACCAGATGATGCTAGATCCCCCGTGGAAAACAGTACACCATTTTCCTCAGAATCCCTCACAGAACTCTATCAGAAGCTTGAATTTGCTAGAAGAACCAAGATTTTGATATCTTCTTACCAGAAAATGCTCAATTGCGAAAGAAAAATCCTCCATACCCTTCCTCAATATTCCTTGATCAAGCTAAATAGATCATAACCATAATTTTATACATTCTGGGTTATTATTCCGATAAGTGGGTAGATGAACCCATTCTAGGTTTCCTTTCCATCTTCTCCACAGATAGAAAACCATATATTTTGTTTAATTTCAAACAATTCCTGACTGATAACATCCATGAGCAGTTTCCTAAATTTCCAACAGAACAAGTGTTTAAGTACACTTCAATTTTGATTTATATGTTTCTGTATTATCAAGGAAACATGTTCAACTTTCCCATGCAGAAGCTAAATGAAGAGGGAAACCACCAGTCAGTTATATTTTGGACATCTTTAGTGATGAAAGAGCAGCAAGAATTCTCCTATAAACAATTCATTGAAGAGTTTGTTCACCCAACCATGAGTATCCTAAACAACCCAACACAACCCAAAATCAGTGAAGACATTAAGAGGATTCTACATTTGACAGATCAGACCAAGACCGGAGACTGGTATTTATACCAGAATTACATGGAAATCAGAGTTTATGGATGCGAGTTAGCACCATACAAGCTCCCAAAATACCTCCCCATGAGGATCTTTTCCCTTGAATATATTAGACAAATGCTAAATTCAGATGATATTCACTTTGTGGTGGCAAAGAAGAAGTCCCTGTTTTTGAAAATAGCAACAAGAAATGGTAAATATAGAAGTGCTAAAATTAGCATTGCTATAAATAGCATTTTGGGATACAACCAATTTTAGTTAGTCCCTGAACTAAAATTGAGAATTAAAACTCAAATTTAATCTTAGCAGTTGTTTGAAAAATAATCAATTAATTCATCTTGAGTTAATTAGTTGGAGAAAATCAAACATGAAGTCTATGTGGAGACATGCAACAGTTATCCCTTTGATTGGGGAAGTTACCCATCAATTAAGGAGATAAGGTTGAGTTGTAATTAGTTAGCTTAGTTAACTAAGTTAAGTCCAGTTAGATTAGTTCCAACAGTTGGAGGAACTAATTGTGAGCTTAGTTAGTTAATGCATGCATGCATGTAACTAGTGTACTTCAGATAACTGAATATTCTCTCATAAATAACTCATGCATGTCAGTTCATTCAGAGACCCAGTTGAGATCAGATGATGGGATAGTGTACTATCAGTTGCAGGAATATTCCCATGAGGATATCTCTTGCATGCAAAAGGAATTCATTCCTTGAGGATTGCGCAGTTAGATTAGAGGTAAGAGAGTGTGTGTGAGGTAATTTCACATAGGTGGCAGCTTTTGGACCCCAAGAGAAACTGCGCAAGGAAATAGGAGGCTTGGAGGATTGAAGGAAGGCATATGTTGTGTCTATTCAGTCCATGAGCTGTATTGAGGGATTGTACTGAGATCTGGATAGCTTGTGAACTAAAGCTTTGTCTAATCTCTGATATGTTTCCACTTGTTTGATAATATAGATAGAGGGGTTTTTAGCTGAGGATTTCCCCAGATAATTCTTTTGTGTTCATGTGTGATTGAATTCTCATTCTCTGTTATATGTGTTCTAAATTGATCGTGCTCAAATTGATTAAGCTTCCGCAAGTTTATTTGTAGAAGTAGATCTAGTATATTGCTTTAGTACATTGCATTATCAGGTGATCTACAGTGGGAATTTCTACATGGTATCAGAGCAAAGGTGATCAAAGCGGAGAAAAGTATACAAAGAAGGGAGAAGTTCGAAGTTTGAAGTTCCTGATTATAGAAATCGAATTCTTATCACATCTCAAATTTCACCAATGGCGTTCAATGGTTTGAGACTCGAGTATGCCCTGGATGGTAGCTCGAATTATATAGCCTGGAAGGATCGCATGGAAGCGGTATTAGAGGACAATGGTTTGAAGGACTTCATTGATCAAGAAGTCCCCAAGCCAGTAGCTGCTAATGCCCAAGAATTGGCAGAATGGAAGAAATGTGTGGCTAGAGCGAGGAGGATTCTTCTGGAGGGAGTTCGAGACCACATTATCTCGAGTCTCCATGGGAAGGAGACACCATTTTCAATGTGGAAAACATTGAAGGATCTATATCAGAACAACAGCGATCAGAGGAAGCTGGCGCTGAAAGACAAGCTTCGGAAAATCAAGTGTGAAAAGGGCGACACGATCTTTGCATATTGGAACAAGATCACCACCTGCAGGGATGAGCTTGGAAGTGTAGGAATCACAGTAGCTGATGATGACATGGTGAGTCTTGCTCTCCTCAGTCTTCCTAAGAGCTGGCATAGTTACCAAGACTCGGTAAATGGAAGAGAGAAACTGCCAGATTGGGAGCGAATTTGGTCGGATCTGATGCAAGAGGAGATAAGAAGAAGCACCATTGATGGATCTTCATCAAAATAAGATGATGAATAAAATCTAGCCTTAGCGAGTAAGGTGAGGAAAGGAAAAGGGAAGGCATCCCATTCCAAATCCAGTTCTTCCCATGGTGGGAAGAAGATTGACAAATCGAAAGTGTGATGCTTTCATTGTCATGAGGTGGGCCATTATGCTACGAATTGTCCACAGAAGAAATCCAAGAAGGGATCCTCAAAGGGATCAGATGGTGAGGCACTGGACTCATAGTTCAAATTGGATTTCACCCTCATCGCAGGTATGGTTTCATCGATGGTGGGGTGTGTTTGGTACCTGCATAGTGGAGCTTCATTCCACATGACCAACGGTAAGAATCTTTTCAGTACCTTGGAGGAGAAGGATCTCCAGATGCAGATCGAGATGGGAAATGATGGAAAGTACCATGTTTCAGGTGAAGGTACGGTTGTGTTTCAGAGTGAGCATGGAGCTCCTCTCACCCTGATTGATGTAAAGTATGTGCATGATCTGAAGAAGAATCTTGTGTCCATCACTATGTTGGAAGATAAAGGCTATGATGTAGTCTTTAGTAAAGGAAAAGCATTCCTGAGGCATATCGGCACTGGACAGACCAAGAGGATTGGGATTCAAGTTAAGAATCTCTACAAGCTGGAGGTAGACGAATGTGCTGCATTGAGTTCTAAAGCAGAGTTGGTGCAGAGCCAAGATGTTGGCGAGCTATGGCATAGAATATTGGGCCACTTGCAGCATGGGGCCTTGAAGATCATGCAGCAGATTTCTACCGGACTTCCCAAGGGTAAATTGGAGCAAGTGGATACATGCAAAGGTTGCACCTTGGGTAAGTATGCAAAATCTTCCTTTCAGGATCGAGACAGTCAAGCTGGAGAAATGCTGGAGCAAGTTCATACAGATGTGTGTGGGCCATTCTCGATAGCCTCCATCGCTAAACAAAGGTACTATGTTATTTTTATTGATTATTTTTCTCGTAGATGCTGGATCTACTTTATGCAGAAGAAGGATCAAACCTTCTCAAGGTTTTGTGAGTTTAAAGCCTTGGCAGAGAAATAATCTGGAAAGAAAATAAGGGCCTTGCAAAGTGACAATGGTGGAGAGTATGTTTCCCAATAGTTTAAAGACTTCTGCGCAACAGAAGGAATTGAACGGGAGTTGACGACACCCCATAACCCACAGCAGAATGGGGTGGCCAAAAGGAAGAATAGATCGATTGTGGGAGCAACTTGTGCGATGCTGCATGATCAAAGCCTACCACTTCATTTGTGGGCTGAGGCATGCAATACAACAATATACTTGCAGAACAGAAGCCTGCATCGTATACTGGGGATGAAGACACCAATGGAGGTCTTTTCTGAGAAGAGACTAGATGTGAGTCACTTCAGGATTTTTGGATCATCGGTTTATTGCCATGTGACCAAAGATGCTCGAAAGAAGCTAGATCCAACAGCTGAGTTGGGGATACTTGTGGGGTACAATGATACACCCCACAACTATCGAGTGTTCCTGCCTACCAGTCAGAGGACAGTGGTACACAGAGACATGAAGTTCGACAAGAAGAAAGCCATGTGAGTATCACTTGAGAGGGAGCTCAAGTTGCATGCAGAGGAGGAACTTTTAGTTCCTAAGGAGGAGGAGCCTCAGACTGATGCGAAGCAACTGCATGTAGAGGATCCGGGAGTGGAGACATCCACTCATGCAGAGTCTTCTAGAGATGGGAAAAAATGCTCAAGGGAAGATCACAGGTTGATGTTGGATGCGAGAGAGAATGCGGGACAACCATCCTCTCAACGCAGACAGAGGAGGTCACCCGAGCAGTACACTGGTTACATGGCCCTAGTTGGGGAGTGTGTAGAGACCGAACCTTCTTCTTTTGAGGAAGCTGTGCAACAACCAGTCTGGGTTGATGCAATGGTGGAGGAGTATGACTCCATCATTCGGAACTGTGTTTGGGATGTTGTCCCAAGGCCAGAGGACAAGTTAGTGGTTAGTTCTTGATGGCTTTACAAGGTAAAGCAAGCAGCTGATGGCAGTGTTGAGAAACATAAGGAAAGGTTTGTTGCCTGTGGTTTCTCACAAGTCGAGGGGATCGACTACGATGAGACATTTGTTCCTGTAGCAAGGTACTCATCTATTAGATCGATGTTGGTACTATCAGCTCAGATCGGTTGGAAGATACATCAGATGGATGTAAAGACTGTGTTCCTCAATAGAAAGATTGAGGAAGAGGTGTACATTGAGAAAACGGAAGGATTTGAGACCTTCGATCATGAGTCGCATGTGTGCTGACTCAAGAGAGCTTTGTACGGACTGAAGCAAGCACCTTGTGCTTGGTACACCAGGATCGACAGTTATTTCACCAGGTTGGGCTTCACCAAGAGTGAAGCAAATGCGAACCTTTACCACATCAAGGTAGAAGGTAGGCCATTGATCATTGTTCTTTATGTGGATGATTTGATCTTGATAGGTGATGATCAGTTGATCAAGTCTTGCAAGGAGGATCTTTCAAGAGAGTTCGAGATGAAGGACATGGGCCTTATGCACTACTTTCTAGGCATGGAAGTGTGGCAGAAGGATGGGGAAGTGTTTGTGTCTCAAGGCAAGTATGCCAATGAGATACTCAGGCGATTCCACATGGAGAAGTGCAAGCCCATGCAGACTCATCTAGCTGGTAACTGGAGGAAGGAGGATGCTACTTCAAGTGAGGTAGTCGCTGCTACTATTTATCAACAGCTTGTGGTTTCATTGATGTATCTAGTGAACTTCACGAACATATTTATGCTTTACGGTGAATCAGCTAAGTCAAGCGATGGTTCAACCTACCAAGCTGTTTTGGAAGGCATCGAAGCATGTGTTGAGATACCTTAGAGGCACATCTCAGTATGGATTGTGGTACAGACAGACAGAGGGAGTGAAGCTTCAGGGTTTCACAGATGCAGATTGGGCAGGGAGTCCATCAAACTAGAAGAGCACTTCAGGAGGAATTTTCAACCTTGGTTCAACTGCAGTTTCTTGGTACAGTAGGAAATAGAGGTCAGTCGTACTTAGCTCAGCAGAGGCTGAATACATGGCTGCCAGTCAGGCAACATGTGAGGCCATTTGGATGCAGAAAATTCTAGTAGGATTATTGGTCAGAGGTTGGATCCAACTGTGATCTATTGTGATAATCAGAGTTGTATCAAACTCTCTGAGAATCTGGTATTTCATGAAAGGTCCAAGCACATCGATATCCAGTGTCATCATCTGCGAGACTGTGTGGTGAAGAGGATCATGTTGTTGTTGTATGTTTCGACTGAGGAATAGGATGCAAATATTTTGACTAAGGCATTGTAAAAATGCAAGTTTGAGTTCCACAGAGACAGGATTGGGGTGACAGATAATCCCTTTCTTGTTGAGAGGGAATGTTGAAAATAGCAACAAGAAATGCTAAATATAGGAGTGCTAAAATTAGCATTGCTATAAATGGCATTTCAAGATACATTCCAATTTTAGTTAGTCCCTGAACTACAATTGAGAATTAAAATTCGAATTTGATCTTAGCAGCTGTTTGAAAATAATTAATTAATTCATCTTAAGTTAATTAGTTAGAGAAAATCAAACATGAAGTCTATGTGGAGACATGCAACAGTTATCCCTTTGATTGAGGAAATTATCCATTAATTAAGGAGATAAGGTTGAGTTGTAATTAGTTAGCTTAGTTAACTGAGTTAAGTCCAGTTAGATTAGTTCCAACAGTTGGAGGAACTAATTGTGAGTTCAGTTAGTTAATGCATGCATGCATGTAACTAGTGTACTTCAGATAAATGAATATTCTCTCATAAATAACTCATGCATGTCAGTTCAGTCAGAGACCCAGTTGAGATCAAATGATGGGATAGTGTACTATCAGTTGCAGGGATATTCCCATGAGGATATCTCTTGCATGCAGAAGGAATTCATTCCTTGAGGATTGCGCAGTTAGATCAGAGGTAAGAGAGTGTGTGTGAGGTAATTTCACACAGGTGGCAGCTTTTGGACCCCAAGAGAAACTGCATAAGGAAATAGGAGGCTTGGAGGATTGAAGGAAGGCATATGTTGTGTCTATTCAGTCTATGAGCTGTATTGAGGGATTATACCGAGAGATGGATAGCTTGTGAGCTAAAGCTTTGTGTAATCTCTGATATGTTTCCACTTTTTTGATAATACAGATAGAGAGGCTTTTAGCTAAGGCTTTCCCCAGATTATTCTTCTGTGTTCATGTGTTATTGAATTATTATTCTCTGTTATATGTGTTCTAAATTGATCATGTTAAAATTGATTAAGCTTCCGCAAGTTTATTTGTAGAAGTAGATCTAGTATATTGCTTTAGTACATTGCATTATCAGGTGATCTACAGTGGGAATTTCTACACCTGTAGGTTTTAACCCCATACAGAAATTCCTTGCATACGAATTCTAAAATACAAAAATTAAACAATGCGAGAGCATAACACATAAAACACATATACACAGAGATTTTCCCCTAGATCCCAAAACTGGGACTACCAACTTTATTTTTCATTATATTCCTTTCAATGTTACAATACATATTTATACATGTCGAAACATCCAATACCATGGGCCGAAAACCATCACGTCCAAAACCATGGACCGAAAACCATCGCGTCCAAAACCATGTGCGAAAACCATGCACAAAACCATAGGTAGGTTTGCCCAACCTAATATAAGGTCCAATTTTTTTTTCTCGGGGCAACAAGGAAGTGGAAAGAAGAATTATGGCAAAAAGGAAGTCTACCCCTCACAACTATAAATATGGAAGTGTTGTTTCTCCTAGTCTTCCACAACCTACAAGGGTTACACCACAACAATTGGAAGAAAAAAGAGAAAATGGGCTTTGTTACAATTGTGATAACAAATACATTAAAGGTCATAAGTGTGCTGAGAAGAAATTTTTCTACATTGATTGTGGAGAGGAGGAAGAAAAGGATCAAGAAATGTCAAAAGAAGAGATTATACACTAGGAACCAACCCTAGAGAAATAAGAAATGAATCCGACCATATCTTGTAAAGCTTTGGAAATAATTACTACTCCTCAAACTCTTAAGATAGAAGGACATATCAAGAAGAAAAAGGTTCAAGAAGTGAAAGACCACATCAAGAAAGAAGAAATGAATCCGACCATATCTTGTAATGCAATGGCCGGAATTACCACTCCTCAAACTATAAAGATAGAAGGACATATCAAGAAGAAAAATCTTCAAGAAGTGAAAGATCACATAGAGCATCAAGAAATGAATCCGACCATATCTTGTAATGCACTGGAAGAAATTACCACTCCTCAAACTCTAAATATATAAGGACATATCAAGAAGAAAAAGATTCAAGCAATGAAAGATCACATCGAGCATCAACACCAAGTTCTCCAACTTTTAAAGGATAACACCACTTTGGTGCAAAATCGAATGAAACAAAAGGGAAATCAACATCACAATGAAAGAATTTTTGATGTAGGCGGTTGGGTATTTTTATGATTACATACATACAAACAAATGTCCCTCAAGAAAGCTATTTATGAGAAGGAAATGTTGGCAATACTACATGCACTTAAGAAATGGCAACCTTACCTAATGGGAAGACACTTCAAGGTGAAGACAGATCATGATAATATTAAATACTTTTTAAAACAAAAATTATCCTCTAAAGAGCAACAAAAATGGGTCACAAAGATGTTGGGTTATGACTTTGAAATCATCTACAAAAAATGGAAGCAAAATGTTTTGGCAGATGCACTTTCAAGAAAGGATCAGGATGTGGAAGCATTATTTTGTGCTATTTCTATTATCCAACCAGATTGGATAAACAAAGCAAGGGATGAATGGAAGAAGGACGAAGAAGTGTGGCCACTCATTCAAAAGTTGCAGAAGATCCTAGTTCAAACAATATTGCCAGAACTTGATGAGGAAGGAAAGATCATATTGGATGTTGGAGTAGTCATAGAAACAAGAACTCGACAACTACGAAATCGATCAATTTTAGAGTATTTCATCAAGTAGAAGAACTTACCCACTTAAGATTCCACATGGGAGGACAATAATTTTATACAGAAGCATCAAGAACTACTCAAGCGTTGAGGACAACACTTTTTGAAGGAGAGGGGCATGTTAGGTCCCTATACTACTAATGTAACCCCTTATTGTTATTAGTACAACCCCCTTATTATATTGTTGTGTCCATGTAGTCCCCATATTGTTATTATTGTGCCCCATAGAAGCCCATTATTGTTATTATTGTGCCCTTACATTATTATTGGTATGTTGGCTCTGATTATATTATGACCCCTTAGACTCCTATATATAGAAAGGAAGTCTTGTCATTTGTATCATCCAAGAATTGTTTATTGTGTAATGTAAATGAGGTCTTGTCATTTGTATCATCCAAGAATTGTTCATTTATGTAATGTAAAGGAGGTTGCCCCCTCGAAGAGGCTTATTTCTAAGGCATTGATCTATATTTTCTATCTTTTTGTGAGCTGGTTTCATAACAGGGGCTACCCCCCCCCAAACCCGCTGCCGCCCCCCCACTACGCAATTGGCACAACGAAGGGGGGGCTTTGCCCCCCTCTAACCCCTTGATTAACTACGTCGGCTAGTCGTGGAAAGAATATAACACAAGCCAACGTTCTCCCACTTATTGTTTTCTTTCCACAGGGGGCCACATGAGAACTTAGTCATTTATCTAGCCCTGTAACACCCATTGTTTCTCCACACCAAGAGAACTTCTCAGAGCTCACAGATTTTGTCAATGCATCTGCAGTATTCTTCAAAGTGTCCACCTTTACCAGCAACACCTTTTTGTCTTCTATCATATCCCTCACAAAGTGATACTAAACATCAATGTGTTTTGTCTTTGAATGGTAAGTAGGGTTCTTTGCCAAGAAGATTGCACTTTGGTTGTCACAGTCTATCCTTATAGCTCCCTGCACTAACCCCATACTTGAACACAATCTATGCAACCAAACTGCTTCCTTGCTTGCATGAGTGGCTACCATGTATTCTGCCTCTGTAGTTGATAGTGCCACTACAGATTGTTTCTTACACATCCAACTGACTGCACCTCCAAACATGTTAAACACATACCCACTTGTAGATCTTCTCTGATCTAGATATCCAGCCCAGTCTGCATCAACAAAGCCACGAATATCCAAAACTCTGTCCAATCTTGGTCTTCCTTGGTAGCACAAACCATAATCACTAGTGCCACACAAATACCTGAAAACCCGCTTCACTACTGTCCAATGCTTAATGGCAGAAGTGTCCTTATACACGTAATTTTATTAATAAGAAAAACAATTACATCTGGAATTTTGCAAGAGTTTACACCCGAACAACAAATAACTCTTGCAATGAGCTATTTATAAGCTCAATGTCCTAACTACCTCTAATTATGGATCACTTATAAAATAACAAGTGTCCACTTAAAAGCTATTTAAACAACTTAATAACAATTCTCCTAAATTAGAGCCTAAGATACGACACATTTGTAGAGTCATATCTTGTTACAACAATATACTAATTCTGAATGTCTCCATTAAATAATTAAATATTCGAGATTAATAATTATTAATTTAATATCTTAAATTAATAATTATTTTATTCTAACTTTATAACCTATGATAATATTTATTTTTGGATCATCTAACATTCCCCCCTGTGATCCAAATATACATTACAACAGATACCAAGTTCATCCCTAAACTTAGTAAATTTTATTCTGCCAAGCGGTTTCATTAAAATGTCGGAGACCTGATCTTCTGAAGGAAAATATGGCTTGAGGACATCTTTGGCAATGAGAAATCTGATATGATGATACTTGGTGTCCACATGCTTTCTCTTTGAATGAAAAACTGGGTTCTTGGCAAGCTTGATGGATCACAGGTTGTCAATGAATAATGACGTAGCTTTTGCCTAAGAAATGCCCAAGTCCTGCAAAATTCTGCGCAACCAAACAATTTCACATGCTGCTTCCCATGCTAAAATGTACTCTGCTTCTGCTGAGGAAGTGGCCACTGTAGCTTGTTTCTTACAACTCCAAGACACTGCTGTTGACCCCATGTTCATTAAATAACTGATGTTGATGCTCGATCATCAATAATTCCAGCAAAGTTGACATCTGAATATCCACCAAGTACAAAGTTTTTAGTATTTGTGTAAAGAAGACCAAAATATTTTGTTCCTTGGATATATCGAAGAACTCTTTTGGCGGCATTCCAGTTGCTGTCTCATGGTTTCTGCATAAAACATGAAAGAATATTGACTGCATAAGATAGATCAGGGAGAGTATTTGTCAAATAAATCAAGCTGCCAATCAATTATCTATAAGTAGTGTTGTCCACCTTCCCCCCCTTCAAATTTTGAAAGTTTCAAGTTTTTCTCCATGGGGGTAAGAATGGGCTTGCAATCTTGCATTCCAAATTGCTGAAGAACCTCTGTTGCATACTTACTCTGAGAAATGAAAATATGATGTGGACTTTGGAAGACTTCAACTCCAAGATAGTAGTGAAGTAATCCCAAATCTGTCATCTTAAAACCTGCATGTAACTCCGTTTTCACCTGTGCAATATGATCATCGTTGTTTCCAGTAATGATCAAATCATCTACATACATAACAATAATCACTAGATATTTGCCCTGTTGTCGCACATACAAAGTATCATCAGATTCACTTCATTGAAAACCAACTTTCCTAAGGTATTCATCCATTTTTGCATACCAAGCTCAGGGAGCTTGTTTTAACCCATATAAAGCCTTGATCAATTCGCAGAGTTTATGTTCCTACCATTCAATTTCAAAACCTGGTGGTTGAGTCATATATACTTCTTCTTGTAAATCCCTATTGATAAAAGCACTCTTTACATCCATTTGATGAACTTTCCACCCTTTCTGAGTGACCAATGCAAGTGTTAATCAGATGGTGTTCCATTTCGCTGTAGAAGCAAAAGTTTCCTCATAACCGATGCCTTCCTGCTATGAAAAACCTTTAACCACAAGTCTTGCTTTATACTTTTCAAGTTCTCCCTTTTGGTTGTACTTAATTCTGTAAACCCATTTGCATCCTATGGGTTTAACATTTTGAGGACAATCAACAAGTTTCAAAGTGTTGTTATCAATTACTGCTCGATATTCTTCAATCATAGCCTGTTGCCATTCTTTATGTTTTACTGCTTCTTTGTATGTGGAAGGTTCAGTTAAGTCATTTGCTATCAAGGCAAAATTTCTCTCATTTCTGTGTGACTTCCTTGTTCTTGTTTTATTATGCTCATCAGGCTTTACATCTTTCAAAAGTTGAATTGCCCATTTTGGTAGTTGATGCTCACTTGTTTGAGATTCTGAAAAGTCACCATCATTGTAAAGAGGATTAATGTAATCTAATGTTCGTTGATTAGGTGAAGGTTCTGGAGAATCACTGTCAGAAGAACTACTGCTGCTGGGAGATGCGGATGACTGCTAGAGGATCCAGATGGTGTTGTTGAAGTAGATGGACTGGATGAATCATCTTCAGATGAAGGAAAATCAAGTTCATACCAATTTGGTGAATTTGGTTGACTTTGCGTATTTCCTTTTCTTTGACTGCCTTTAGTTTCTAACTTTTGAAGAAGACTTTCGATTTCTTCAGCACTCTTACTCTCTATTTCATCAAAAATTACATCCCTGCTCACAATAAATTTTCCATTGGTCAAAAGACGGTACCCTTTCTTCTCATCAAAATATCCAATCATTGTGCATTTCACACTTCTTGAGTCAAGCTTAGTTTTTTTTCTTTTGGAACTAAGGCATAACATACTGATCCAAAACTCTAATATGTGTAACTCAAGATTTGAAACCAAACCAAGCTTCATAAGGTGTGATTCTATCTAAAGAAGCAGTTGGAGATCTATTTCTTAAGTAGATAGTTGTATGAATTGCTTCTGCCCAATATGTTGGACTTAACCTTTTGAAAGTTAACATATATCTCGCCATTCCTAACAAGGTGCGATTCATTCTTTCTACTACTCCATTTTGCTGTGGAGTGTAAACATTTGTAAGATGTCTTCTTATGCCATGATCACTGCAATAAGTTTTGAATTCATTTGAAGTGAATTCTCCCCCATTATCTGTCCTGAGAGTACCTATCTTTTCTTTGACTTCATTTTCAACAAGTTGGCGAAAAATTTTAAACTTTTCAAATGCTTCTGAATTTTACTTTAAGAAATAAACCCAAGTCGTTCTATTGAAATCATCAATGAATAGTAAGAAATATTTGCAACCACCGAATGAAGTTTGTAGTGGTCCACAAACATCACTGTGAACTAGTTGCAGCAGCCTATTTGCACGCCATGAACTTGTTGGAAAACTTTCTCGACTTTATTTTCCATAAATGCAAGCTTCACATTTCGTATTTTCCTTTTTGAAAGTTGCAAGTCCCTTAACCATCCCTTGTTTTTGCAATTGAGAAATACTATCAAAATTTAAATGTCCATTTCTTACATGCCATAATCATATAGGTGAAATTCCTGTAGTCATTGGCCCTGCAAAGTCAGAATGCCTTGGAATAACTATCCCTTTCATCCTTAATAATTTTCCATCTTCATAACTTGTCATCATAGTTTGCAAGCTTTGTTTGACTGAATTAATCTTAACTAAGCCATCTTCCATAATTACCTGATGTCCTGCTTGTGGAATCGTGACTAAAGATAACAAATTTTTCTTAAAGGTTGGTACATACCATATATTTGAAATCATTTTTTCTCCAATGCCAGGGAGAAAAACTTTAACTGTACCTTTTCCATTAGGAGTATGTTTTAATCATCTACAAGAAAAATGGAATTAAGTTGGCAATCTTGAAAATTCCAAAAGAAGTCACGTCAACAAGTCATGTGCTGAGTTGCCCCTGAATCCAAGATCCAAGCATCTTCATAATCACTTTTAAGATGGGATGAAATTTGTAATGTCGGCAAAGAAGTAAATACATATTTTGAACTATCATCATCTTGATCATTTGCAAATTGTGCTGAGTGCTGATGAAACTTGGGGATTTTGTCAATAGAAGTTCGATAATCCTCAGCATAATGTCCAAATTTGTTACACCTTTGACACACAATTTGACTTAAGTCTCTTCCTCTTCCTGGAGACTGTCCTCTGCCTCTGCTTTGACTTCTGTTTTGAGGTTGTCTTCTACCTTGATTATTATTTCCTCTTCCTTGACTGTTTCCTCTGCCTTGAAAATTACTCCTCCTTGAACTGTTTCCACTATTAAAGTTGTTTCCTCTGCTTTGGCTTCGACCTCGACTTTGTATATTATGTGTTGCTTGATTATGATTGAAGTTCCCCCTGCCTCTGTTTCTAGAACTGTCAGTTGATGATTTACTAGTGCTGGCCTCTGTGAAAAAGACATCTTCTCCAACTTTCTTTTTCTTCCCAAAGGTTTTATCATGTTGGGTCAACATTTCGCAGAGCTCATCAAACTTTAGCTTCTCTAACTTTCCAGTTAATTGTAGAGTTTCCAAAAAATGTGTGTAGGAAGAAGGAAGTCCAACAATTAAAATTGTGACCATAAAACTATCATCTACTGCTTGAAAACCAGCATTAATGATTTCCTGCTTTATATTCTTAAGTCTCGATATGTATTCAAGAACATCACCTCCTTCGGTCAATTTTTGTTGCAACAACTTTAATTGTAGATCAAATTTCTTTGATTCACGCTGAGTATCAAAAAAGTCTTTGAAAATTCACAAAGCAGGCCATGCATCTGTAGCATTTGCTATATGGACATACATTTCATCATTAACAGAAGATTTAATGAGAGCTAATGCTTTGGCATTCTTAACTTCCCATTTTTCTAGTGAAGCTGCATCTATGGGTTTATTTGGCTTAATATCACCATCACATAGATCATGCCATAGTTCATTATAAATGAGAGTGCTTTCGATGAGGTGTTGCCATGTTTTTTAAGATTTTGTGCCTTCAAGTTTGTCGGAATCAGAAAACAAATTAATCAACTTTGACATTGTAGTGTTGAATCTTCACACTATGAATCAGGCTCATAAAAAATATCAAGATGGGCAACACAACATGCAACACACTATGCAACAAGAAAAACAACCTATCGGGGCTTGGACTTGACCCTCGTATAGTCATTGAAACAGGAGAAAAATGACTGAGCTTTGCACTTGGCTCTAGTCAATTTCTCAAAAATTTACAAGGTAACTTTCGAAATTTGACTTTTACAATGTTCTTGCAAATCCTGGTAAAAATAAAGTTACCCCCCCTCAAAGTAAAATTACTTTGAGTTACAATGTCACACTTATCTCTCCAAATAAAAAATTACAAATAAAATCTCCTTATTACTCCAAAAATTTATTGCCCTAAACATTTACAAATAACTCCTCACACCTTATTTCTCCAAAAATATTATTTTACAAATAATTGAAAATTCCTTATCTCTCCAAATTACAAATTACAAACAATATAAAATGCTTCTCTCCAATAAATACTTCTTCACTTCTTATATTCATTCATACACAGTACCCAAGCAACACACTCGCACTCTTTGCAGTAAATTATGACTACTCACGTTCCTGTCAAATATCCTTGGGACGCTTGGGGTTTCGAAAGGCCTTAAATTTGCTGTTGTTTCTCAAGGAAATTGAAGGGTCACTCCTCCACTCGAATTCAACCCATGAATTGGGCTTTCTATAGGCTTCCTATTCTGCCCTGCACGGTAATTCAATATATCTGGAGGAGATTTGAAGACTTGTTATTTTATGGAGAAGGTAAGGCTACTGATGATTGCCCAAAAAAATCATGTGGCACTCCCCTCTTATGTATGCACAAAGGAGCGGATTGATCATCTTCCTCGATTTAAAGCAACAGTTACGTTCAACGGGCAAGTGTTTGAATCTGAGGAATTTCATAGGAAACAAAAGGATGCCGAAAATGCAGTTGCAAAAGTGGCTCTGAGATCCTTGTAAGAATGTGAAAATTCTACATTGCAGGGTGTTAATGCATCATGTGGAGAACATGGCAGCATTGAATCCAAGGTTCTTTTGCTGGATGTAGCACAAAAAGCAAGAATTAGTTGTCCATTTTATATCACGTCAGGTGTTGGATGAAGCCATTCTCGCACATTCACTTCTATTGTCCAAGTAGCTGGTATGAAATTTATAGGGGAGTCTCTCAGAACAAAAAAAACAAGCAGAGATATGCACCGATACATGTAGGACATGTGAGCTCCTCCGGATTCGACTTCAGGTCAAGGAGAAGGAGCACCCGTCAGCTAAATAATGAACGCTCAGGTTCGATCTTCATTAAATGGCCGCTGAAAATTCTTTGCCTCTTTGCAGCGGACCTATTTTAATCCAAGATTCAACGATCGCAGAGGGATAGCTCAGAACTGAATTCTGTGGACATTCTATGGCACAAGTGACCACTGCTCATCGACACACATCCATCCAGTGTCTCTCATTCATTATTTTAAAATTGGATACGAATATTCTCCACCGAAGTATCAGTAATCATGAAAATGAAAAACACGATATCCAGGAAACAATTAATAACAGTGGTCTTCTTATCATAAATCTGGAGGCAGCGCAACAAGGCGCTTTGCTAATGCTTGCTCGTGGAGATACAATAGAGCTGAGGCCGATAAAATAAAATGCTAAGATTTGACTAAAAAAATGGAAACTTGACCACACTCTCCTCTGTCCATAAATACAGAAACGTTGAACAACTCACCACACATGCATGGAGGTGTAGTGGTTTAAATCTAGAAGCAATTTATGCTGAAGCATTTTTTTTTAAATATGCTGAAGCGGATTTATAAATAAAAAAAATTAGATACCAAATATTAACTGACCAAATTAATGGATTTTTCCATGTGCCTGTAGAGCTGGAATCTCCTCCTCACATCAGCTGCAACATTATTGTAGCTCTGATACCACAATAATGGCAGAAGTGTCCTCAGACACGTAATTTTATTAATAAGAAAAACAATTACATCTGGAATTTTGCAAGAGTTTACACCCAAACAACAAAACACTCTTGCAATGAGCTATTTATAAGCTTAATGTCCTAACTACCTCTAATTATGGATCACTTATAAAATAACAAGTGTCCACTTACATTAAAAGCTATTCAAACAACTTACTAACAATTCTCGTAGATTTGAGCCTAAGATACGACACATTTGTAGAGTCATATCGTGTTACAACAATATACTAATTCTAAATGTCTCCATTAAATAATTAAATATTCTAGATTAATAATTATTAATTTAATATCTTAAATTAATAATTATTTTATTCTAACTTTCTAACCTATGATAATATTTATTTTTGGATCATCTAACAATGCTCCTTCCCTGGTTTTGACATAAACCTACTCAATACTCCCACTGCATGTGCAATGTCTGGTCTAGTATAGACCATCGCATACATCAGACTACTGAATGCACTTGCATATGGAACACAGGACATGTCCTCTTCCTCTTCTTGTGTCTTGGGACACTGTTCGACAGATAACTTTACACCTACAAGAATAGGAACCTTCACCGGTTTACTATCCTACATATTAAACCTCTGCAGTATTGTCTCGACATACTTCCTCTGGTTTAACCAGATCTTCCTCTTTGCTCGATCTCTTTTAATTTCCATGCCCAAAATATAGTTTGCAGCACCAAGATCTTTCATGTCGAATTTGGAGGACAATTGGGTCTTCAAATCCTGGATAATTTCTTTGTCATTTCCAACTAGCAACATATCATCCACATACAAGGCCAGATAAATAACACAGTCACCAATTAATTTAAAATAAACACAGTGATTTGCTTTTCTTCTGGTGAAGCCAAGTCCCCATATAAATGTATCAAATTTATGATACCACATCCTTGGTTACTGTTTTAACCCATACAAAGACTTCTTTAACTTGCATACCATTTCTTTCTTACCCTTCACCGCAAAGCCTTCAGGTTGCTTCATGTAGATCTCCTCTTCCAGATCCCCGTGAAGAAATTGTCTTCACATCCATCTGTTCTACCTCAAAATCAAAAGCAGCAGCAACAGATAAAAGTAATCTAATAGAAGATACCTTGGCAACAGGAGAAAAAATATCACCAAAATCAATTCCCGACACCTGGGAATAACCTTTTGCTACCAACTGAGCTTTGTATTTCTCCACCTTTCCTTTTGCATTTGTCTTCTTCTTGAACACCCATTTTCTGCCAATGGGTTTCCTTCCAGCTGACAACTCTACTAGATCCCAAGCCTCATTTTTGTGCAAATATGCCATTTCATCAACCATGGCCTCTTTCCAGATTTTTCCATCCTCTGAATCTACTGCTTCCTTCACATTTTTGGGATCATCATGAGTAATAGATAAAGAAAAATTTGAACAAAAGCATATGGACTATACCTTTCTGGTTGCCTTCTTTCTCAAACTAATCTTCTTACGCCCGGAGTTTGTGGCTCTTCATATTCTGATTCCTCCTCTGCTGTAGAGTTTGATTCTTCCTCTTTAAGCTCAAACTCTATATTCTCAAGTTCCTTTGATGGGACTTCATGTTTAATAACATCTTTCACCTCTCTGAACACCACATCTTGACTGTACACAACCTTCCTTGTTACTAGGTTCTAAAGCTTATAACCCTTTAAACCATCCTTATACGGAATAAAGATGCACTTTTCAGATTTACTATCCAACTTGGTTCTTTTCTCCTTTGGAACATGTACATATGCATCACATCCAAATACCCTCAGATGTGAAAGAGAGGGTTTCTTACCAGTCCATACCTCTTGTAGAGTCTTATCCTCCAACGTTGATGAAGGTGATCTGTTGACCATGTAACATGTTGTCTCCATTGCCTCTGCCCAAAATTCCTGTCCTAACCCGGCACCACTGAGCATGCTTCTTTCCCTTTCCATCAACGTCTTGTTCATTCTTTCTGCAGCTCCATTTTGCTGAGGTGTGTATGGAGTAGTCTTATGTCGTGCTATACCACACTTCTTACATAATTCTTCAAATTCCTTACTGCAAAAATCTCCATCGTTATCTGTCCTCAGCACCTTTACCTTCTTCTCTGTCTGGATTTCCACCAGAGCCTTAAATTCTTTAAACATGTCAAAGAATTCAGATTTCTTCTTAAGGAAATATATCCATGTATTCCTTGAGAAGTCATCTATAAACAATACATTATACACATACTTAGCTAGTGATGGAAACTTCACAGGTCCAAACACATCACTATGCACAAGCTCTAATATTTGTTTCACCCTCTTACCACCAGAGGGGAAACTTAACCGATTCTGCTTCCCATATACACAATTTTCACAGAAATCAAAATCCAGAGAGCTATTACTCATACCTTCTACCATACCTTTACCATGAAGTATTTGAAGGCCCTTCTCTCCAATATGTCCAAGCCTTTGATGCCACAACATGGTCTTCTTTCCAGAGACCACGAGATTTTTTGCTCTACTTTTAGGAACCACAGAACTGTTGTACCCATCAACAATAGTGCTACCTTGTAGCTTGTACAGAGTTCCAATTCGAACTCCCCACATCAATACCAGTGCTCCTCGAACCATCTTGTAGGTATCCTTATCAAAAACTGTATTTACACCTGCATCATCCAACTTGCTTAGAGAAATCGGATTTCTAGCTAATGCAGGAATATGCAGACCACCTGAAAGTGTTCTAACCCTTCCACTTTGCAACTTCAACTTTACTTTTCCGCGACCAACGATTCTAGCCTTCCTATCATCCCCTAAGAAGACATCACCACCATTGTATTTATCATACTCGCAGAACCACTCTCTATGGGGAGTGAAGTGAAAGGATGCACTTGAGTCAATCAACCATGCCTCATGATCTACATGTGTACTTGAAGAAGCCAAATACACATCCCCACCTTCACCTAAGGTGGTTTTCACCTCTGCAGAAGGAGCATCATCATATCCCTTTCCTTTGTCAGGAGCTTTAGATTTACAGTCCCTTTTGTAGTGCCCTTCCTTTCCGCATTTCTAGCAAACCACCTTAACAGGTTTTCCTGGAGATTTAGATCTCCCACTCAATGACTTATTTTTGTTTCTGTTCTGGGACCATCCTCGTATAGACAAGGCATCACCATTCTAGCTCTCCATATTTTTCCTTGTCATCTTCTCCGTTAGCAAGGATGAGAATATTTCATCAAACTAAAGGGTAGTTGCATTGCTACCTATTGAAATAACCAGACTATCCCATGAATCTGGTAGAGAACACAACAAACTGATGCACTTATCTTCATCTGAAATTTTAATATCAACAGACAATAATTGACTTACCACAATATTAAATGCATTCAGGTTCTCTGTCACCGAGTCTCCATCTTTCATCCTCAAGTTATACAGATTTTTCTGTAGGAACAATTTATTCACCAGCGACTTAGATTGGTACAAAGTCCCTAACTTGTCCCACAAAGCCTTCGTCGTAGCTTCCCCTGATACATTCAACAATACTGAATCTGAGACACACAATCATATTTTTCTCTTTGCCTTATGATCCAACTTCCTCCATTCTTCATCGAACAATCCCGTTGGTTTAGTATCCGGATCTACCGCGATCCACTGATCTTTATCCACCAACAGATCCTCCATCTTGAGTTTCCACAACTCAAAACTCTGACCATTAAATTTCTCGATCTCTACATTTCCACTGCTCGCTATCTTCTTTCACCACTAGAATCGATCCCACAGATCCACCACTGAACAAGGTCTACCACAGGCCTGAGCAAAACCCCTCAGTAACAAAGGTGCCCCCTTGAAGCCAAAACAGCTTTGATACCAAATGTAGGTTTTAACCCCGTACAAAAATTACCTACATACGAATTCTAAAACATAGAAAATAAACAATGCGAGAGAATAACACATAAAACACATATACACAGAGATTTTCCCCTGGATCCCAAAACCAAGACTACTAGCTTGATTTTTAATTATATTCCTTTCAATGTTACAATACATATTTATACATGGCGAAGCATCCAATACCATGGACCGAAAACCATCACGTCAAAAACCATGGAATGAAAACCATCGCGTCCAAAACCATGGACAGAAAACCATCGCATCCAAAACCATGTGCGAAAACCATGCACAAAACCATAGGTAGGTCCGCCCAACCTAATATGGGTCCAAATTTTCTTTTCCTGGGTAACTGCCCTAGACCCCGTAGAGGGGGGCTACCCACCCCCCTCAAACCCCCCCACTGCGCAATCGACGCAATGAAGGGGGGACTCCGCCCTCCCTCTAACCCCCGGGTTAAATACGTCGGCTAGTCATGGAAAGAATATAACACAACCCAACAGTCCCAGTTTTAGATAAAGACACAAGTGAGCCCTTTCATGTGCAACACCGGATCAACAAGAGAAGAAGCAGATAAAATACTTGAGGAGATGAAATTCAGCCTGAGTTTCACATGGTCTTATGACCCTTTCAGTATCATTTCTAAGCTGAGAGTAGAAAAAAAAACAACTCCATATATCCATACCCCAAGGCCTGAGATAGAGAAATATGTGAACTAGTCAATATGGGCAAAGAATACATTACAATAAGTTGAAGATAAATTGGTTTCTACTTCAAATTTACGGATTCCCACTTCTCAAGAGAAAACAAGTAAAAGGCAGAGAGAGGAGGGATCGTCATCAACAACAGGTAGTGAGGCCAAGGAGTTTAGGATTATTTACAAGAAAAGAGCTAAGATGACTCCTATGATAGATGCATAAAAGGAGGCAGAAGATCAAGCTTCCATCATAATTAGAGAAACACCATCTACAAGCAGCAATTTTGTTACATCTCCTATTGGATCTTCACTATCACAAGGTCAAAAAGATATAGATCTGGCTTCACAGAATGTCCAAGGAGAAAAGGAAAAAAGTGTTTTTGACAGGTATCGGGAGATCAAACTTAAGAATGAAATTCTCAAGAACAACACCTACACTCAGTTTTAGAAGCATACTTCTAGTTCACAGAGCATACTATTATCAATTTTTGATACAAAACAAGGAAATATGTAGATGGCCTTCCTTGAGGCCCAAATTCCACATCCTAAGACACCAATAGATTACAAGAGCAAATCGTTTGAATTCAACACCAAAGATATCCATCCCATTGATCAAATGGAGATGCATAAACAGACTAGTGAGATGATTTCCTCTACCTTAACTAATACTTCCATGTCATTGTCAAAGCTACAAGTTTCACATGCAAACATTCAGTCCCAGTTAAAATGGAGAAGATATCTTCTTTAGAAAATGATAATAGAATCAATTTTTTGGAAGATTTGCTAGTCAATATAGGATATTATCTTGAAGATATAGCTGTTGCAGAGGAGATCATCAAGAATAAAAATATTGACATTGCAACATTGAGAAAGCAACTAAAACTTCTAGCTACAGAGGATCCCTTGACTAAAGATATTGAAGAAAATGAGACCCAGAAGGCTGACATGATGAAGTTAATCATGGAGCAGAATGTTCAGATCAGATAGATGGAGGTAGAAATGGAGAAAATGATCAAAGAGAAAGAGAAGAGTCAAAGGGTAGCCACATTCCCTCTGGATGCTATACCCATCACTCAAATCCCAGCTACAAGAAATGCAACTGCAACAACCTCTTCAACTCAAGCTACAAGTGCTGAGAAGGTGACAAAGACACTGGAAAATATGTCAATCCAGTCAGAAGAAATTAAGAAGTTGCATGGGCAGCTCAAAGCTCTGCAAGAAAAGAAATCTAGAAATGAAGATTCTCATTTGGCTAAAGTACAAAAGTCACAAACGCTGCTAGAGAGGATACAGAAGATGGATACAACAATTGGTCAAACCTTGGCCCAAGCCAAGGAAACCATTTGGATGGATATTTTGGACTCCATGAATGAGATTTTTCCATGCATCCAAATCATTTTTAAATAGGAGGAACTGATACAAAAGTCCACTAAAACCATTATTGAAGTAAAGGAGAAGCTGGGAGACATGCCTACAGACGCTTCCAACATCATCAAATTCTTGAATTCAAAGAATAAGTATGAACTTGAAGAGTTAGGAATTGATGACAAGACTGCCACCATCTTGGAAGTCAAGAAGGTTTTAACTAAAAGAAATCTCATTACTCAATTGGAGGAGAAATGTGAAACACTAGAGTTGGGAGTGAATAGATTCTTCAACAGGATTGAAACATTAAAACAGAAAGGATTGCCCAACATATATGTGATTAATGAAAAACTAATTACTCAAGAATATTTTGTTATAAAGATGAAGGAAGTGGCCATAAACGGTACTAAATTCAGTGGTATAAAAGCCAACATGAAAGCTAGAGCATTCTTAGAGACAATGGGAAATGACTTCTTTATTTAGCATGAGGTAAAACATATCTTCACAATAAAGCTAACATTTTCAAAGTATACTAAGGTTGATGAGATTTACCTAAGGGTAATCAAGTTAACCATTCTAGATGAAAAAAGATGGGACTAGCTTTGTGATCTATTGGAGTGTTGACGGTGTTGTACCCACCAACATGTCAAGGGGATCTCCCCGGTAAGAAGTCCCAATTAGACCTCAAACCGTTTGGTGTAGGAGTCCCAGCAGTGGGTCGTAAGGTAATGCCTTGACTGCGATGTCGCACAGAGGAAAGTATGATAACTATGTTAGTAGCAAAGATGTGACTGATGCAGTGAGTCAAGGAAGGTGTATGAGAGGTTCTAACACTTTGAATGGAGAAGAAGGTGAAGGTGAGTTCTAGGTTGAAAGGGATCAGTCCCAACTCAGCTAGGAACACACAACACAAAAGGACATGCACAGCTTCTAGCAAATCAGTCCACTCGGATGCGGCAGTCACATCATACAAGGTAAGATAACACATACAACACTCACGGATCAGTCTGAGACGAGTGCGACGGTTGTGACAACAAGGTTCATGTGAAAGGTCTGTCTGATGTTAGGTAAACTTGACTCGGGATAGAGTCAAAGTTGACGAGGTTAAACAGTGATGGTTTTGGGGCACATGGTATTGTGCACCCATAGTATTATGCCCATGGTATTATATGTAATGGAGCTTATAAAAGACTGGAAGGACTTCATTGTAATGCAAGACCTGGAGGTGAGCGGCGAAGGCTCACTTGGTCGGATTGGCCAGGGTTTTGGCCAATGCTAATGAGATCTTATTAGGTTGAGTTTTTCATCGGATTTGGGGTTTTCCTGGATAAACATTTGTGTTTATGTGTTTATGGTTGTTGCTGGTTATTTTTATATTTATTCCTCTTAGTAATTATTTATGTTATGCAGTAAATTTATTAACAACTGGTATCAGAGCCGAAGGTCTATTTGGCTGATAAAGTCGTAGGAAAGAAGGGTTCCTGGTTCGAGTGGGAGCAATGGCGGAAGATGGTAAGTTTAGGGTCGAGAAATTTAACGGCCAAAACTTCTTGCTGTGGAAGATGCAGATGGAAGATTATCTGTATCAGAAAGATCTATACCTACCATTGGGCGGAAAAACAAAGATGTCGACGGGTATGAAAGACGAAGAATGGAACCTTCTCGATAGAAAGGCACTCGGAACAATACGGTTGTGCCTTACTGCGTCAGTCGCCTTCAACATTTCGAAGGAAACCACGACAGAGGGTTTGATGCAGACGTTGTCGAAACTATATGAAAAACCCTCGGCCTCAAACAAGGTATTTCTTATGAAACGGTTATTTAATATGAATATGTCGGAAGGTGGATCTGTTGCAAACCATTTAAATGATTTTAATACAGTTACAAGTCAGTTAAGTTTTGTAGGGGTAAACTTTGATGATGAAGTTAGAGCTCTGTTATTCTTGTGCTCATTACCAGAAAGTTGGAATGGTTTGGTAATGGCCATTAGTAACTCCGTTTCTGGATCTAGTACTTTAAAGTTTGATGATGTTGTCGGTGCTATCCTTAGCGAGGAAATGCGATGGAAAAGCTCCGGTGAGACATCGGG
The DNA here is from genome assembly GCA_031772625.1 of Pinus tabuliformis. Classification (NCBI taxonomy): domain Eukaryota; kingdom Viridiplantae; phylum Streptophyta; class Pinopsida; order Pinales; family Pinaceae; genus Pinus; species Pinus tabuliformis. The sequence goes on along the minus strand of CM062820.1, from coordinate 1,535,024,107 downwards.
AAATGCTTTGAGTGCAGAGTCTAGAGGAAGAAAAATGGAAAGAGGAAAGAGCTCAGGATATCGCAGTAAATCAAGGAAAGGCAGATCCAAGTCCAGATCGGGGATAGTGTGCTGGAAATGTGGAAAGAAAGGACACCTAAAGAAAGACTGTAGATCTCGGAAGGGAAAAGAAGGAGATGCACAGCAAGAAAACAATCATGAAGCAAATGTGACAGGTGAGCTGTTACAAGATGCTTTGATTATTTCTTTCGAAAATATTACTGATTCCTGGGTGGTAGATTCAGGGGCTTCATTCCATGCCACACTTGATAAGAAATACTTTCATGATTATGTTCAAGGAGATTTTGGACAAGTTCGTTTGGGTGATGATAAACCCTGTAAAATCGTTGGAATGGGTAAGGTTCTTGTAAAACAGCAGAATGGAAACCAATGGCTATTAAAGGAGGTAAGGCATGTTCCAGATCTAAAGAAAAATCTGATTTCAACAGGGCAGTTAGGCGGTGAAGGTTGTGTGACAACTTTCACAGATAAAGCTTGGAAGGTCACCAAAGGATCCCTGGTAATAGCAAAAGGTGAAAAGGTTGGTACATTGTATTTATGCAATGGTATTTCTAACTCTGTTAATGCTTTAACTTCCGAAGGAGCAGATGCAGCATTATGGCATCATAGGCTCCGACACATGAGTGAAAAGGGGATGAAGATTCTTCACTCAAGGAATTTGTTGCCGGGTTTGAAGAATGTTGATTTGGACTTCTGTGAGAATTGCATTTATGGAAAACATAAGAGAGTCAGATTTCTCAGAGTTGGGAAAGAAAAGAAGAATGAAAAATTAGAGCTTGTGCATACAGATGTATGGGGACCTGCTTAGGTATCATTTCTCGGTGGCTCTCGTTATTATGTTACTTTCATTGATGATGCAACTAGAAAAACTTGGATTTATTGTATTAAGAATAAATCTGATGTATTTAATACTTTCAAGAAATGGAAAGCTTTGGTTGAGATTGAGACAGGAAATAAATTGAAGTGTCTTAGATCAGACAATGGAGGTGAATATTGCAGCAAAGAGTTTGATAGGTACTGTTCAGAGAATGGAATTCGTAGAGAGAAGATAGTTCCAAGAACACCACAAGAAAATGGTGTGTCAGAAAGGATGAACAGAATAATCATGGAGCGTGCAAGGTGCATGAGATTGCATGCAGGATTGCCTTTACAATTTTGGGCAGATGCTGTAGATACTGCTGTTTATCTAATAAACAGAGGGCCTTCAAGTTCCTTGGATGGTGGTGTTCCAGAGGAAGCATGGACAGGTAAAAAGGTAAACTACTCTTTTTTAAAGCCTTTTGGTTGTGAGACCTTTGTCCATATTGAGAAAGAAAATAGAACAAAGCTTGAGGCAAAGTCAAATAAATGTACCTTTATTGGATATGGTGTTAATGATTTTGGTTATCGCTTATATGATTATGAAAATCACAAAATCATTAGGAGCAGAGATGTAATATTCAATGAAAAGGTCTTGTATAAGAATCAGTTGCAGGAAAAGAAGCAAGAAAAAGAAAAAAAGGAATACGCAGTTCTTGACGAAATCACTGAAAAAGTAAAGGTGCATGAAAATAATAATAATCAACAACCACAACAACAGCAACCACCACAACAGCAACAAGCGCCCCAAACACCCGAAAGTGGTGTTAGAAGATCTACCAGGATAAGTAGACCCCCTGAACGTTACTCTCCTTCATTATATTATTTATTGTTGACTGATTCTGGTGAACCCGAATGTTATGAAGAAGCAGTGCAGGTAGAAACCAGGAAGAAGTGGGAGCAAGCCATGAAAGAAGATATGGACTCCTTAGCACATAACCAGACTTGGGACTTAGTCAGGTTGCCTGCAGGTAAAACAACATTGCAGAATAAATGGGTTTACAGGCTGAAGGAAGAAGATGGAGGAAAACAGAGGCATAAAGCTAGACTTGTGGTGAAGGGGTTTGCACAGAAGAAAGGTATTGATTTTGATGAAATATTTTCTCCTGTTGTTAAAATGACTTCAATCAGAACTATTTTAAGTCTTGTAGCAGCTGAAGATTTGCATCTTGAGCAGTCAGATGTAAAGACAACCTTTCTCCATGGGGATTTGGAGGAAGAGATATACATGCAGCAACCACAAGGATATGAGGTGAAAGGGAAGGAGAAACTAGTGTGCAGGTTGAAGAAGAGCTTGTATGGCTTAAAACAAGCTCCAAGGCAGTGGTATCTAAAATTTGAAAAGTTTATGTCTGAACAAGGTTATACTAGATGTCACTCTGATCATTGTGTTTATTTGAAAAATCAAAATGATGGCAGCTATATTATATTGTTATTGTATGTAGATGACATGCTTGTTGCAGGATCTAACATGCGGGAAATAAATGTGCTCAAAAGAAAATTGGCAAATTCATTTGCAATGAAGGATTTGGGAGCTGCAAAACAAATCCTTGGTATGAGAATAACTAGAGACAGGAAAAATTGTAAATTAACATTGTCTCAGAATGAGTACATACAAAAGGTGTTGAAAAGATTTAACATGCACAATGCAAAACCAGTTAGTACACCTTTTGCTAGCCATTTCAAACTTAGCAAGGAAATGTGCCCAAAGACCCAAGAAGACATGGATTATATGTCTAAAGTTCCATATGCATCAGCAGTTGGAAGCTTAATGTATGCAATGGTCTGCACAAGGCCTGATATTGCACATGCAGTGGGAGTTGTAAGCAGGTACATGAAAAATCCAGGAAAGGAACATTGGATGGCAGTGAAATGGATTCTCAGATATTTGAAAGGTACCACAAATCAAGCATTATGCTTTGGTGGTGCAAACATTTCTCTACAGGGATATGTTGATGCAGATATGGCAGGTGACAGAGATAACAGGAGGAGCACTACAGGATATGTATTTACTGTTGGAGGAACAACTGTCAGTTGGGTTTCAAAAATCCAAATTGTTGTTGCACTTTCAACAACAGAAGCAAAGTATGTTGCTGCTACAGAGGCTAGTAAAGAAATGATTTGGTTACAAAGGTTTATGGGTGAGTTGGGTAAGAAGCATGATATGGGCACGTTATACAGTGATAGCCAAAGTGCCATTCATCTTGAAAAGAACTCAGCATTTCATTCCAGGACTAAACACATACAGCTCAAGTATCATTTCATACGATCAGTGTTGGAAGATGGAGAGTTGAAGCTGGAAAAGAAACACACTAGCCAGAATCCTGCAGATATGCTAACAAAAGTTGTAACCAGGGAGAAACTGAGAACATGCTCAGTTTCAATTGGTCTTCAAGGATGACGATGAAGATGAAGAAACGGCCAGGTCCAAAGAGGAGTCATTGTCCAGCAAATGAAGCAGCGGTGGAGTTGCTACAATCATTCTCCAAGTGGGAGATTGTTGTGTATGGAGCATGATTGTTCAAGGTCTTTGTTTCAGCCGGATGTATACCCCAGGAAGTCTTTGTACACCCCCCAAAGCCAGATATTGGCTTCAAAGGGATTCTTTGATGCCAGGGGTTTATAGTGCCTAATGAGATCAATGCAGCCTTTTTACAGATCTGGGTCTGGAAAATAATGGTGGAGAGAAGAAAATTGTTCATGCGGCTTCGAAAATTGTTCGTTTTCTGCTACTTGAGGCCATCGATGTTGGAATCTACGAGGTTGTCGTCGGGCTCGCAGTTGGAGCGGTTTGATAGAAGTTTTTGAGCAAATCAAATTGAGAGAGGATGGATAAGAATCGCAGCAGCAATAAACAAAAAAAAAAAAATAATGAAGTCAAAATTATTACATGTAAATGGGCATACTACTGTAAGACCTGGTAAGGCATTTGTACCCCTCGGTGATCATCGGTAAAGTCTGGGTTAGATCTAGGTGATAGGGGGGATGTCGGGTTAACAATACCCCGGGTAAAAAATCTGAAGGAGGTAAGAGATAGAGTGAGCGGAATTGTCTCACTTAGCAAGTTTGGTTAGAGTTAGTCAAGGAACCCCAAGTCATGTTTAAGGGGGGAATTGTTAGGTAAACTTGACTCGGGATAGAGTCAAAGTTGACGAGGTTAAACAGTGATGGTTTTGGGGCACATGGTATTGTGCACCTATAGTATTATGCCCGTGGTATTATATGTAATGGAGCTTATAAAAGACTGGAAGGACTTCATTGTAATGCAAGACCTGGAGGTGAGCGACGAAGGCTCACTTGGTCGGATTGGCCAGGGCTTTGGCCAATGCTAATGAGATCTTATTAGGTTGAGTTTTTCACCGGATTTGGGGTTTTCCTGGATAAACATTTGTGTTTATGGTTGTTGCTGGTTATTTTTATATTTATTCCTCTTAGTAATTATTTATGTTATGCAGTAAATTTATTAACATCTGATGTCCAACAAAGCAATCGACACAAACGGTGACAACATTAACAACATATGCAACACATTAACAACAAGATTCATATAATTGCATACAAATCAGTTCATACACAAGTACATAAGTTAACCAACATATTTCATTAATGAAACCAGAGCAGTCCAACTACAACAACAACATATGCATGAAAATGTGTTGGCTCTTATTATATAAAGAAGTATAAGTCACAATCATACAATACACCATGTAAACCTGCTAGCTCCAACAGTGGAACGTTACAGCCACATCCACCTACTCCTCCAAAGAGATGAACTAGCTCCATGCAGTGGAGAAGCCAAGGCGCGTTACAATACTATCCAAGATTTATCCAAGATAGTCTTATCAAAAGCTTGGCTGACCAAAAGCCTCTACAATCAGTTATGAGGGACTATTTCTAGCAAAGGGTGGGGTGACCCTTGACATTCCCCTTTGTGACCATTCAACTACCCTCATGACTCTTCACCTACTCTATGACTGTTACATCCACTATTGAGACTTGACTTACACTTGACATGACTCAACATTACAATGCACATGTACCCATGTGAACAATGGCTTGAACAAGTCAAACTAGACATCATTCGAACTTAGAAAACCATAGAAGTCCAACTGCTTTACATCCTCATGCTGATTAACAGTGACATATTGATGCCAAGATTGGCAGTCCTTGATAGTGTCTATGTGTTCTATTGTGACATTCGTCTGAAACCTGAACCTTGCCTCCATAGCATCTGGGTACACTGCTCGGGCTCCTCTATCCAACTCATTTGAGAGCATGTGCATCATTGTCTTCAATGTGGCTGGATCAGCAACATACTTGTGCATGATGTCTTCACTGATAGGCAAGTCTAGTTTGGTGGCGGTGCGCATCAACTCGTCAAAGTATGATTCAAGCTCCTATCAGACTTGCTTCTTTGTCTTCGCCTAGGTGAGAGTCCCAAGTGATGAGATCACGTGGCTGTGCACTATAACATCCATGCTCTTGAATACTCATGCATGGGAATCTTTTATGCTAGTGATGAGTTGCAGTAGTCTTGTAGTTCTGAATCTTACTTGGGATACGTGCTTGCAACTCAATCGCATTGGTCCTCATCATCTTTGGCAAGTGAAGTGGGGCTCCCTTGTACTTCATCGTCCATGCTTACATGTTATCAATAGCAGCATGTATGTTCGTTAAGATGCATGCTCTTCTCGCACATTGTTGCTACCATCCGTGGATATGGACGACTATTTGGTGCATGTTGGATGCTTGTGCACATCAATCACAATCACTTGTTCTTCAACTTGCGCAAGGGATGTTTGGTATCGGAGTCGGTACTCTTTGAGATTGCACAACTCTGTGATGAGATTTGTCAAAGGAGATGTTGTGCATCTCTGCTTCCGATTGACCACCAAGGATCTCAGTTCCTCCTTGGTCATTCGAGACTTTCTCATCATCAGGATGCAATGAAGTGGGTGAGTCAACCTCCTTGTGGTGAGGCATGAGGTTGGTATCCTGTTCCAACTCCTACTGCTCCATGTTTGCATCCAATTGTTCAAGCGGTTTTTCTATCTCATGAGAAAATTCTTGCCCCTACGATGGTTCATCCTGTTCACCTAATGCCAGTTGTTCAGATGAATCAACTACTTGTACAAGCACTACTTCGTCTGTTTGCAAGTGATACACCCCCTACTGAATTTTTTGCTATTGCGCTTCCTTCTCCTATTGGTGCAGCGCTTTTTCTTTCCAAAGTTTCTCCCTCATCTCATGCAACTCCTTCTCTGCGTATTCCATTCTATTCTTATCCCTCTGCCTTCGCATGATTCGCTTGTCGCGCTGCTACCTCTTTGCCTGAATATCCATAACTTCCTGTTCTACAAGTGGATCTACTCGAAACTTGTAGCTTTGATCTTCCTCCATGCGGTCGACAATCTTCCTCTTCCCTTTGTCGTGCATAGGTATGCTTAGCTCTGCTGCCTCTGTTGCTACTGCTACTGCTGGTGCTCTCCATGATGTTGCTTGATGCTACTTTGCTAACCACTCAATGACGAAGCCGACCTGTTCATTGGGTCCAAAGGAATTGTAGCAATACCTCCATGAGTCTTCCTCGGCCCAATGAAATGCCCCATGGATCCAGTTGAATTGAACTCTAATGCAGTGATCCTTCACAATGCAATGTGGGCCATACGGGTTGAAGCTTTAGAGGTCGCATGGGTACTTCTTCATCTATTCTACTTCGACATCCGCTTACTTGATACTCCGGATCAAATATAACCCAATCCGCAATAGAAGAGTGGGCCAAGGCGCCTTCGTCTTCCGCTACGGTCTAGCTGTCAATCCTGCTAAGATATGGTACGCTACTTCCTGCATGACAAGTACGTCCAAGGAAAACTTTGGCAGAACATGCGGAGGCTTCTCTGCACTGAAAATTCGGATGAAAGTGTCGGACGGTGAGGCATACCAATCTGCAATGCCTAACAATGCCTCCATTGCTTCCTTTGACATGCAGGGTGGATCCTGTTCGAATATCAACTTGTACACTGGGGTGACAAAATGGTCGGATAACCGTATGATTACTCCCCTGAAGCTGCATTCAGACAACAACTTGAAATATGTATTCACAACAGTCTTTGCTGGTGACCATGCCCACTCCAAGCCCGGGAACTCATGTCGGGCACAGATTGCATCTAGGATGTAAGCGGACATATAAATATTTGCATGCATACCCTCAGGTGATTGTCGAGCCTTCGTGACTTGTTCCTTCAGCTGGTGAGCCAGTATGTCGAACCAATTGCATGGTATTCCTTCTCTATCCAGTTGGTCCAATGCGATCACCCAACTCTGAGGAAAGGTTTCAGTGCTTACTTGGCCACTCAGTTGACATGTGAATATGACCAAGTATTGGTATGCCTTCCTCAATATCTTTGTCTTGTAGATCTGGTCAGGTGTCATCCTGAAACCAGTTGGGTCCTTTACCCAGTCCTTCATAATGTCTTTGGAGTTACCTTTGTTGCTGGGTAAGCTGAATGGAGGACTCATGTGTTAGGGTCCCACCCTAACCCCCTTATTTATGTCATGGGATCACGTCATAGTCAAGAGTCAATAAAGCCCATATTAATATTTGTAAGTGGTTAACCCGCAATTAATGACGGGACCACAGTTAGTTGCAAATGGGCCGTAGTATTAGATAGATGGTATTAATAAAACCCACGGTATTGGCCCATGGTATTGCATGTATGAGTCATATATAAAGGATAGAGACTCCCTGCGAGGAGCATTGTGTCTTATTTTGTATTCGAGCTCTGCTCTATTGGAGGTTGCCCCCTCGAAGAGGCAAGTGAACATTACTCTCTGGATAATAAAATCATTGCTATTCTGTGTTCTGGGTATCTTTTCTTCGCATTTGGGTATCATTTTGCAGGTTAAGAGAATAACAAGTGGTATCAGAGCACTTTCCAGGGCCGGTGGGATCTCCAATTCTTAGCAAAAAAAAAATTCGGCTAGAGACGTGTTCCGACGTCTTTAAACCACAGGATCTGTCGTTGAGCGCATAAACCTACGGATTTGGGGAGGCATGCGCGCAGGAAATACAATAGGTGGTCACGTCTATTAGAATCCCTTGTAACCCCTGTGGGTACCCCTTCGAGTAGTAGCGCATTAGACAGAACCACGCACGGACTGTCTTCCATGTACCCTCTGGGTATATCGGAAGCCCCCTAGGCTCCCTTGAAACCTCGCCATAGATAAACCGTCGGCCGTCTTGTGGCTACAGTACACCGAGAACAGCACTCGAAGAGATTACTCGCCCGTATGATAGGGAAGTCGGGTTGTACGGCTAAGGGTACGGTCGATCCTCCTTAGTTAGAGCCCTGAAACATTGGGCCGAGTACTATTGCCAAACCCTTATGTATATTGCGATCTGTAGCACCTGACACTCCTCACGACCATAGTTTCCTTTTCTATCGGGGGATCACACATCATCTATTCCCGATCCACAGGTGCAAAGAGGTGCAACAGCAACAGACATCAGATCCATCAGATCTGTCGCAGCAGTTGTTCCGCCATTCAGATCTCTCAGACCCACCAGATTGGAGTTGTTGTGAAGGGTTCCTATACCGGGGTATACTTTTCGCAGGACTTTTGGCAGCATTGACATTTTGAGGATTTGGCGACTGCAGTATTGATCAAGAAGGAGTAAAACTTCGTTAGGAGTTTTCAAAAACAAAAAAAGTCTGAGATCTTCCGGGGCGCTTATTGGTGATCGAGCCCATTAGAATCAGGACGACGAACTGAGCAAGGTGGTACCATTCAATTTATTAGTCAAATTTTTTCGGCGGTCCCAATTTTTCATCAGGTTGGTGTATGGTAGAGACTAGAGCTCAAGCGATGGCAAATGAAAGGATGGACAAACTGGAAGACTCCGTGCAATCCCTCCAACGTGAGTTTCAAGGACTAAGTCTCCAAATACAGCAATTCCTCCCGAAGGGAAAGGAGCAAGCCCAAGAGGAGGCGTATAATGGCCATGAATACAATGAGGGTGAGTCTAGCCACTCTCCTCACATCTAGCACACCCATACACCACCCAGTCAGCGACCTCCCAAGTTGGAACAGGAAGACTCTTTTTTGGGTCGTCTCACTAAGCTCCGACAGACTGGTACAGTGGATGAATATATTACCGCTTTTGAAGCCTTAGCCTTCCGCACTAGGGGTCTCACAGATGAGTTCTACACGGAATGTTTTATCAGCGGTCTTAAAGAAGCCATCAAAGCTCAAGTTCTACTTCACCACCCTCCCACGTGGACGGAGGCTTGCCAGGTAGCTCGTAAGGTGGAACGTGCATTAGCAGCCCAATACAGTTGCCCAAATTTCCCCACTAAAGGTCGTCCCCCACAGGCTCACAACACGACTCAAACGCTTAAGGTCCAAAAGGTGTCACCTGCGGAAATGGCCGAAAGAAGGAAGCAAGGACTATGTTACTACTGTGATGAAAAATACTCCCCAGGTCATAAATGCAAGGAGCCCAAATTTTTTCAAATAGATGCCACTGACTACAACTCAATAGAGGAAGATCCACCACTTGAGGAACATGAGGCGCTAGAGGAAGACAACCCAAAGGAGAATGTCTCTGACGAACCAGTTATTTCGCTGCATGCGTTGGCAGGGATTTCTTCCCCTCAAACTCTCAAAATCCAGGGTTTTCTTAAACATCGCCCAGTAGTAGTCTTGATTGATAGTGGAAGTACCCATAATTTCATCCATCAAAAAATCGCAGAAGCAGCGCATTGTTTTGTACGAGCAGTTTCTAACTTCCAAGTCCAAATTGCGGATGGGGGCACAATGAAATGTGAAGGCCGCTATGAAAATGTCAAACTTCAAATGGGGGATTATCAGTTGAAAACCCACATGTTTGCCATACACATGGGGGGTTGCGACATTGTCCTCGGCGTTGAATGGCTCCGCACTCTTGGGCCAATCAAAATGGATTTCCAGGAGTTATATATGAGTTTTAAGCAGAACAACTCCACACATACCCTCCGTGGACTCCAGGCGGGAGCCCCCTCTATCATCAGCTCGCATAGAATGGAAAAATTGTTAAAAAAGGGCCATCATGGAGTAGTAGCTCAATTTAATTCCATCCAGGTAGTCGAAACCATGTCTCTGCCAATTCATCATGAGATGCAACGGATTTTAAATAACCATCGGACGGTCTTTGACAAGCCTAATGAGCTTCCACCCTCGCGAGGGGAACATGATCATAGCATCACCTTGGTTCCAAGGGCCCAACCCCCAAATGTGCGGCCATACAGATATCCGTTCACCCAAAAGAATGAAATAGAAAAAATCATCAAGGAACTGTTGGAAGTAGGTGTCATTCGTCCCAGCATTAGTCCTTATTCATCCCCAGTGGTCATGGTGCTCAAGAAAGATGGGGAGTGGCGGATGTGTCCCGACTTCAGGGCCCTTAATAAGTTGACAGTCAAAGATAAATTTCCCATCCTGGTGGTTGACGATTTGCTGGACGAACTCAATGGGGCTCAATTCTTCACTAAGTTGGATCTTCGCTCAGGCTACCACCAAATTCGCATGAAGGAAGTCGACATTCCCAAGACGGCTTTCAGAACTCATGAAGGCCATTATGAGTTCCTGGTCATGCCATTTGGTCTTTGTAATGCCCCCTCTACTTTTCAGAGCCTTATGAATCACATTCTCAAACCATATCTCAGAAAATTTGTCCTTGTCTTCTTCGATGACATCCTCATCTATAGTGGCACTTGGGCTGCACATCTTCAGCATGTAGATCTACTCTTGCAGCTGCTCCGCAAGCATAAATTATTTGTCAAGATGTCCAAGTGTTCGTTTGGCATGGAAGAAGTTGAGTATTTGGGCCACATTGTGGGGTGTGAAGGTGTCAAGGTGGACCCCAAAAAGATCCAAGCAATGCAATAATGGCCTCAACCTAAGACCTTGAAGAGCTTGAGAGGATTTTTGGGTCTCACAAGCTATTATCATAAATTTGTCCGCAACTATGGCCGCATAGAGAAACCCCTCACTCAACTCCTAAAGAAAAATTCCTTCTTCTGGAACGAGGAAGCACAACAGGCATTTACCGCTCTCAAAAATGCCATGTGTTCCACTCCAGTCTTAGCACTACCTGACTTCACCAAATCCTTTGTCATTGAATGTGATGCTTTGGGTACAGGTATTGGGGCGGTATTAATGCAGGAAGGGCGACCATTGGCCTTCACAAGCCAACAACTCAGTGGGAGGAATCTGGGCCAATCTACCTACGAGAAGGAAATGATGGCCATCTTACATGCAGTCGAGACCTGGCGACCTTACTTATTGGGGCGACGTTTCCAAATCCGCACAGATCATCACAGTCTTAAATATTTTTTAGAGCAACGCCTATCCTCCCCACAAAAAAATAAATGGTTAGCCAAAATGCTGGGATATGATTATGAGATCATTTACAAGAAAGGGAAAGACAATAGTGTAGCAGATGCATTATCTCGCCAATTTGAGGAGGAAAGTACTCTGCTCGCAATTTCCCTCCCCATTCTAGACTGGATTGAAGAGGCTCGCAGGGAATGGTTTTCACACCCCGGGCTCTCCCAACTCATTTCTCAATTGCAGGTAGATCCTAATTCCACCAAGGGCTACTCGTGGCAGAATGATATTCTTCGCTACAAGGACAGAGTCGTAATCTCACCAACATCCACCCTCAAAAGTCGCATTTTGGCAGAATTGCACTTATCTCCCATTGCAGGACATTCGGGCTTTCAGAAGACGTATGCTCGCACCAGAAGATCATTTTTTTGGACAGGCATGAAAAAGGACATCCTTACCTTCATAGCAGAATGTGAGGTCTGTCAACGCCACAAAGGGGAAACTGTCAACACACCAGGCACATTACAACCATTGCCCATTCCGGCATCAATTTGGACGGAGGTTTCTATGGATTTCATTACAGGTCTTCCAAAGTCAGGGAACAAATCAGTCATCATGGTGGTTGTGGACCGACTGTCAAAGTATGCTCATTTCTGCGCCCTACCCCACCCGTTTACACAAACTTTGGTTGCTCAATCTTTCATGGATCAGATCTTCAAATTGCATGGCATGCCCACTTCTATTGTGTCCGACCGCGACCCAATCTTCACCAATAAGTTTTGGCAGGAACTCTTCAGAATACAAGGCACTCAACTCAAACTCGGTACTTCATATCATCCGCAAACAGATGGTCAAACCGAAGCCATCAACAAATGTCTAGAAACCTACCTTAGGTGCTTCACTTCAGAAAAGCAACACCTTTGGGTACAGTGGTTACCTCTGGCTGAATGGTGGTATAACACCAACTATCATGCCACCACCAAAATGACTCCCTATGAAGCAGTATATGGTCAACTTCCGCCTTCCCCTACTTCTTATCTCAAGGGGTGCTCCAAAGTACAAGCAGTGGATCAACTCCTACAACACTGCACAACCATGCTCGCCCATCTTAGAGAGAATCTTCATCAAGCTCAGAACCGCATGAAGCAACAGGTCGACCAGCATCGCTCAGAGCGCCAATTTCAAGAAGGGGATCAGGTCTTTTTGAGGCTGCAACCATGTAAGCAAACATCACTCAAAGACAAGGGTTGTCAAAAGCTCTCTCCAAAATTCTACGGACCATACCAAGTACTTCAGTGCATTGGAGAAGTGTCTTACAAGTTGGCTTTGCCACCTACGGCAAAAATCCATCCAGTTTTCCATGTATCGTGCCTCAAGAAAGTGATTGGGAACAATTGCCGAGTTCAAACCAGTCTACCTGAATTGGACGAAGAAGGGTCAATTTGGCTTCAACCCGAACAGGTTCTGGACACACGAGACAAGCACCTGCGCGGCCGCATGATTAAGGAAGTCCTCGTCAAATGGAAAGACACCTCTCCGGAAGATGCAACTTGGGAACCAGCCACTATTCTTCAGCAATTTCCGCAGCTTCAGCCTTAAGGACAAGGCTAGTCTTAAGGGGGAGGGCATGTTAGGGTCCCACCCTAACCCCCTTATTTATGTCATGGGATCACATCATAGTCAAGAGTCAATAAAGCCCATATTAATATTTGTAAGTGGTTAACCCGAAATTAATGACGGGACCACAGTTAGTTGCAAATGGGCCGTAGTATTAGATAGATGGTATTAATAAAACCCACGGTATTGGCCCGTGGTATTACATGTATGAGTCATATATAAAGGATAGAGACTCCCTGCGAGGAGCATTGTGTCTTATTTTGTATTCGAGCTCTGCTCTATTTGAGGTTGCCCCCTCGAAGAGGCAAGTGAACATTACTCTCTGAATAATAAAATCATTGCTATTCTGTGTTCTGGGTATCTTTTCTTCGCATTTGGGTATCATTTTGCAGGTTAAGAGCATAACATCATGACAGTCGCGGTCTCTAACATCTGATACATCTCCTCATAATCTCATGCCCAGAAGGTTGCAAGCATCGTCCCACTGACATTGCTCAAGGTCATCGTCTCGGGGTCAGTGTGAGAAACGATCCAGTGAATCATGTCCACGCATGGGAACGTGGGGTATCTACATGTAATGCAGTACAAGCCAGACTTGTGAATGTTCACGTACACTTGACGGTCTTCGAGGCCTTCCCCAAACGTGCCTGTGAATGATTCATTAACCTCTTGCCACTTCAGTTTGATGTCCTTGTCTAGATACAACTTCATATATTCGTAGATCGTCAAACCAGAAGACCCCTGTTCAGTTGCTACAATACCATCAGTGTCCTAAGATCTTATTCTCTTGGAAGCCATTGAGACAAATGAACACCTGCAAGATCTGGAAACAAGTAGCATGCATGGAAAGAAATCTGTCAGTGGAAACAAAGAAAATCTGGGGAAGGACGCACCACATACCTGGGAAATTGATGAGCAATATTGAGCAAATTTTACTAGGAGGCTGGGTGGCTAGCAGCCAAAACTATGCAAAAGGCAGTCTAGGCTACCTGGGAGGTAGGACTTGCTGCTAGATCAGCGAAATGCGCAATCCAGTCAGGCAGTTGACTGCGGGGATTGCGTAATGTGTAATTCCAGTTGGGAAGGACTGTTGACCCAGGGACAGATTTGCGTAATTTCTTGGGCCGAGCAACCACTGTCCTCTAGAAATGCATAAAATAGTCCTGGAGGCCAATGCTGGGCAATATTGCACATTTATGGAGAGGAAGGTGAGCCTTCCTTCTCCAGATTGTGTAATGCAGCCTTGGTGAAGGCAGAGCCCAGGGAAAAGTTAGCCCGACTCGTCGACGGGCAACTAAAAGCAACTAAGATAGTAAATGCATGGCAACACTAAGTGATAGTAGAAGTGATTGATAGTGCATGAAAAACATGAATGAAAGATTCAGCAAACAGATCAACATGCATGTGGGTGAGGTCGTTCGCTGGTTGGGAGAACACCCGTGAAAAATAGTTTCATGCATGCGAAAACAGAGAGATAGAAACCAAAACTGAAACAAAGCTAGGACAAGCTAGAATACATGTAAATGACAACATGCGTTCAAAGAAATCAAGAAAACAACACTCACACAAGCAAATACACAAAAAGCAACAAAAATGCTGAAAAAGACAAGTTGAGGCCACTTACCCATGAATAGCTGATCCGGATGTGTTGAAGAGTCCTGGATGTGCTGTGGGATGTCAAAGTTCCAAGATCAATGTGAATGAATGAGCTCTGATGCATCAAATAAATAAGTTTGGTCTCATGACGCGCATGCCACAAATCTAGGAAAAAGCGACACTTGGAGAGTAACTTCTGAAATAACTTTGCATGTAAACCCTGACTGCTAAAAATAGCTCCTTGAATCATGGGATTGCCTTTTGCATATTGTCTCTTGCTATTCCAGGAATATCAAGTCATGCGTGCATGCAAGTCAAGTTTCCTCGGTCCTAGGTGGAACTGGTCAACCAGATTGTTCATGCATGCAGTTGCTCAACTGCTTGGGAAAAATGCGCATTCCTAACTGTGAGCTAGGCTGACTGCCCAGGGGGTTTGTGCAATTCTTGGGCAAAGCAGCTGACTGCTACCCAGATTTGCACAAATCCTGGGCTGAATAGCCCACTACTGGGAAAATTTGCACAAATCCTGCTGGGAGGGTTGGTTGGCAGGATTGCGCAATCCTAGTGCATAGCAGGTTATCAAAGAGGCTTGCGCAATTTATAGAAGGAAGGCTAGTTTCCCTCCAAAAATGCACAATATTCAAGGGAAGCTGCTCAGCCTGTAGCTGGACCAAGTTCGGGTAAGCAGCCCGTGAGGGGAATGGATCGACTGTGATCAAAAGGTTGCCTTTATGCGAGGAAAACACATGAAGCTTGAGTACTTGACGAAGAAAGACAAAGTGTTGTGAAAGGTTGGTAGGGAGGCTCCAAAACAGGCTAAGGAAAAATTTTGGAGGTTCATTGTAGCTGCTACAACATGGAGTAAAAAACAACTCGAATGCAGTGAGAACATCAGCCAACACATCAACCAACACAACATAGTTATAAGCTGATTTAGCAACTGAATCCTCCAAAACAGAGCCACCTCTTCATGCAGTTGTTCACCTTGCCTATGATTTGGCAGAAAATCGATTTTATGGTTTAGATAATGTTAATAATACACTATCAGTTGAGACAACAATTTTGTAATAATTTTGTGATTATTTTATAAATACCTCACAGTTTGAAGTATTACAAGTTTATTGTCGAATATAATTTCCTCTGTGAATTGTAATTTTTAAGTTGCTAGATGCATCAATAATACAAGGACATTCTACACAGGATTCATGTGGTGTACGAATTGGTGATGTTTTTCTTCTGTTCATGTGTTTAATCATTGTCTCTTTTTTTATGAGAGATTTTTCGGCGTAAATCACATGATATTTCATTTGTCAACACATTTCGAACCAACCAGTGTGGTTCATCGTAAGGACAATTTGAAGAATCAGATCTAGATTGCAAGTTAAAATAGTCAGAGCAGAACATCCAATGACAATAATATTTGACTAGGCAATGGCTATATTGACTAACTAACGGCTATATTTGACTAGGAAACGGCTAGTTGGACCGGACCCAGGGAAAAGGGGGGCATAACATAATTAATTAAATTAAAATTAAAATGATTTAAAGTTAAGGATTTAAATAATTATTAAAATAATAGTTAGTTATGTTATTATTGAATTAAAAGTTAAAAGCAGAGGGGGGGGGGGGGATATATGAATTTACATAAAAGGTATTAACTATTCTATATTAATTTAATTTTTATTTTATATTTATATATATATATATATAAATGAATAAATTAATTTACTTATTATATAGTAAGAATAAATCTCTAATATTTTAAATTTTAAATATATTTAATTGTTAAACTGTTTAATTATTTTAATTATAAATTAATAAAAACATAAGATCGATTTCAATATTAAAGTAATTATTTTTCTTTTATTAATTAAGTTATAATTATTAGTGTATAACTAATAGCATAAACTAAATGCTATTAAATTACCTCATACTATATAAACAACCCAACAATGAATAAAGGCAAAAGAGAGAAGGTTACGGGATAACAAGGGGAAACTAACTAATAGGAAACTAGAACCAGCTGTAAAAAGAGGGAGGGGAGGAAGTGAAGAAAACAACTAGGAAGTGAGGGCTGGGACCCAACAACTACTGATCTTCCAGCCGTCCTCTCTATTGAGATTGCTCGGCCTTTTTTCAATCTCAAGGGCTTCCCTAAATTTACGGTGATGGAACTGCGACACTCTAGCAATAACACTGGCCTCCTCGATACAAACATGATGTTTGGTTTTCTCTGCATGCTCTGCTAAAGTGGAAGACTTGGTTCTCCTATGTTTAAGGTCAGCTGCATGCTCACTAATCCTTTGATTAATGGAGTGTCCAGTCTCACCAATATAGGGGGTCCCACAGGAACAAGGAATAATATATACCCCCTTCATGTCCTTAGGGTCGATAGGATCCTTCACTGATCTGAGGGACTTACGAATGGTGTTAAGGGGTCTAAAGGTTGAGGGAACATTATGTTTCCTAAGAATCCTCACAATATTATCAGTGGTCCCCTGCACAAACGAAAGATGGACACCAGGGACCCGCTCTTTCGGTTCTCTTTTAGTTAACGAATTTTTGGCAGCTTTGAGGAAAGCTTTCTGACCCAGGTATCTACTGTAACCATTTTCAACAAAGACATTAAGGAGATGGGATTTCTCCTTCTCGAAGCTCTTTTCATCAGAGATCCTTCGGGCACGAGTAGTGAGGGTGTTGAGAACACCCAACTTTTGAGCCAGGAAATGGTGGGAATTGGCATGAACTTACTGTTCTGTATGTGTTTTCTTTTGAAACACTTGGTGGGAGACGGAACCATCACTATTCTTAGAAATAAGAATATCAAGGAAAGGGAGGCGACCATCGACTTCCTGTTCCATGGTGAACTTAATAGCTGAGGATTGACTGTTGAGATGATCGAAGAAGAGATCTAACTCTTCTTGGCCATGAGACTAGATGACATTAGTGTCATCTACATATCTTTTCCAAAGCTTAGGCAGGAGGCGGGCTAAGTTTAGAGCCTTGGATTCAAAATCTTCCATAAAAATATTTGCAATGACAGGGGATAGGGGTGAGCCCATGGCAACCCCACAGGTTTGCTCAAAGAAATCCCCTTCAAAACTGAAAAAGGTGGAAGTGAGGTAGATCATAACTAACTGAGCGATATTAGGATCTGTTAGGCGATTGATCACCTCCATGGCCTCATTTATAGGGATTGAAGTGAACAAGGAAACTACATCAAAACTAACAAGAATGTCCCCAAGGTCAAGCTTAATGTCCTTGAGCTCCTCAATAAAGGAAGCAGAGTCTTTGATGAAGGACTCTATATGACCAACTAAGGGCTTAAGCTTTAAGGCAAGGAACTTAGCAAGAAGGTAGGTAGGACCTCCAATGGTGTTGACAATGGGCCTTAGGGGAGCTCCTTCCTTGTGAATTTTAGGGAGCCCATAGATCCTAGGAGTGATGGGATTGCTCTCAATGAGTTTATGGTGCAGGGAACTCACTGAGCTACTGGATTTAATGGCAAGAGCCACAGTCCTAGAAATCTTCTTTAACGGGTTTTTGGGAAGCTTCTTATAGCTTCCACTATTATGAAGATGATCCAACATCTTATTGCGGTAATCTACTTTGTTAAGAATGACAGCAGCCCCACCTTTGTCGGCTTTCAGAACAACGATATCTTTGTTCTGGTTTAAGGATCTGAGGGCTACAAATTCTTCCCTGCTAAGGTTGCTCTTAGGGGGTTTTGCCTTCCTCAGGACAACGACACAATCCTACCTAATAGTGTTCTTAATACTATCAGGTAAACCTCTAATCCCAAACTCTATGTCACAAATAATGTCATCTACTGGGATCTTCTTAGGGGCCAAGGAAAAATTTAATCCTTTACCCAAAACCTTAAAAACCGAAGGGGGAAAGGAGAAACTAGATAAATTGATAACCTTATTATTAATATGAGATGGAGGGGGAAGATTAATATTATTATTGATATTATGATTCTTTATAAAATTATTGTTTATATCAAAGTCGTTTATATGCATGTTAAGAACTATTAACTTATTATTATTATTAATATTCTTATTATCAATAATAATTACATTATTACTACTACTTTTTATGTTATTATTCCTAGAACTATAATTGTTTGTATTATTATTAATAAATCATGTTTCATTAATATTATTATTATTATTATTATCAACCCTAATACTACTATTACTACTACTACTATTATTATTATTATTATCGCTAATACGACTATTATTATTATTATTATTATTATTATTATTATTATTAATAATTACATTATAACTACTACTACTACTATTACTATTATTATTACATACAATTTTTAGATCATTATTATTAAAAACAAAACGTTGGGGGAGGTTTGTGCCTTCACAGTCTACGTAGATTGTGCTAGACATACCTGCGACCAGAACTAAGTCACAGTTTCGCACCAGTGAGATAGAGATCTGGTCAATCGCTGGTTTTGATAAACCGTCCAGACAAGAACCGTTAAGGGGAGAAACCGGGGTTGGACCAGTACTGGACACTGGCAAATCACCTCCGCGCCATGAAAGAGAGCTACCAACAGAAATGATGTTGTTCTACAAGCTATCGACCAGAACACGCTGACTAGAATTGAGATTAACTTTGCACACTGGTACAACGGAGATCAGAGTAGAACAAACCCTTCTGTTGGGTTCGAAGGAAGCAAGATCACCTTCTGGGCAGAGATCGAATTGTTCGTCGTTCTCAGCCAATCTAGAACGATTACCAGGAGGATGCAAATCTAAAGAAAATTGAAGCGGATTGAGGGGACCAGAGGAACTGGCTTCTTCATTAGTGAGCACTGAGTTTTCTTTAACCTTCAGCGGAGGGAGAAAATCAGAAACCCCCGAAGAGCCACAAGATAACCACTCCTTGAGCGCTAATTTTTTATCAGCTGAGACAAGGCTATGAGAAACTACACCCGTGGAGCTAACGGATAATGAAGTTTTAGGGCTAATTTTTGAAACTTCGAAGCCTGTTTTTGTTTCCTAATCTCTTCCAACCACAGGGACTTCAAAGCCGAACAAGCATCTATCCTGGCCCAAAGGGAGGCGGAAAATAAGTTCGCAAGATCCAGATGCAAACCCATAAGATTACGAGAGAGCAGATTCAGGGATCTTCTAACCTTGTTGATTTCAGATCTTAATAAAGCTAAACTAGCCTTAAGGAATACCCGATGGTTCTGGGGAGTGTGAAGGCGATGATTAATTTGGGCGAAGACCAGGATGACGGAGGAGTCTCTGCATCTTTTAAGAAACGCTAGATCTGACTTCAACTTCGAAACCTGCAAGCGTGCCCGTTGAAATTGGTGAACTTTGGTTGCAATGGCTTTTTCGTGCAGGGATTCAATTGTTGAATTAAGGCTTTTGTGATCCATATCAAGTTTATGAGATATTTTTCAGCATAAATCACATGATATTTCATTTGTCGACGTGTTTCGAACCAACCAGTGTGGTTCATTGTCAGGACAAGTTGAAGAATCAAATCTAGATTGCAAGTTAAATAGTTAGAGTAGAACATCCAACGACAATAATATTTGACCAGGCAATGGCTATATTGACTAACCAATGACTATATTTGACTAGGAAATGGCTAGTTGGACCGGACCCAGGGAAAAGGGGGGCAT
Source organism: Pinus tabuliformis (assembly GCA_031772625.1). Classification (NCBI taxonomy): domain Eukaryota; kingdom Viridiplantae; phylum Streptophyta; class Pinopsida; order Pinales; family Pinaceae; genus Pinus; species Pinus tabuliformis. Next base: position 1,535,003,946 of record CM062820.1, on the reverse strand, counting down.
AACATAATTAATTAAATAAAAATTAAAATGAGTTAAAGTTAAGGATTTAAATAATTATTAAAATAATAGTTAGTTATATTATTATTGAATTAAAAGTTAAAAGGGGGGCTATATGAATTTACATAAAAGGTATTAACTATTCTATATGAATTTAATTTATATATATATATATATATATATATATATATATATATATATATATATATATATATGAATAAATTAATTTACTTATTATATAGTAAGAATAAATCTCTAGTATTTTAAATTTTAAATATATTTAATTGTTAAATTGTTAAATTATTTTAATTATAAATTAATAAAAACATAAGATCGATTTCAATATTAAAGTAATTATTTTTCTTTTATTAATTAAGTTATAATTATTAGTGTATAACTAACAGCATAAACTAAATGCTATTAAAATACCTCATACTATATAAACAACCCAACAACGAACAAAGGCAAAAGAGAGAAGGTTACGGGATAACAAGGGGGAAACTAACTAATAGGAAACTAGAACCAGTAGTTGCTGGGTCCCAGCCCTCATTTCCTAGTTGTTTTCTTCACTTCCTCCCCCTCCCTCTTTTTACAGCTGGTTCTAGTTTCCTATTAGTTAGTTTCTCCTTGTTATCCCGTAACCTTCTCTCTTTTGGCTTTGTTCATTGTTGGGTTGTTTATATAGTATGAGGTATTTTAATAGCATTTTGTTTATGCTATTAGTTATACACTAATAATTATAACTTAATTAATAAAAAAAAAAATTACTTTAATATTGAAATCGATCTTATGTTTTTATTAATTTATAATTAAAATAATTAAACAATTTAACAATTAAGTATATTTAAAATTTAAAATACTAGAGATATATTCTTACTATATAATAAGTAAATTAATTTATTCTATAATATATATATATATATATATATATATATATATATATATATATATATATATATATATATATATATATATGTATATTTATCATAAAAATTAAATTAATATAGAATAGTTAATACCTGTTATGTAAATTCATATATCCCCCCTCCCTTTTAACTTTTAATTCAATAATAATATAACTAACTATTATTTTGATAATTATTTAAATCCTCAACTTTAACTCATTTTAATTTTTATTTAATTAATTATGTTATGCCCCCCCTTTTCCCTGGGTCTGGTCCAACTAGCCATTTCCTAGTCAAATATAGCCGTTAGTTAGTCCATATATCCATTGCCTGGTTAAATATTATTGCTGTTGGATGTTCTGCTCTGACTATTTAACTTGCAATCTAGATCTGATTCTTCAACTTGTCCTGACAATGAACCACATTGGTTGGTTCGAAACGTGTCGACAAATGACATATCATGTGATTTATGCTGAGAAATATCTCATAAACTTGATATGGATCACAGAAGCCTCAATTCAATAATTGTCTCTTTTATCTGTCATTTCTGAAAAGCTTAATTACATGACAGAAACTGTGATGAATAGGGTATGTTATAAATAACACCCTATTCTGGCTGTTAGTGATTTATATGTTTTTAGTTGAAGTCAAATTAAGGAATTCTTCATTGCTCCTTAGTTTCTACTGTATCTTACATTTCTTCTATTTCATAATCCATTTAAAATTCTGAAAGATCCTACTAGTGAAACGTAGCTTGCCCTATGAAACTCGTTCAAAGTTTGATGTAGATAGAGTTAATCTTTAGACTCCATAGCCCAATGGAATTATAATAATTTAATCAACCAAACAATCCAATAAAAAACAATCACTATAGTAATAACTATCCTAAAATTGACATAAAACATAGCTAAATTTTACAGAGAGATTTCTATCTGAAGCTGGCAGGGCTAGATCCCAGCTTCCAAATTGGTTTTAATCTTGTCCTATGTGTTTACTCCCTCAACCTCAAAAATATAGAATGACAACATAGTGGCAACCATACTGGGGAAGAATAATTTTTAAATTGGAAATAATTATTCCTTGGTAGTCAATCAGTATTTCAATAAATCAAAACTGTTATATTACAAAGGAATACATGATTTGAGGTTGTAATATTTCTATATATTTGAGTGTGTTATTAATTTTAATTTTATTAGCTATGTGATGAATTTTCAATAGATCTGGATCCTAAAAGAATTTTCACTAGAGCTCACCCATATCCCAACCCTACTAAATTTTTAGATAATCAAGAGAAATTAGTGAGAAAGAGAATTTTTACAGAGAGTCAGGGTGGTAATAGTCCTTTATCTAGTTTTAACTCTCTTCCAGAGAATAGACCTTTGTCTAGGTCTAATTATCTTCCTGAAAAGTTTGAAACCATTCAAGAAATAGAGTTGATTTTCCATTCAAGCACAGTCTGTTTAGGACAAAATCTGAGAGCTTTGTAGATCAAACTATCATTGAAGAAGCTATAGTGTGGCCATATATACCCCAAACTTAGCCCCTTGAATTAGATCCTGATCAAAGAAGCTACAACTATTTGATAAATTACAGGGTTTAGTCTCAGCTTTGGACCAAGCCATTAAAGAAGTTTATATTCAACAATCTATTGAATTTTCAGCTTTAACAATTGCAGTAGCTTCTTTGTCCACCCAGTCTATTAATCTACAAACCCCTAGTCCTACTCATTCTATAGTCTATACTTTTTCACCCATAACAACTCATATTGTTGTTCATACTATCCCAACTCATACTATTGTTCATACTATCCCAACTCAGACTATTGTTCATATTCTCCTTATAGTTACTACAATTACACCTTCTACAGGTCCATCTTCCAGTCAAATTCTCAGACCAGCTATGGAAGCTAGGTATGCACCTTTGGTGTTACCAGGCCAGCTAAATGCTATGCCTACAGACTATCCATAAAAAATTCTAACGTTTGATAGCACTGGTCCTCAAACTTCTCAACAACACATAGATAGGATGAATGATGTTTTTGATCTTCAAGAAGTAGATGAGGTTGATGTAAAGATGAGATTGTTTGCTCAAAGTTTAGGAGGTGATGTCAAAAAATGGTTTAGGGGTTTACCTGTAGGAAGTATAGCCAACCTTGATGCATTCCATCAAACTTTCTTAGCTAGATGGGAAATCAAGAAAAATCCTCTTCAACTCCTGAATGAATACAAAAGACTTAAAAGGAAACCCAGTGAAACTGTGGAGGAATATTGTGAACAGTTTAACAGAGTCTACAATGCAATTCCTACAGACATCAAACCCTCCCCTGGCCTAGATTTAATTGATTTTCCTGATGGTTTTGATGTAGACATGGAGTATCAACTTAGAGAGAGAGACCCTGCTACTTTAGAAGAAATGCAAGCCAATGCTATAAAAGTTGAAGCCAATATCTTAGCCAAGAAGGCCAAACTAAAATTTGAATGCAGGGTTACCATTAAAGAAGAGCCTTCCACTTCTACCTCTGATCACAAAATTGATAATCTAGTTAGGACAGTGGAAAATATGATGCAAAGAGTAAGCATAAATGATCAAGCTCAAATGAGAGAAAATCAAACTACTCCTCAAATTAGGAACCCAAACTTCAGAAGGAATATCCCCCAGATCAAACAACGAGAACAAAAGGGTCCAGACCAGCAAGTCCGACCTCCTTTTCAGGAAAACTATACTGATGATGAGGGTAATATAATTGAAGATTTAGATGACAGTCAAATAAATTTGATGGGAATAAATAATGATGAAACTATTTTTCTCACTCAAGAGGAGCAAGAAATTTTCCTCCTAACTCAAACCAAACTTGACTCTGAGGAATCAGATGAATATAAACAAGGTTTTGAGAATGCCATTATGGAATTTCATAGGCAGTATAACCTTAGGAGTAAAAAGACTTCAGACACTCTCAACAACAAGAACTCTGAGAATCCTACTAAGAAATCCTCTGACACTGATGCTAGGAAAACCACAAACAATTCTCCTAAGAAAATTGTTGATAATTCTGGCAAAAAGAAGGTAGAAAACTCTGCCAAGAAGATAGGTGATAGTGCTTCCATAACTACTCGAACTGATATCCAAACCACAAGTCCACAAAAATAACCTATATCAAAAGAAGTTGCTGATCAATCTAATTTTCCCAACCTGATTAAGATTCAAAAATCATTCAACACTGAGAACAAATTAGCAAAACTAAAAATTCCCATTCCTCTAATAGAGTTAATGAACAAAAAAATATACAGATTTCAAGTGATGAAAGCTCTAAACATAGGGGAAAACATAGACTCTATTAATTTGAATCATGACCAGCCTAAAATCTTATTTAGGCCAGAAGTTCAGGGAAAACCTTAGGAAGGATGTGTTCCTCCACTCTATGTTAGCCTAAATATTCATGATAAGATCCTTCCATAATGCTATGTTAGATTCAGGTGCTTCGCACAATTTAATGCCTAACGCTGTTATGGAAAAGCTAGGAATTGACATTACCAGACCTTATAAAGATTTTTATTCCTTTGATTCTAGCAAAGTAAGATTCCTAGGTCTCATCAAAGACCTGTGTGTTACTTTAGTTCAAATCTCGGCCAATAGTCTGGTAATGGACATTGTGGTTGCAGATATGCCCCCTAAGTATGGCATGTTTTTGTCACGCTCATGGGGAGTAAAGTTACAAGGGACCTTACAAATGGATATGACCTTTGTCACCATACCAATGTTTGGTCAGCAAAGAAGATTATATAGGGAAAATTTGATGAAATTCATGGTGAGTAGTCAGGATAAGCCTCACAACTATCCTCTTTACGTTGTCCACTCAGATTTAGATTCTTTCATTCTTTATAATGATGGAGACATCAACACTCAGGTTACCAAATCAAAAACTGATATTTGTAAAATGGATGCAAACCAAACACAAGTAGTAGATCAAAACACTCTTCACGAACCTCTCTGGAACATGAGATTTAATGGCTCTTGTAGCAAAGAGGGTTCTGGAGCAGGAGTGTGTGTTTCAAACACAGGAAACAATCATGCTGAAGGTCATTCATACAAGCTCAATTTTCAATGTACAAATAATATAGCTGAGTATGAAGCACTTATATTAGAACTGCAATTGTTGAAAAAATTGGGTGCCAAGAGAATCTCCATTCAGGGGGATCCCGAGTTAATCATAAAACAAATTAAAGGAGAGTATTCAGACAAACACCCTAGATTGAGAGCATACAGAAATGTTGTGCTCGATTTTCTAGAGATTATTGTGGAATATGACCTTTCTGCAATTCCTAGAAATCAAAATATCCTTGCAAATAGCCTGGCTATTTCATCCAACACATGTAAAATGCCTTACCCTAATCGACAATATATAGTGGAAGTGAAACATCGACCAGCTGTACCAGACAATATGAGGTATTAGCAAGTGTTTGGAAATGATAAACAAATTGAAAAATTTCTGCAGTCTAAGGATGAATATGAAGAAGATAGTATAGACTTAGATTATGAATTAGAAAATAAAATAGTTGTACATTCTAACGTAGAAAAGTAGTTAGATAACTCAGATGTAAATATACATATAAATAAAGTTGTAAATAAATTATAATTGCTTGAGATAGATCCAAAGAAAGAAGAGTTTGAGACACTTTAGTTGAAGGATAATGTTTTACCTAGAGGTTTAGTTCCACTGGAAGAATTATTTGATTTCAATGATGTAGCTAAGAAGCCTAAGATTGAGCCCACAGGGGCAGAAGTAGAAGAGTGCAACATAGGTAGTGAAAAAGATCCTAAAATGATAAAATTGTCCAAATCACTGCCAATTGCTGAAAAACAAAAATACATTGCTTTATTCAAAGAATTCATTAATGTTTTTGCCTGGAGCTATGAAGATCTAAAAACTTATGATACTGAGATTATACAACATAAATTTTCAATTAAAGAGGATCCAAAACCATTCAAACAAAAACTTCAAAGAATAAATCTAGTACTGATGCCTCTAATTGAGAAAGAAATTAAAAGAATATATGATTCTAAAATCATAGTTCCTCTTAGGTACTCTAAATGGGTTTCCAATATAGTACCAACTAGGAAGAAGACATGTGAAATCAGATTATGCATAGATTTTAGAAACCTTAATAAATTTTCCCTAAAGGACAACTACCCTTTGCCAAAAATGGATCACATCTTACAGAAGGTAGTTGGATCTTCTAGGATTTCTTTATTAGACGGTTTCTCAGGCTACAATCAGGTTTTAGTTCACCCTAATGATCAAGATAAAATAACTTTCACTACTCCATGGGGTACCTTCATGTATGTGAAGGTGCATTTTGGGTTAATGAATTATGGAGCCACATTTCAAAGAGAAATGGATATTGCCTTTGCTGATGAAATTAGCAAGTTTATTGTGATCTATCTAGATGACATTATTGTTTATTCCAACATTGATGAAGAACATTTGTTACATATAAGAAGAGTATTTGAGAAATGCAGAAGGTTTGGAATTTCACTAAATCCTAAGAAAACACTTTTTGGCCTTGAAGAGGGAAAACTTCTAGGTCATATCATCTCTAAGGAAGGTATTAGAATTGATCCCAAAAGGATTGAAGCCATTTTGAAAATCAACCATCCTAGAAACATTAAGGAACTTCAATCATTTATTGGCAGGATAAACTTCCTAAGGAGATTCATCCCCAACCTTGCAGAACTCCTTAGAAACATAAAAAATAAGCTAAAGAGAGATTCATAAATAAGATGGAACATTGAAGCTAGGAAATCATTTGATCAAGTTAAACAAGCATTGACAAAAGAACTAGTCCTAATCAGTCCAAATTTCACCAAATATTTTATAATCTTTTCATTTGCATCTGAACACACTGTTGCAACTGTTCTTTTATAGAAAAACAATGATGGATTTGAACAACCCATTGCTTTCTTCAACAAGGCTTTAAGGGATGTTGCATTAAAATATAACATAATGGAAAAATAAGCCTTTGCATTAATAAAATAAATCAAATATTTTAGGGTGTATATCCTCCATTCTCACATAATTGCTTATGTACCAAATGTTGTGGTCAAGGATATTTTAACCCAAAATGGACTAGATGGTAAAAGAGGCAAATGGATTGCCATCATTCTTGAGTATGACATAGAAATCAAACCCACCAAGATTATCAAAGGCCAAGGATTAGCCAAATTAATGGTTGAGTCCAACTTTAATGCATTGGATATCAACTTTGTAGCTACATTAGATGATCAAGAGGAGAAGGAAAGTCCACAATTAGATGAGGCTTTTATAAGCTCACCCTGGTATGCAGATCTCATTTTTGTTTTATTCAATTTAAATTCCCCTCCTGTTTTAACTAAGACAAAGGCTATATTTCTAAAATTAAAAGCAGTGAAATTTTACATCATAGATAATGTTTTGTATTGGAAAGATGTTGGTGTATTTTACTAAAGTGTCTATTGAAGGATGATGCAGAAAGAACCATGCATGAATTCCATGAAGGTGATTGTGGTGGACATCTATACTGGAAAACCACTGCCAACAAGATCCTTAGAGTTGGTTTCTACTGGCCTACCCTTTTCCCTGATGTTTATAAGAAAGTAACCTATTACCACAAATGCAAAATATTTGAGGGGAAAAGAAAACTATTTCCTCTTCCTTTAAAACCCATATCTATTGAAAGTCCTTTCCAACAATGGCGATTGGATTTCATTAGATAAATCCACCCACCTTCCTCTGCCCAACAAAAATGGATCCTCACAGCTATTGATTACTTCACTAAATGGATTGAGGCCACGCCTTCCCAAATCGCTACTGATGTTGTTATTATCAAATTTCTAGAAACCAATATCTTGTCTAGATTTGGCTGTCCCAACAAGCTCATTACAGATAATGTTGCAGCTTTCAAATCCAAGAAAATGGTAGATTTCTGCAACAAGTATTATATTACTTTGGGACATTCAACTGCTTATTGTTAGCGCTTGAATTTGGCTTCAGGCTGAAAAAGACAAAATCCAAGGCAACATCAAACCACTTAGCCTCGTAGCTAGCCCTACGGGGCAGGAGAGGGCTCTCTCCGGGTCTATCTCGGCAAAAAAGTCTTCAAAGGGCGGAGATGACCAATAAAGAACACTGATTTTAGGCTAGTAAACTGATTGAGAAGGTTTGTTTTCAGATTTTTAGGGTTTTGGTGGAAAACAGGGGGAAAGCAATTTTGGGTGCAGGGATGGGACACAGCTTTTGCAGAGGTCTTTTTAGGGCAAGGTAGGAGATTGTCTTGATGCCTTTGATTTAAGTGAATGGATGGAAATGACCGGTGAGGGGCTAAAGAGAGCAAGAAACCATCGAGAGTTCTCTTTAGACAGAGGAAAACATAGATATTAAGCAAACTTAAAGGCAGAGCATACAAATTATGAATTCTACCTTAACACTTCATTTACTTAATGTGCAGAAAAGAAAAGTGGGAAAATGATACACATAACACACTTACAAGTACATGAGAGAAGCACACCATCAACGCAATAACCACAAGAATCCCAAAAAGTGCTGCAAAACCCTGGTCTTTCCTTTGCCAAAATTGCAGAGATACAAAGTGTAATACAATAGAAGCTTATCCCTCAAGAGTCCAACCATGAAAATGACTAAGAAAGTACATAATATAGGCAAGCTAACACACTTCCTTGCCTCTAGGGGTCGAGCTCATCATCCTAGGAGCTGTTTCAACCAATTCTAAATTGAGCACTACAATCTCGACAGTCAAAACAACTTGCCTCTATAAGCTAGGAAACCAATTCATTCATTAAATTTTTGACTTTTTATGAATGAATCTTCTAGAAGAGATAAATAAGTGTCATGAAATCATAAAATTACATCAATTACATCAAGGAGGATAAAAAATCACTCCAAAAAGTCAAAACTAGTCAAATCTGCGTTTTGTTGATCTGTAGGTGAAAATCTGGCAAACTTCCCTGATGCGTAGCACCCCAATCCTAAACGCGTAGCGCGCCTTTGAGCCAACTGTTAAGGCACTTCCTGGCATCCAAATGAGGCAAAAGTAGGCTTTTTGTAAAGGTTTGGATGTCTACTTTCCAGCCCAAGTGGAATTTCTCAATTTGGTGGTCATTTGCCCCTCCAAAATGGCAATCTCCCAAGACTTCTTCCTGTGTGTCCAAAAAGTGGCAGAAAGTCATTTTTTGCATGTTTTTTTGACCTTCTGAGGGCTCAAAACCTGATGAAATGTCTTGGTAATTGCTGAGCAAGTGTAATTTGTCATGACAATTCCAAAAATGCTGAGTTTTTAAGGAATGGACTTGCCCATCTTCAGGGTAGCACGCTGCGCGCTACGCGTTAAGAGCAAAAACCTGTGTGCGGCACAAAAAAGTCAAAATTGATCAAAATTGCTCAAAATTTCCTAAAATTTGAGCTGGAAGTGCATCATTGAGCACCATGCTCCTTCAAGGTAGCCTCAGCCAAAATATGAAGGGGATCGGGCCTTTTCCTCCGTTTTAGTGCCTTGGCCAACCGTCCTTTGAGCACCTTCATTCTTGCTTTACACACATGCATTCGAGCCCAATAGTGATTCTTCATGTGTCGGAGCATGTCCTTGTCCCTGTAGGCCTTCGCTATCAACCTCTCTAGATGTGTGTTCACCTGAATGAGCATAGAGTTTTGCTCCTTAGGTGTCAAATCACCGGGTCTCTTGCGAGCCAAGTTCCGGTCTTCTCGGATCCTCCGCAACTCATCAAGAGAGTGTTCATCCTCTAATTGCTTGTTGCACTGCTCTAAATAAGTGATTTTCCAATTTTCCATCTCCAATTTTTGCTACAACAAGTCATTTTCAGCCCTTAACTGCTGGATGATCTCCTCTGACTCTAGGCTAGGAGAAATGATATCAAGATCAACAACATCTATGCCTAGAACACCTGATGGCCCCTCATCAATCTTGGGCTGCTTGCCTCTCTCTGGTACCTGTACTGCTGTCGAAAGTGAGGCCCCTTCCACCTGATGTGGAGATAACACTCGCTGTGCTGATGAAGAAGGCGAGACCCCTTCCACCTGATGTGGAGATAATACTCGCCGTGCAGATGCAAATAAGACCCTGTGGCCTCTCTGATATGTAACATAAGGAGGAGTGCTGACATGCTCGGGCTCTGGAATATCAAACTGATGTGAAGGCCCTCCCTCATCATGGACAACCTCAGGAGGTGGCTGTGGCACCGTGAACAAGTCACGAGAAATGAAATCCTCCCATGGAATACCCTGTTGTACCAACTGATGCATGACCACAATCTTGATCAGTGCATAATGATAAATGCTCTTGTGTTGCTGTGCTGGGCTCTTTCTTTGCACCAAGGGCACCATCCTCTCTATATTTCGGCACATGAAAAATGGAATGTTCATCATTCGTACCCGTGTGAAATGCATCAACAAACGGATATGGTACGAATACAAACGTGAAAATCTTCCCTCACAAGTAAAATAGCGAATGATGATCTTCATCATAGGTGCATACTCGTCTCTTAAGAATCTGAAGGGAAAAACACCAGTTAGGTACCTCATATATGCAGGTTTGATATATGGCTCATAATGAAATCTGTTCAACGGCTGGCGCTTGCTCCATTCTTCTCCAATATTGGGTATCCCTGTTGCTTGAGCAACAATTTCAGGTGACAATGTGAAGTCCACTCCTGCAAGATTCACATGCCCATTGTGCAAATGTAGGACAAACAAGCGGGCCAATTCCTTGTGGTGTTGAATTTGGGAGATTCTTTCACAATATTCATAGCATGATAGATATCTGAAACATGACACTGCAAGTGGACAAGTTTGTAGATAAGCCAAAGAGGTGGGTTCCTCCCTGACATGCTGACCACCCTTACCACCCCTGTGATGCTTCCTTTGCACCTCTACCTCTGGTGTTGATTCACGGTCATCACTTTGCTCATAATCTGTTTCGGTTTCTGACATGATTTTGGAGGCAAGTGACTGAAAAATAATGTTGAATGTGCACCCAATGAACTGTTGTTTTGACTTGTTTGAAAGCTGTTACCAAGGGGACAAACACACATGGGAAATGTTAGGGAAAAGGGAAAATTGAGGGGATTAGGGAAAACAAATGTGGAAGGAAATGTTAGGAAAGGAACATGGAACATATACAATCATAATTTGTAGGATTGTAATGGGAAGTAGGGTTTAGGAATTTACATAGGATTTTAGGAATTAATAGGGTTTAGGGATTTTAATGATTTTTAGTAGGGAAATTATATGATTTGCATGGGAAATGTCAAGGAAAATGGTGAGGAAAATATGGGGAAAGAGGAATGGGAAAATGGGTAACCTTGGGCAGCAAATTTCAAATGAAACCCTAACACATTTGCATTTTTAATATTTGATACAGCAAGGTAGGGTTTACTCCATATTAGCATGGCATTTTTGCATTTTCATTGCTCATTCATCTTAGCCAAACCAAAAATCACCATGATTAGAGGCCTACCTGAAAAGATTTGGAGAGAAAAGCAGTTTTGGTGGCTTGTTGGCGATTTCCTGAGCAGGAAATCCAACGTGTAGCATGCCCAGCGAGATGCGTAGTGTGCCTCCCAACACGTAGCGCCTGAGTTAAATTGAACTGGAAACTGCGCGCTGATGCGTAGCACGCTCCCCAATGCGTAGCGCGCCTCATCTGATGCGTAGCGCGCTCCCCAACGCATAGCGCGCCTCATCTGATGCGTAGCGCGCTGCTGTAACTGCTCAATTCGCCCAATGAACTTTGAAATCGACTTGACAACTATTCTCTTGGAGTGTTGAGAGGCAAATGAATTACCAATGAGGGATGGCATGCTTTTATAGGCTTCCTTTTAATTTTTCACTTGCCCAAAACCCACTTTGTAATGTTTGAATGTTGACACTTTTTGCTTTAATTGGCTCTGACCTTTAATTTCACTTCCTTGAAAAATTGGTTGAAATGATGATTTTTTCTGAAAATTTTTGCAGGGATAGCTTCTGGGATGCTTTGGCAAAGGAGACCAAGGCTGCACTTCGACATTTAAAGAATTTGAAATTTTGATGATTTTTACAAAAACGAGATAATGACCTTGTTTTCAAAAACAAAGTTTTTGAGAAAAAGGCAAAAAATTAGCTGTACAATGATAAGAAATGTTAATGAAAGACATCCCTCTGGCCTGCTGGTCTTTGATGACCTCTCAAGACAAAATTAGACTCAACCCTAGACCTAAAACCTAAAAAATTAAAGCAAAATGAATGACCCTTTGAGGACTTTATTTATTTGAACAAACCTGAACCAGCAGTGCCAAACAAGAGGGGAATAACGACATAAACTCCTTCCACTGAGATTATGGCATGCCTAACGGAATGCAACATGATCACACTGATGAGACACCTAACTATGAAATGCAAAGAGCTTTTGATCTCTGGTGGAGGGCTACTAGACTGACTCTAACATTGGCTCCAATGGGGATGGTAGCTCCTTGGAGGTGCCAAGAACCGCAGTCCTCTGGGAGAGCAGACCAGTGCTTTCAACCATTGGGCGATGGAGTCATTGTTTACATATTTGACCTAAGCTTAGACAACTTAATTGACTGGACATCTGACTACAAATTGGACACAACTTTGACCCAAACTAACTCAACTTTAGACAGAAAATGGACTGATAAAAACAATATGACAAACCTCAAACCAACCAATCTCCATCTTCAGAATTATAGCCTTCACCGCGGGCCCCAAACTGAGGATGAAAGATCAGCACACACATGCGATAAAACAGAAGTAAAATGGTATATACAATGATGGTGAGAAGAACAAAAATGCTCAGACATGGTACCTCTTCAGCAGTCGACCATTGATCGACCCTCCGGGATAATCATCTCCGTTCATCTCCTTGAGAAGAAAAGCATTTTGGCCACGATATGCTGCGATCTTATAGGGACCCTTCCATAGATTATCAAATTTGTCGTGCTTCCCTTTGTCTTCATTCCGAGCATCCCACTTCAAAACCACATCATCTATTTGAAAGTCATCTGATTTTTCTTTCCTGTCATAAATATTTTTTATGCGCTCTTGCAACTTGAGAGTATTGTGAAGAACCTCCTCCCATGTCTGCTGTAAATGAATCATTTGATTAATCCGCCTCTGCATGGGATCTTCCTCACTATCAATTTCTTGAAGCAATTTGACCATCGGAATAGCAAGTGACGTAGGAAACACTGCATCTGCCCCGTACACCAGCTCAAAAGGAGACATACCAATTGACTTTTTATGACTTACCCTATCAGACCATAGTGCATTCACTAACTTTTTATGCCAGCTCTTCTTATTAATTTCCAGCAACTTTTTAATGATATTTACCAAGGACTTATTTGAAGATTTTGCCAGCCCATTTCCTTGTGGATGGTAGGCAGTAGAATGCCCCAAGCTGATGTTATACTTGTAGCAAAAATCAACCATTCTCTTTGATTTAAATGCTGCTGCATTATCTGTAATTAACTTACTTGGACAGCCAAAACGTGACAGTATATTATTTTCAAGGAAAGAAATAATTACCGCATCTGTGGCCTGCCGAGTGGGAATGGCTTCAATCCATTTTGTGAAGTAATCTGTGGCTGTCAATATCCATCTATGTTGTCCTGATGATGCCGGATGAATCTCACCGATAAAATCCAAGCCCCACTGCTGAAATGGTGCGCTGACTTCAATTGGTTTGAGAGGCAATGGCTGCAATTTCTGTTTTCCTTGAAATATTTGGCACTCATGACAACTCTTAACAGCTTTATATACATCTGAAAACAATGAAGGCCAATAAAAACCTGCTCTTAGGATCTTGTTTGCTGTAGTCTTCCAAAACAAATGACCCCCACAGTCACCTTTATGAAAATCTTCCACCACTGTTTTGGCTTCCTCCTCAACCAAACAATTCAGCAATATTCCACCGGGGTCTTTCCAATATAGTGCAGCTTTAAGGATGCAAAACTTGGCTGCTTTCAACTTCAATGCCCTACTTTTATTTCGAGGCATCCCGGGAGGTGAAGACAAATTTTGAAGTACATATACAATATCAGCATACCAAGGAGAAGAAATAAAGATGTCAGATACCTGTTGTGCTGAATTCTCCCCATCTTCATCGGACATGGCAGCCATCAAATTGATGTCCAGGACATGTAGATTTGTTTCAGCCATCAACTTGGCAAGACCTTGCCCTTTGATCAACTTAGTGGGTTTAATCTCCACATCATACTCTAATAATGCAGCAATCCACTTTCCCCGCCTTCCTTCCGGTTCTGTCTGTACCAACACATCCTTTACTGCCGCGTTAGGAACATAAGCTATAATGTGGGAATGCAATACATACACACGGAAATCCTTCAGGGCCTTCACAAGTGCAAGTGCTTGTTTTTCAATGATGTTATACTTTAATGCTCCATCTCTAATAATACGGCTGAAAAAAGCAATAGGCTTCTCAACTCCATCTCTCTTTTGCATTAGTACGGCTGCCAATGTGTGCTCAGAAGCAAATGAAAACAAAATAAAATCTTGTGTGTAATCTGGATTGATTAGAGTAGGGGCTGAAGATAAAACCAACTTTACCAAATTGAAAGATTTTACCGCCTCTTCGGTCCACTTGAGCTGGCTGTCCTTTTTCAGCATGTTTGTAATTTCTCTAAGATGCTCGGCAAGATTCAGAATGAAGCGACGCAGAAAATTCAGCTTACCATTAAAGGATTGCATTTCTTTTTTGTTCCGGGGCTGCTCAAGTTGCTGAATAGCTTCAACACGTGCAGGATCTATACGGATGCCATCTTTGGAAATGATGTGACCCAAGAGCTTGCCTTCACTCATGGCGAAAAGACTTTTCTTTGGATTCAGCGAAATACCATATTTTCTACACTTTTGAAAAACAATTTGCAAGTGATATAAATGTTCTTCATCGGATTTTGAAAATACAGTCAAATCATCAAGGTAAACAACTAAAAAGACATCTTTCTCATTGGCAAAGGCCATGTCCATCGCACGCTGAAAAGTGGCACCTGCATTTTTCAAACCAAATGGCATTTTTGCATAATGAAATGTACCCCATGGAGTAGTGAACGCGGTTTTATCACGATCATCTTCATGCACCAAAATCTGATTGTACCCGGAATAGCCGTCGAGTAGTGACATCCTTGATGCTCCAACTACTCGCTGCAATATATGATCCATTTTGGGCAGCAGATAATTGTCCTTTAAAGATACCTTATTCAAATTTCTGAAGTCAATGCATAAACGGATCTCACCGGTCTTCTTTCTTACGGGCACCAAATTTGATATCCAATCAGAAAATTTGATAGATACAATGATTCCGAACTTGTACAACCTATTCACTTCTTTTTCTATCAATGGCAGCAATTTAGGATTGATTCTCCTCAACTTTTGGCGGAAAGGCTTTTGATTTGGCTTTATAGGAATAGTATGCAGAATGATATTAGTATCATATGTTTTCAGATCTGAATAATCCCATGCAAAGACATTAGAAAACGAAGACAACAATCTGACATACTCCTTCTTTACCTTTGGTGACAATGACTTAGATAACTTTACCATCTTAGGATTTTCAGCTGCTCCAATGTTTACCTCCTCAACACCTTCTTTGGTAGGTCTTAATGTCGGCTTGCGGGCCACATCATCTTGATCAAGCAGCTCTTCCAAAGGCATCAATCCTTTAGGAATAAAATTATCCTTAAGTTGCAGCACATCCATTTGATTCACTTCATCAGGTTCTGTATCTATGGAGATGTCTTTAAACTCACCTTCAACTTGCAGAAAATCTTTAATTTCTTCATCATCCTGGAAGACTTGCCAACATCTTTGATTATCCGGAACTGTAGGACAGTGCTTCACATAAATCTCAAATTTGTTGCTGGAATTCATGGGAATCTTTAAGTTACTTGCTGCCTTAGCCAATGCATCGGCAACACCATTTTGTATGCGGGGCACACATGTCAAAGTATGTTCAGAAAACAGTCTCAAAATATCTAGGACAACATTTCGATATGCTCTCATACGAGGATGCTTGGCCTGAAATTCACCTTTAACTTGCTTTATCACCAACTCGGAGTCGCCATAGACTGCAATCTTCTTTGCTTTCAGCTTTCGAAGAATTTTAAGGCCAGCAATGAGAGCCTCATATTCCGCCTCATTATTTGAACAATCGAATGCTAGTTTATAAGAGCAAACTCTCACCTTGCTTGGGACTTTGTCTTGGGCAGAAAAGGGACTTCGAATCCACACACCAATACCAGCACCATCGCTGCCCACAGCGCCATCGAAATCCATGGTCCAAAGACCATCTTCATCTTCCTCCAAGTGCTGAAAATGTGTTGCCTCTATTTTTTCTGCTTGTTGCCCATTAGCTTCAGCTGTTCGCTCCATGGCAGCTGGCATTTCTACTCTTTCCTTTTGCAAAACTTCTCGAAACTTTTCGGTAATCTCTGGTATATCTTCTGCTTGAACTAACTGACTATCTACCTCATTAAAATTATCAGCAAACAAAACAAACGATTCCAAATCTGTATGTACATAATTTACAGGATGATTTATCGGCTTTTCTTTGCTAGTTATCATGTATTTCATCTTTTGCTCCCGATATAACTTTCTCATTTGACCGAAGACTGGAATTGTAGCATAGGAAAAATCTAGCTGAAGTGTACCTTTCAACTTAGCTCCCCAAGATCTTGAAAGCAACATACCAAACCGCGGAGGAATATCCGCTACAACCACATCCATCAAAACATTTTTAGCTGGAATTTGATCTAGGCTTACCACCAAGTCCTTGATCAAACCGATACATTTTACCCGGCTGGAATCAAATGAATACAAATCATGATATTTTCTTGTGATGTCCAATCCCAGCCTTTCCATGATTGCTTTCGGCATCAAATTGTGCGAAGCACCCGAGTCAAACATAGCATTATGTAAAATATACTCGTGCAACCTCAAACTGATATAGAAGGGAGGAACATCATTTTCAGGAGACTCACCATTCAAAGCAGGCCCAAAGATTAATTCCGGTTGATCATCTTCTACATTTACCGTGTCAAGCATTGGATCAAAATTCAGCATTTTGGAAATTTGACCTTGGTAGGTGGTGTTCTTCATGATTTCAGTCAATGGAATAGACACTTTCAGCTTTGAAATTTCATTCTCCAAACTAAATGCTGAAACTTTTTCCCCTTCTTTGGCCGGAACTTCTCTTCTTTCAATTTTATCCTCCATTATGCTTGGTGGCTAATTTACCTTATCCGCTGAAGATGATTGACTTGCTGAGGGATCAATTATGTCTTTTCCCTTTGTCTGTAGGGAAGCTGAATCATTTTTTGCTGAAGTATCTTTCCTTTTCTGAATGGGATTTATGGGAACAACTCGGTTTCTTAATTGTCTCTATTGAGCGGACAAAGCATTGAGATATCCTCTTTGGTATTCCTCTGATTTTTCCTCAAGTACTGCTTCATTTGATAAGATATAATTCTCATCCTGATGTATGATGGAATTTCTCACAAATTCTTCTTCTTCTGTAATATAGGTAGGCAGATCATCAGGAGTGAAAAAGTGATTTTCCTCTCCTATAGTATCACCTTCATCCTCGGATTCTTGGCTAACAAAATTCTGCTGAAGCAGAGGTTTTACTTGTTGCTGAACTGCTGTTTCTTGTGCCCTTGTTTCACGCTGCTTGATTCTGTATTGTGGCTGCTGTGGACCTCGGAAATTAGGATTACGGATCTGTGGTTCCGGCTTGCTGAGATGAGTATTTTCAAGCAACGTAGTTACCTTGTGAAGGAGTTGATCTGTTGTAGAAGCTTCTTCTTTGATTGTCACTCGCTTTTCGGCTTTCATCCTTGCTCTCTTATCATTCAAATTCGCTTCAACACTAACAGCGATTTTCTGCATATCCTCCAAGGTAGGCGGATCTCTATCTCGCAATGAATAAGCCATCTCTGGATCAAAACCATCCGGGAATTTGAGAAGTGCTGATTTTCTAGATGGCCTTAAATCATCTGGAATAGCATTGTAAACTGTGTTAAATCTGATAATGTAATCTTGGACCGACTCACCATGATTACGTTTGAGATTCTTGTACTCAGCATTGATCTGAAGTGGATCCTTTCTGATTTCCCATCAATCTAGAAACTGCCTCTGAAGTTCTTCCAATGTGGGTATGCTTCTAGCTGTCAAACCTCTGAACCATTTTCTTACTTCTCCATCAAATGTTTGTACAAACAAACGCATAGTTACATCCTCTTCATCTATCTCATATAGATCAAAGAAAGTTGTCATCTTGTCTATATGCTGCTGAGCAGAAACACCCTGAGGAGTGCCATCAAACATGGAAATTTTACTCTGATAATCAGCTGGCATATCATGCAGATTTTGAGGAAGAGCAAGTGGGGCAAACCGGGCAGCCATTGCTTTAGGTAGATTGGGTCTAGGAGTAGCAGGTGGAGTAAGTGTAGCTGTAGTATGAGGAGTATTAGGAGGAGAAGTGGTATGGGATGTAGAAGGCGAACCAACTGTAGATTCAGGATAAGTGATTATAGGAGAAACAGAAATAAAAGGAGGATTGGTCTGCTCATGCGCCGTGATAGTGGATCCAATACGGTCAGATATAGTTTCAACGAACTCAGCAAGATTAGTAGCGTGAATATCTGACTGGAGAGATCTTAGGATGAAATTTTCAACCAATTTATTATGTCTCTCGATTTCAAGAGCAGCAGCAAAATCAGGGTTGGGAACTAGAGAACCAAGTGCACTTTCAGATTTGGTTTTGAACAAGGACAACTCAAAACTCTCGTCAAAATCAATGTCTTCAAGATACTCAAAAATAGCTAGACATGAATGAGATTTGAATATGTGATTAGAATCTGAAGCCAGTTTGGATATCGAGGAACAAATAACCGATCAGCCTGTGAAAACTCTTAACTAATCATCCAAAAGTTCAGAGTTTACAAATGAACTGGGGTAAAATACAATCGAGGTGACTGTATTCACAAGCTCACGGAGGTTGACTGAAGCAGTGTTTATCTACTTCCGCTAATGCAAAGCAAAAGCGTTTCGAAGGCTACCTGGCATAACTTCAGGCTCCATCTAAGACTTATGAAACAAACACATCAATCAACAGGCAAGTTTGTTCTCCCCAGTATGGTTGCCAATATGTTAGCGCTTGAATTTGGCTTCAAGCTGAAAAAGACAAAATCCAAGGCAACATCAAACCACTTAGCCTCGTAGCTAGCCCTACGGGGCAGGAGAGGGCTCTCTCCGAGTCTATCTCAGCAAAAAAGTCTTCAAAGGGCGGAGATGACCAATAAAGAACACTGATTTTAGGCTAGTAAACTGATTGAGAAGGTTTGATTTCAGATTTTTAGGGTTTTGGTGGAAAACAGGGGGAAAGCAATTTTGGGTGCGGGGATGGGACACAGCTTTTGCAGAGGTCTTTTTGGGGCAAGGTAGGAGATTGTCTTGATGCCTTTGATTTAAGTGAATGGATGGAAATGACCGGTGAGGGGCTAAAGAGAGCAAGAAACCATCGAGAGTTCTCTTTAGACAGAGGAAAACATAGATATTAAGCAAACTTAAAGGCAGAGCATACAAATTATGAATTCTACCTTAACACTTCATTTACTTAATGTGCAGAAAAGAAAAGTGGGAAAATGATACACATAACACACTTACAAGTACATGAGAGAAGCACACCATCAACACAATAACCACAAGAATCCCAAAAAGTGCTGCAAAACCCTGGTCTTTCCTTTGCCAAAATTGCAGAGATACAAAGTGTAATACAATAGAAGCTTATCCCTCAAGAGTCCAACCATGAAAATGACTAAGAAAGTACATAATATAGGCAATCTAACACACTTCCTTGCCTCTAGGGGTCGAGCTCATCATCCTAGGAGTTGTTTAAACCAATTCTAAACTGAGCACTACAATCTAGGCAGTCAAAACAACTTGCCTCTATAAGCTAGGAAACCAATTCATTCATTAAATTTTTGACTTTTTATGAATGAATCTTCTAGAAGAGATAAATAAGTGTCATGACATCATAAAATTACATCAATTACATCAAGGAGGATAAAAAATCACTCCAAAAAGTCAAAACTAGTCAAATATGCGTTTTGCTGAGCTGTAGGTGGAAATCTGGCAAACTTCCATGATGCGTAGCGCCCCAATCCTGAACGCGTAGTGCGCCTTTGAGCCAACGTTTGAGGCACTTCCTGGCATCAAAATGAGGAAAACGTAGGCTTGTTGGAAAGGTCTAGATGTCTACTTTCTATCCCAAGTATAATTTCTCAATTTGGTGGTCATTTTCCCCTCCAAAATTGAAATCTCCCAAGACTGCTTCCTGTGTGTCCAAAAAGTGGCAAAAAGTCATTTTTTGCATGTTTTTTGACCTTCTGAGGGCTCAAAACCTGATGAAATGTCTTGGTAATTGCTGAGCAAGTGTAATTTGTCATGACAAATCCAAAAATGCTGAGTTTTTGAGGAATGGACTTGCCCATCTTCAGGGTAGCGCGCGCGCTACGCGTTCAGAGCAAAAACCTGTGTGTGGCACAAAAAAGTCAAAATTGATCAAAATTGCTCAAAATTTCCTGAAATTTGAGCTGGAAGTGCATCATTGAGCACCATGCTCCTTCAAGGTAGCCTCAGCCAAAATATGAAGGGGATCGGGCCTTTTCCTCCGTTTTAGTGCCTTGGCCAACCGTCCTTTGAGCACCTTCATTCTTGCTTTACACACATGCATTCGAGCCCAATAGTGATTCTTCATGTGTCGGAGCATGTCCTTGTCCCTGTTGGCCTTCGCTATCAACCTCTCTAGATGTATGTTCACCCGAATGAGCATAGAGTTTTGCTCCTTAGGTGTCAAATCACCGGGTCTCTTGCGAGCCAAGTTCCGGTCTTCTCGGATCCTCCGCAACTCATCAAGAGAGTGTTCATCCTCTAATTGCTTGTTGCGCTGCTCTAAATAAGTGATTTTCCAATTTGCCATCTCCAATTTTTGCTGCCACAAGTCATTTTCAGCCCTTAACTGCTGGATGATCTCCTCTGACTCTAGGCTAGGAGAAATGATATCAAGATCAACAACATCTATGCCTGGAACACCTGATGGCCCCTCATCAATCTTGGGCTGCTTGCCTCTCTCTGGTACCTGTATTGTTGTCGAAAGCGAGGCCCCTTCCACCTGATGTGGAGATAACACTCGTTGTGCTGATGAAGAAGGAGAGACCCCTTCCACCTGATGTGGAGATAATACTCGCCGTGCAGATGCAAATAAGACCCTGTGGCCTCTCTGATATGTAACATAAGGAGGAGTGTTGACATGCTCGGGCTCTGGAATATCAAACTGATGTGAAGGCCCTCCCTCATCATGGACAACCTCAGGAGGTGGCTGTGGCACCGTGAACAAGTCACGAGAAATGAAATCCTCCCATGGAATACCCTGTTGTACCAACTGATGCATGACCACAATCTTGATCAGTGCATAATGATAAATGCTCTTGTGTTGTTGTGTTGGGCTCTTTCTTTGCACCAAGGGCACCATCCTCTCTATATTTCGGCACATGAAAAATGGAATGTTCATCATTCGTACCCGTGTGAAATGCATCAACAAACAGATATGGTACGAATACAAACGTGAAAATCTGCCCTCACAAGTAAAATAGCGAATGATGATCTTCATCATAGGTGCATACTCGTCTCTTAAGAATATGAAGGGAAAAACACTAGTTAGGTACCTCATATATGCAGGTTTGATATATGGCTCATAATGAAATTTGTTCAACGGCTGGCGCTTGCTCCATTCTTCTCCAATATTGGGTGTCCCTGTTGCTTGAGCAACAATTTCAGGTGACAATGTGAAGTCCACTCCTGCAAGATTCACATGCCCATTGTGCAAATGTAGGACAAACAAGCGGGCCAATTCCTTGTGGTGTTGAATTTGGGAGATTCTTTCACAATATTCATAGCATGATAGATATCTGAAACATGACACTGCAAGTGGACAAGTTTGTAGATAAGCCAAGGAGGTGGGTTCCTCCCTGACATGCTGACCACCCTTACCACCCCTGTGATGCCTCCTTGGCACCTGTACCTCTGGTGTTGATTCACGGTCATCACTTTGCTCATAATGTGTTTCGGTTTCTGACATGATTTTGGAGGCAAGTGACTGAAAAATAATGCTGACTGTGCACCCAATGAACTGCTGTTTTGACCTGTTTGAAAGTTGTTATCAAGGGGATAAACACACATGGGAAATGTTAGGGAAAAGGGAAAATTGAGGGGATTAGGGAAAACAAATGTGGAAGGAAATGTTAGGAAAGGAAGATGGAACATATACAATCATAATTTGTAAGATTGTAATGGGAAGTAGGGTTTAAGAATTTACATAGGATTTTAGGAATTAATAGGGTTTAGGGATTTTAATGATTTTTAGTAGGGAAATTATATGATTTGCATGGGAAATGTCAAGGAAAATGGTGAGGAAAATATGGGGAAAGAAGAATGGGAAAATGTGTAACCTTGGGCAGCAAATTTCAAATGAAACCCTAACACATTTGCATTTTTAATATTTGATACAGCAAGGTAGGGTTTACTCCATATTAGCATGGCATTTTTGCATTTTCATTGCTCATTCATCTTAGCCAAACCAAAAATCACCATGATTAGAGGCCTACTTGAAAATATTTGGAGAGAAAAGCAGTTTTGGTGGCTTGCTGGCGATTTCCTGAGCAAGAAATCCAACGCGTAGCGCGCCCAGCCTGATGCGTAGTGCGCCTCCCAACGCATAGCACCTGAGTTAAATTGGACTGGAAACTGCACGCTGATGCGTAGCACGCTCCCCAATGCGTAGCATGCTCCCCAATGCGTAGCGCACCTCTTTTGATGCGTAGCGCGCTGCTGCAACTGCTCAATTCGCCCAATGAACTTTGAAATCGACTTGACAACTATTCTCTTGGAGTGTTGAGAGGCAAATGAATACCAATGAGGGATGGCATGCTTTTATAGGCTTCCTTTTAATTTTTCACTTGCCCAAAACCCACTTTGTAATGTTTGAATGTTGACACTTTTTATTGGCTCTGACCTTTAATTTCACTTCCTTGAAAAATTGGTTGAAATGATCATTTCTTCTGAAAATTTTTGCAGGGATAGCTTCTGGGATGCTTTGGCAAAGGAGACCAAGGCTGCACTTCGACATTTGAAGAATTTGAAATTTTGATGGTTTTTACAAAAACGAGATAATGACCTTGTTTTCAAAAACAGAGTTTTTGAGAACAAGGCAAAAATTTAGCTGTACAATGATAAGAAATGTTAATGAAAGACATCCCTCTGGCCTGCTGGTCTTTGATGACCTCTCAAGACAAAATTAGACTCAACCCTAGACCTAAAACCTAAAAACTTAAAGCAAAATGAATGACCCTTTGAGGACTTTATTTATTTGAACAAACCTGAACCAGCAGTGCCAAACAAGAGGGGAATAACGACATAAACTCCTTCCACCGAGATTATGGCATGCCTAACGGAATGCAACATGATCACACTGATGAGACACCTAACTATGAAATGCAAAGAGCTTTTGATCTCTGGTGGAGGGCTACTAGACCGACTCTAACACTTATTACCCACATGGTAATGGGTTGGTTGAATCCTCAAACAAGAGTATGGTCAACATTATTAAAAAGCTGCTAGAAGATAACAAAAAGTCATGGCACGACAAATTAATAAATGCATTTTGGGCTGATAGACTCACAACAAAGAAATCAATTAGCATGTCACAATACCAATTGGTTTATGGAATGGATGTTGTTTTTCCATCTTCTTTAGGAGTTCCAGTTATGAAGATAATTCAGGAATTGCAGGTTGAGCCTAATGACATCCAGAGGAGGATTAATCAGACTATTCAATTGCAACAATCCAGGGAAGAAGTCTATAATAAAACTCAAGTCATCTAGGAGAATATCAAAAAATATTTTTGATAGAAGAACTAAAGCAGATGATTTCAACTTGGGTGACAGAGTTTTAAAATGGGATTCCATAAGAGAGGACAAAGGAAAACATGGTAAATTTGAAAATCTATGGATAGGACCTTATATCATTAATGCTTTCAGAGGACACAATGCATTTTTTCTCAAACACCTAGATGGAATAGAAATGCCTGGTGGACCTGTGAATGGCAAAATGCTGAAGCATTATTTCTCTTAGCAATAGAGGTTTTTCTTACATGAAACCATTGTAAATATCATTGTATTTATTATTTTTATTGGGTAACATATTGACATAAGTTGAAGCTTGCAGAGAAGGCCCTTGATCCGGATTTAAACAGGAACGCAACAAATTACAGAGATAACCATATACACAAAGATGCAGCGGAAATAATACTTCATTTCATTAATGGAAAATACTGAAATATGCTTACAAACAGAAATGGCAATAAACTAGCTAGGGCGATGGTAGCTTATCTCTGAGAAGAGATGTGATGGCTACATGCCTCTGAACTGTGTTACAATGAGGCTCGAAGGCCTATTTATTGTTGAGAAACAATGGAAAAACCCTTAACATTCCAAAACCTAACCCTAGGAGATGAAACGCCAAACTGTGGGCCCCGTTTGGGGGTAAGTTGGTACATCAACTTCCCGGGGTCGTAACTTTGGCATATGATCTCCGTTTGACGCATACAATAGCTCATTAGAAAGATCTATCCGAAGATTCGGCCAATAGAAATAGTTTTGCAGTACTGCCACTGTTTTCTCGACCCCGAAATGCCCAGCAGCCCGACTGTAGTGTGCTTCCCAAATCATCTTGGCACGCTCGCTTGAAGGAACACAGAGGTGACCGAGGTGGCATAATAGGGCATCCTGGAGGTGAAAATCTGCAACCTGCCGACCCTCCAAGAGTGTCTGGTATGTGTGGCCGAATTCTGGGTCGCTTTTGTAGAGAAGTGGCCAATCAGAAGTCTCGTGCCCGCAAGAGTTGAGCACGGTGGTTAGCGCCATGATCGGTGGTCGACTGAGGCAATCTGCAACATTATTGGTGCTGCCCTTTTTATACTTGATATTCAAGTGAAACTGTTGCAGGTATGTAGACCACTTCTGATGGCGATCATTCTGCAATTTCCCTTGGGTCTGTATGAACTGCAGAGGTCGGTGGTCTGTGTGGATGACCGTTTCCTTCCCCAAAATGTAATGCTTCCATTGTCGGCAGGCCTGTACAATGGAATACATCTCTTTATCATAAGTGGGGTACTTCCGGACTGTGTCTGAAAGTGTTTCACTGTGATATGCCACTGGATGTCCATGTTGAGTAAGGACTGCCCCAATAGCATAGTCAGAGGTATCTGTCTCGACCTCAAATGGTTGTTGTAAATCTGGTAACGCGAGCACTGGTGCCGTGCAGAGGCGATCCTTCAACTCCCTGAATGCCTTCTGTTGAGATTCAGACCAAAAGAATTTTGCTTTCGCCCCGCCCTTGGTGACTTGACTCAAGGGCCAAGAAATATGAGAAAATCCCAACACAAACCTGCGGTAGAAGTTGGCAAGACCTAGAAAGCTGCGGAGCTCTGTTAGAGTGGTTGGAGAGGGCCAATCCCGAATGACTTGGACCTTGGCTGGATCGACATGCACCCCCTGTTCATCAATGATGTATCCCAGATACTGAACCTCGGTCATGCCAAAAGTGCATTTCTCCAAATTGGCACATAGCTTGTGTTGCCGCAGTGTTTGGAGAACCTGTCGGATGTGGTGGAGGTGCTCTTCCCAACTCTGGCTGAAGATCAGAATGTCATCCAAGTATACTACTACAAAGGAGTTGGTGAATGGCCGCAAGATGTCATCCATTAGCCTCATAAAGGTTGCAGGAGCATTCGTCAATCCGAAAGGCATGACCAACCATTCGAAGAGGCCCTCCTTGGATTTGAAGGCAGTCTTCCACACATCTGAGGGTTCAATTGGTACCTGGTGATATCCTGACTTCAGATCGATCTTGCTGAAATATTTCGCCCCCTTTAGTTGGTCTAGGAGGTCATCAATCCGCGGGATCGGGTACCTATTACGGACAGTGATCTTGTTCAGCGCCCGATAGTCAATACAGAGTCTCCACGTCCCATCCTTCTTATGTACCAACACTATCGGGCTCCCACAGGGCGAAGAACTCGGACGGATGTGACCTTTCTGCAGGAGCTCCTGAATCTGCCTCTTGATTTCATTGTTCTCCAGAACGGAGCGCCGATAAATTGGTCCATTGGGTAGCGGCGCACCTGGGGTCAGATCGATGGAGTGCTTGACTTGACAGTGCAGAGGAACCCCTGCCGGGGAGGTGAAGATGTCTTCGTACTCCTCCACAATCTTGTCCATCTGTAGCTGCCGTGCAGAGGGACCCCGTTTGGAGGCCGCGGCCACTGTCTTCTTCTTCCCTTGAGGGCGTATCATCAGGAAAACAAATTTCCTGGTTTTGGAAATGATCTTACTGCATTGTTTTGCAGTAATCAAAGAGATGGCGGCAGGTGGTGCTACCTCTGGTATCCTGAACAACTTATTTCCCAATGTAATAATAACAGCACGGGGCCTTGATTCATACACAGCATGTCGCTTCCACAAGTATGGTTGTCCTAGTAATACATCACAAACTTCAAGGGGAGCAATGTCACACAATACCTCATCCGTGAAGGGCTTGATGTTGTATGGAAGGCGACACTGCTGGCTCACGCGAAGATCTCGCCCTTGGTGAAGCCACCCAATGGTGTATGGTTGTGGATGTGCTGTGGTCGGTAAGCCCAACCGCTTCATGACCTCTGCCGAAATGAGGTTCTTTTGACTCCCGCTATCAACAATGAACTGTATCGGGGAGCCCTTTACCCACATCTGGGAGTGGAAGAGACGCTCCTCCTCCTCTGGATCTTCGGGTTCATTTTTCTGGATCTTTGCGGTAGCAACAGTGGCGCTGGGATCCGCATCAATGATCTGCTTCCCTTTTTCATACCCCTTATCGGGTTCTGACTCAGAGTCGGAACATGCATCTGATTCTGAAACCTTTAGCTCAGCCACCAGTGACTGCTTGGCCCGACACTCACTTGTGTTGTGAGTGGAGCTCTTATGGAACTCGCACCATTTTCCAGTGTCCTTTCTCGGCTTCGCGGCGTTGCTCTTTGCTTGCAGCTTCGGCTGGTTGTCTTGGGCTGTCCCGCCTTGGCTTTGTCCTTTGTTCTGTGGTTTAGGGGCACCTTTCCCCTGCTTTGGATTCGCAGATCCAAAGTCTCGCTTCTTTTGTTTAAACTTCTGCTCGACCTTGACGGCATACCGGTATGCTGCGCCGAGCGAGGGGATGTTTAGGAACTGTATTTCTTCCTGGATGTACTTGTGCAGGCAGCCACGGTATTTGAGTATCAAATGTTGCTCTGAATCCTTGATACCCAACTTTGTGCGAAGGGTATGGAAAAGATTGGTGAACTCCGGCACGTCTTGGTCCCTTCCCTGCCGCAGCGTGGTCCACTTTATGTATTCATCCTCATAGCTTCCGACAGGGTAGTACTGCTCCTTGATGGCATCCCGGAACGAATCCCAGGTGGGTGCGGCTGAAAATAGTGAGCCAGTACTTTCATCCTTCTGCTCGCAGTAGGTTTCCCACCAGTCCTTGACGTGGGGGGCTGCTTTGAGAAGAGCAAAAACAATCTTTTCCCGACTCGAAAATTCATGAACAGAAAAATAACCCTCTAGCAGATTTAACCATTTATCTATGGCATCGGCGTCTATCTGACCCTCGAATATGGGGATTTCAAAATTAACTTGTACCTTAAAGGGTGTGGCGTTTCCAGAGGAGCTGCTGGAAGCCGATGCGCCGCTTCTGGGTAGCCGCTGAAGGATCTGCGCAAAGCTGTCCATCATCGCGTTCCGTTGTCGCTCGAGCGCTTCTTCGAGCAAGATTTTGATGGGATCTCCTGCCCCCTCGTCTTTCTTCTCGTCCGCCATGGGAGGCCGTCGGGATTTGCGAGGCTGGTCTCGCAAAGGTTCAACCAGTTCAAGCCCTAACTCCTTATATCCCAACCCTGTTGGGGACATACAAAGAAAAACAGAGAAAAAGCAGACCGCTCTAATACCACTGATCCGGATTTAAACAGGAACGCAACAAATTACAGAGATAACCATATACACAAAGGTGCAGCGGAAATAATACTTCATTTCATTAATGGAAAATACTGAAATATGCTTACAAACAGAAATGGCAATAAACTAGCTAGGGCGATGGTAGCTTATCTCTGAGAAGAGATGTGATGGCTACATGCCTCTGAACTGTGTTACAATGAGGCTCGAAGGCCTATTTATTGTTGAGAAACAATGGAAAAACCCTTAACATTCCAAAACCTAACCCTAGGAGATGAAACGCCAAACTGTGGGCCCCGTTTGGGGGTAAGTTGGTACATCAACTTCCCGGGGTCGTAACTTTGGCATATGATCTCCGTTTGACGCGTACAATAGCTCATTAGAAAGATCTATCCGAGCACTATCATTGTTGGAACGGGCAACACCAGTCCATGGGTTGCCCTTGGATTCCCCAAAAAACGTCGTTTAGGGCCTCAAAACGGCTCCGGAAGTTCAGGACCCGAAAAACTGCTAAAAATAGTAAGTTGTGCTACAATTAAGGAAACTGAAAATGCTGAGAAAGACAATGGTGGGGGTCCAGGTGGACTTGGCAGGTGGCCACCAATATCCACCTGGATCAGCCCTAAGCTTTGATTGATATGTTACCATAATTACTCCAACCAAAAAAGAAATCAGGTGTAGATATGGTTGAAATGGAACACTTAAGGCTACTGATCAAATGTTCTTGGCACCTCACATGGAGAGTGCCATCCCCAGTTGGAGCCACTGTAAGGGTCCTATAATTTATAGGATCTCAAGGTGATTGAGCATTTTATCTAAGAAATCTCATATTGTAAATAATTTCCAATCTGCAAATGATTTCCAAAAGAAAAATAGAATAAAAATGAAAAGAGGGTATAAACAGAGAAAAAGGAAAACAAAAAACATTGAAAAAAGAATAAAATATAGAACCCCATCAAAGAAAGAAAAAACAAAAAGAAAATAATACTAAAAGTGTTGCAAATTCAAATGCCACTACTGATAGATAGTTTTCTTCCTTATTGATAAAGAAAGGTTGTGTGCAACTTGTTTAAAATGCCACAATGACTAGTTATTTATTTAATCATACAGTATGAGAATGGTTAAACATGCTTGAATTTCTGTAAATTAGATTAGAGAATAAAGATTTTCCAAACAGTTTAATCTTGGTAAATTAGTAGTTAGGTAGAAAATGACATTGGTTCAACTGTTTAATCTGAATCAATAGGAGAAATAAGTGATAGGATTTAAGTAGTTTTTGATTTTCCATAAAAGAAAAAAAAATATGGGTTTGCTAGTCCAAATGCACCCCTTTATAAAAATAAAAATGTTGGTTTAAAAAAGAAATAAAGTTAAAAGCATAGGTAGAAATAGTTTGGTTTCAAGAATATTTATGTTGCCCTTTATCCTGAGTCTCAGTGACATGTAAAAGAAAAAAGGTACAAAGGGATGATGTATATTCATGAAAATTTTCTATCCAAAGTATCATCCTAAGTTTCAAGAAAATATCAAAAGGCACATCTGGACAAAGTATTTTTGTCGTATATGGTTAAAAAGGCCGTAATTAAAAGCGATAGGATTCTCCTCTCTTTGGAATCGACGACGCTTATTTGTTTTCGCCCCCCCCCCTCTCCATCCTATCTTTACCACCGGGGGGGGTCTAAAAAAGCGGTATTCTCCACCAGGCCCCATCACCACGTTGCCTCCTCTCTACGGTTCGCACCCCCCCAGCCTATACCACATACCGCTCCCTACCCCCTCCGAAAACCACTTCCCCCTCATCCCTTTACCATTGTCCCTACCCGACACCTCCGCCACTCCTATCCTGCCATGTCTCCTAGCCGTTGCCCAATTAAATCCCTTCCCGAAAAAAAAATATTGTTAACGTTTAATGTTTTTCCTTCCAAGTAACCGTTTCAATTCAACGGTCCCGCGCCAATCCTCCAATGGAACCTGCCACTCCCTCCTTTAAAAACCCTAAACCGGTCTTCATTATACCTTTCACCTGCTTATTCTCTACAATTCACAGGTTTTTTTTGCAAGTGACCAACTTCCAAAGATTTGCTGAAACAGATCAATTGTCAGCATTCTGTCCCCCTCCCTTGATGACTCACAACCTTCCATTCCTTTCCTGGTAAACATTTATTCCCAAATTCATATTTATCATTTACTGATCAACTATGCCTCCAAAGAAGAACGAGGAGGACCCTATGAATCCATTAGTCCCTCCATATATAGACTTAGACATATTCCATTCGCTAATAGGGATTACATGATCCCTGAGACACAGTGCGACTGTGAACTATTGGAACTTTATTGCTGGCTGAAGGATAAATATGTTGACAAAACAGATGAAATTGGACTCTAAGAGTCCAATATTCCTCACTATATTTTCCCTCTGACCTTCCATGCCCCTAAATTGACCAGTAAACGCCAAGCCTGCTATGTTCCCAGCCAAAGAGCCGTTATAACCCCATCTGGTGAAATTATTTTTTCAATCACAACTCAATCTATAAATCAGATGATGCTGGCTCCCCCTGTGGAAAAAAATGTACCATTTTCCTTAGAAGCCCTCACAGAACTCTATCAGAAGCTTGATTTTGTTATAAGTGCTAATATTTTTTATATCTTCTTACCAGAAAACGCCCAATTGTGAAAGAAAAATCCTCCATACCCTTCCTCAATCTTCTCTGATCAAGCTAAACATATCATAACCATACTTTCATACATTCTGGGTTATTATTCTGATCAATGGGTAGATGAACGCATTCTAGGTTTCCTTTCCATCTTCTCCACATATAACAAACCATCTATGTTTTTTAATTTCAGCCAATGCCTGGCTAATAACATCCATGAGAAGTTTCTTAAATTTCCAATAGAACAAGTGTTTAAGTGCACTTTAATTTTGATTTATATGTTTTTGTATTATAAATCAGACAGGTTCAGCTTTCCCATGCAGAAGTTAGATGAAGAGGGAAACCACCAGTCAGTTGTATTTTGGAAATCTTTAGTGATGAAAGAGAAACAAGAATTCTCCTATAAACAGTTCATTGAAGAGTTTTTCCACCCATCTATGAGTATCCTAAATAGCTCAGCACAACCCATAATCAATGAAGACATCAAGAGGATTCTACATTTGATAGATCAGGCTAAGACTAGAGACTGGTATTTATAACATAGTTACACGGAAATCAGAGTTTATGGTTGTGAGTTAGCACCATACAAGCTCCCAAAATACCTCCCCATGAGGATTTTTTCCCTTGAATATATTAGACAAATGATAAATTCAGATGATATTCACTTTGTGGTGGCAAAGAAGAAGTCCCAGTTTTGGATAAAGACATAGGTGGTGTTAGGATATTCTGACACATAGGAAGTAGTTAAGTATAACTTGGTCTAGTATAGAGTTAGGTAAAGTGTGTTTCTTTATATGTACATTTGTAACTTACAATCTAACGGTCACGATATGTAGTGATCCGACGGTTCATTCTCTCCTCGGTATTACCGACACTTGATCCGTGGCTTAACACCTGATTGGTCCATGATCTCTATTTAAAGAGCATGGATGGTCATTTGTAGGGTAACTGTTCATGAGAGAAGTTTATGTAAATTTTCATTATTTTATTAATATATTGCCTGAAGTGGCCGCGTTGGCTCAGGCCGTGGACTGTTTCCCTCTTTGAGGGGTTTAACCACGTCAAAAATACTGGTGTATTGATCTGTGATCTATTTTTGAGTGGTGTCCTTTGGTGTTCTGTCTGAGGAACTTACCCTGTAAATTCCTAGATCTACTGTTTCTGACTGCTTTCGGGATGAGAGGACTGATCTGTTGTGTTAGGAGCATCTGTTCCATTGAGGAACCCCTTTCGTTTCACGCAAAAAGGTTTCTGGTAGCCCTAGCTACGTCATTTTTAAGATCTGGAGGTATACAGTGTTTATTTGCAGTTTACAGTTATTTTCTCTCTGTTTATTTCGGTTTATTTAGCTTTTTGTTTTTTTTTTTATTACCGGATCTATACCTTTCATTTTTGTGTATGCTCTTTTCCCCGTGACTCTGGGCAATCTGGGCAAATCAGAAACAGAAAGGAAGGATTTTTCTCATGCGTATGCTCTTTTCCGTCGCGCCTTAGTGTGATCTTGGAAAATCAGAAACATTGGGGAAAATATTTAGTTTCTGGCTAAAGCTAACTTCGAGCCGTAAGGTTTGTTTTTTTTTGTATGTCCATGTTGGGTTTTGTGTTTTTTGTTTTGTAGGGAAAAATAGCTTTCTCAAGTAAGCACGCAGCCCAAAGCTTCAGCGACTAAACAAAAAAAACAAACAAAACAAACAAACCCCCCCCCCCCCCTTCCTCTTTTCTAAAAATTACTAAACTTTTAGTTTAGCTCACTTGGTCCAAAGCTACTTTATGGGAGTAGAGGTCTTGAGTTCAAGTCTTCTTTTTGTTGAGCTAATTAGATTTAGTTTGGAAATGGGGCGGATTTAACATTATCATTCATTTCCGAACATTCCCGCACTTCGTCAGCATCTTCATCAAATTTTCTTCAAAAAGCCATAACTTCTTCATCCAGAAGCCATTTTCAGAGCCGTTATTTTTAACTAGCCTAATTTTTCGAGATCTTTCCATTGGTAAACTTAGTTTCAACGTCTATAGCTTCAGTTTTTGTTAAAATGGAAAGTCCATGCCAAGTTATTCTTGACAACACCAACTACTTCCAATGGTGGTCCTACATTGTGGATTTACTTAGAAGTAAAGGTCTCTACATAATAGCCTCAGGCCAAGAAACCAAACCGAAAGATGAAGATAAGGTAGCTAAACGGGAAAATAGGCAAGATCAAGCACGAGGGTTGATAGGGATGTCTATTTCTCCAGATCTTAGATTCCATATTGCAGAACTTGATACTCCTGATGAAGCAATGAAACAAATTACTAAAGTTTTTGGAATTAAAAATGAACTTAAAGCCCATCAACTCGAAAATGAGTTGCTTACATTGGACCCCAATAATTTTTCTTGCATTGAAGATTTTTTGTCCAAATTCAAGACCCTTAGACTTCTCTTGGAAGGTGTTAAGGTTAAGAAAGAAGATAGTAACCTTATCTATTACATTCTTACTAAGTTGGGACCAGCCTACTCTGTGTTTGTTTCCACCTTCCATTCTACAAGAGAAGCCTTCATTTCTCAAGGACAAGCCTACAAGTCCCCTTCCTTTGATTCCTTTTGTGATTCTTTAATAAGAGAACAGGAAAAACTCTTACACCTTGGTCTTTTTAATCTTGGAAACTCTTCTAAGAAAGCGTTAGCCGCCCAGCAGCAACCAAATTCAAAGAATCCTAAGAATTTGTATCCTAAAAGGAATGGTCCTAAACCAAACAAGGGTCCTAAGCAATTTCAGCCTCAAAATGAAAAATCATTTCAACAAAATGATAAGACAAATAAAAACAAAGGGAAGAAGACTGATAGACATTGCCACTTTTGTAATCGAGATGGCCACTTAGAATCCAAATGCTTTAAGAAGATGGAAGCCTTGGAAGCAGCAATGAAGAAGCATAACATCCATTTGGAGCACTCTTCAACTTCAACTTCATCTTCAGGAATAACACTTTCTGCATGTGGTTGTCAAGCATCTCGGTCTGGCTATGCACTAAATGTATCTTCTTCTTCTCATTCTCATGAGTGGCTCATTGATTCTGGAGCTTCTTATCACATGGCCAAAAACAAAGCCATGTTTTCTTCTTTAAATGATTGTAACACCAAAAATATATATGTTGGTGATGATAGATCTCTTAGTGTTGTAGGGACTGGAACTGTTCATATAGACAATGGTCAATTTAATGATGTATTATGTGTTCCAACCTTATCCTGCAACCTTCTATCTGTACATCAGATAACTCATTCAGGTGAAGGTAAAATCATTGAATTTTCACCTCACGATGTTGTAATTAAGGACCTAAGAGATCCTAGACAGATTTTAGCTACTGGCATTGCTGATGATTCTACAAGGTTGTATAAGTTTCACAACTTTGGGTCATCAAATCTTCCCTCAGTATTTGTTGCTCATAACGATGAAGTGAGCAAACTTTGGCATGAGCGATTTGGTCACTTAAACTATCGCTCTCTTCAGAATCTATGTAAAGAAAATATGGTGACAAGTCTTCCAATGGTATCTTGCAAAGACGGTGTTTGTTCCGGATGTGTACTCGGAAAACATCATCGGGATAGTTTTGAAAAACGTGCCTCTTGGCACGCCTCAGCCCCTTTACAGCTTGTGCATAGTGATTTATGTGGTCCACTTCCAGTTGTTTCATTCTCTGGCTACAAGTATTTCTTAACTTTCATTGATGATTTCTCCAGACGCACTTGGGTATACTTCTTAAAACTCAAGAGTGAAGTATTTAACATGTTCTTGGCCTTTAAGGCCTTTGTTGAAAAACAATCTGGACATCAAATTCTTAAGCTAAGATCTGATAATGGCGGAGAATATGTTAACAACAAATTCATCAACTTTTGCACTGAGAATGGAATTCAAGTGCAACATACTGTTCCATATACTCCACAACAAAATGGTGTAGCTGAAAGGAAGAATCGCACCTTAAAGGAAATGGCTAATTGTATGCTTCAATCTAAAGGACTTGGTCTTAATTTTTGGGCAGAAGCAATTAACTGTGCAAATTACATAATAAATCGCACTCCTACTAAGGTTTTAAAGAATATCACTCCAGAAGAAGCATGGAACTCAATTAAACCAGATGTAAGTCACTTTCGTGTTTTTGGAAGTGAAGCATGGGCCCATGTTCCAGATGAGAAACATAAAGCTTTAGAACCTAAGAGTGAAAAATGTATTTTTGTTGGATATTCTGAAGATGTCAAAGGATATATACTTATTCCACTCAAGTCCAAGAATGTTATCATTAGAAGAGATGTAAAGTTTGCTGAAAATATATCGGCCTATGAGCCTAGTTTGGCGGATGTGCCACGTCTCCCTATCTCTTCTACTTTTGAAAATATTTCTTCTTCAGATGATGAAAGCGAGGATGAAAATCCTCCCCCACCTTCTCAGGATCCTCCTTCAGCTCCTCAGCTTCCAAAATGGGTCCATGCTACTCGGGATGCAGCATGTGATCTTGTCGGTGATCCTACAGATCAGCGACGTACACGTTCTTAGTTCGATAGAGCCTCTTCTTTACTGGCTCAAGCTTCAGCGAATTATGATCCTGACACCTTTGCAGAAGCTTCAGGCCATCTAGATTGGGACGTAGCTATGAATGAAGAATATCGTTCATTATTGGCAAATGATACATGGGATCTTGTTCCTCTACCAAAGGGACGAAAACTTGTTAGATGCAAATGGGTTTACAGAACCAAGTATGGACCAGATGGGAACGTTGATAAACATAAAGCTCGTCTTGTTGCTAGGGGTTTTTCACAAGTTGAAGGAATTGACTATACCGAAACCTTCTCCCCTGTTGCCAAAATAAAATCTATCCGCCTTGTTCTTTCCCTTGCTGCCTCTTTCAAATGGGAAGTCCATCAGATGGATGTTAAATCTGCCTTCTTGCATGGGGACTTGCATGAAGAAATCTATATGGAACAACCTATTGGATTTATACAAATAGACTCCAGCCTTGTATGTCGGCTTAAGAAATCCCTTTATGGTCTCAAGCAAGCTCCTCGGGCTTGGTATGCCAAAATGGATAGCTTTCTTTTAGAATCTGGCTTTTCTAGGTGTCATTCTGACAATACTGTTTACACCAAGAAAGTGGGCAAGTCTCTTATCATTCTTGTTCTTTATGTCGATGATCTTATCCTCACTGGTAGTGATCCCAACCTTATCAACCATGTGAAGTCCAACCTTAAAAAGAAGTTTGAAATGACAGACTTAGGACACTCGCATTATTTTCTTGGTTTTCAAGTCTTGCAATCCAAGGAAGTTATTTCCCTTTCCCAGTCCAAGTATGCCTGTGATCTTCTACGCCATTTTCACATGGAAGACTGTAAGCCAGCCCCTTCTCCCTTTCAATTTGGAGCCAAAATTTCAGTCACTTGTACTTCCCCTGAAGTTGATGCTACCTTATGCCGTCAACTTGTAGGAAAACTTTTGTATCTAACCCATACTCGTCCTGACCTTTCCTTTGTTGTTGGCCTTGTTGCTCGGTTTATGCAAAACCCACATGAAAGTCATTGGAAATCAGCTAAAAGAATACTTCGTTATGTTCGAGGTACAGTTCAATTTGGGATTCATTACAGTTCTGAAGCATCTCCTTTATTGGTTGGTTTCACTGATTCTGATTGGGCTGGTGACCCTGATGATCGGAAGTCTACTGTAGGTTATGTGTTCACTCTTGGTTCAGGACCTATTACATGGGCTTGCAAGAAACAAGGTGTCATTTCTCTTTCTTCAGTAGAAGCAGAGTATCGTGGTGCCGTAGAAGCTAGTAAGGAAGCCTTGTGGCTTCGTCAGATCCTGTCAGAGTTTGGCTTTCAGTAGCAGCATCCGACTACACTTTGGTGTGATAATCAAAGTGCCATTCAACTATGCAAAGATCAAGTCCATCAGCACAGCAAACACATTGAACTGCACATGCACTTCATCAAAAAGCTCATTCACGACCATGTTCTTGAAGTGCAATATTTTTCAATAGATGATCAAGTTGCAGACATCTTTACAAAGGCTCTCACAGAGGCGAAGTTTACAAAACTTCGATTTATGGTTGGAGTTCAGGAAGTTGTCACTAAGGGGGGATAGGCTCTAGTGTCTCCTTCCTTCTTCTATTGTGTCACATTTATACATCCTTCAATCCTATCCCAAGTTGTTCTTAAGGGGGGATGTTAGGATATTCCGACACATAGGAAGTAGTTAAGTATAACTTGGTCTAGTATAGAGTTAGGTAAAGTGTGTTTCTTTACTATGTACATTTGTAACTTACAATCCGATGGTCACGATATGTAGTGATCCGACGGTTCATTCTCTCCTCGGTATTACCGACACTTGATCCATGGCTTAACACCCGATTGGTCCATGATCTCTATTTAAAGAGTATGGAGGGTCATTTGTAGGGTAACTGTTCATGAGAGAAGCTTATGTAAATTTTCATTCTTTTATTAATATATTTCCTGAAGTGGCCGCATTGGCTCAGGTCGTGGACTATTTCCCTCTTTGAGGGTTTTAACCACGTCAAAAATACTGGTGTATTGATCTGTGATTTGTTTGTGAGCGGTGTCCTTTGGTGTTCTGTATGAGGAACTTACCCTGTAAATTCCTACAAGGGGGACCCTTTCATATGGAACACCAGGTCAGCAGGAGAAGAAGCAAATAAAATCCTTAAGGAGATGAAAGTCAGCCTAAGTCACATGGTCTTATGACCCTTTAGGTATCTTTTCTAAGCTGAGAGTAGAAAACAAAACTGCTCCATATATCCATACCCCAAGGCCTGAGACAGAGAAATATGTGAACCGGTTAGTATGGGCAGAGAATACATTACAGGAAGCTGAAGATCAATTGGTTTCTACTTCAAATTTACAGACTCCCACTCCTCAAGAGAAAACAAGTAAAAGGTAGAGAGAGGACGGATCATCAACAACAACAGGTAGTGAGGCCAAGGAGTTCAAGATTATTTATAGGAAAAGAGCTAAGACAACTCCTATGAAAAATGCAAAAAAGGAGGCAGAAGATCAAGTTTCCATCATAAGTGGAGAAAGACCATCTACAAGCAGAAAGTTTGTTACATCTCCTATTTGACCTTCACTATCACAAGGTCAAAAAGATAAAAAGCTAGCATCACATAATGACCAAGGAGAAAAGGAAAAAAGTGTTTTTGACAGGTACTAGGAGATCAAACTTAAAAATGAAATTCTTAAGAACAACACCTACACTTAGTTTTGGAAGCAAACTTCCAGTTCACAAAGAAAACTATTATCAGTTTTTGATACATGACAAGGAAAGATGTAGATGACCTTCCTTGAGGCCCAAATTCCACATCCTAAGACACTAGCAGATTACAAGAGCACATCATTTGAATTCAACACCAAAGATATCCATCCCATTTATCAAATGGAGATGCATAAACAATTTAGTGAGATGATTTCCTCTACCTTAACTAATACTGCCATGTCATTGTCAAAGTTGTAGGTTTCACATGCAAACATTCAGTCCTAGTTAAAAATGGAGAAGATATCTTCTTTAGTAAAGGATAATAGAATCAAATCTTTGGAATATTTGGTAGTCAAAATAGGATATGATTCTAAATATATAAATGTTGCAGAGGAGATCAGGAAAAAAAATATTCACATTGCAGCATTGAGAAAGCAGCTGAAACTTCTAGCCAGAGAGGATCCCTTGACTAAATATATTGAAGAAAATGAGACCTAGAAGGCTGACATGATGAAGTTAATCATGGAGCAGAACGTTCAGATCAGATAGATGGAAGTATAAATGGAGAAAATGATAAAAGATAAAGAACAGAGTCAATGGGTATCCACAATCCCCCTGGATGCTATACCCATCACTCAAATCCCAGCTACAGGAACTACAACTGCAACAACCTCTTCAACTCAAGCTACAAGTACTGAGCAGGTGACAAAGACACTAGAAAATATGTCAATCCAGCCAGAAGAAATTAAGAAGTTGCATGGGCAACTCAAAGCTCTGCAAGAACAGAAAGCCAAAACTGAAGCTTCTCATTTGGCTGAAGTACATAATTCAAAAAGGCTGCTAGAGATGATACAAAACATGGATACAACAATTAGTCAAACCTTGGCCCAAGCCAAGGAAACCATTTTGATGGATATTTTGGACTCCATGAATGAGATTTGGCCATGCATCCAAATCATTTTTGAACAAAAGGAACTGATACAAAAGGGCACTGAAACCATTATTGAAGTAAAGGAGAAGCTGGGAGACATGCCTACAGAAGCTTCCAACATAATCAAATTCCTGAATTGAAAGAATAAGTATGAACTTGAAGAGATAGGAATTAATGACAGGACTGCCACCATCTTCAAAGTCAAGAAGGTTTTAACTAAAAGAAATATCATTACTCAATTGGAGGAGAAATGTGAAACATTGGAGTTGGGAGTGAATAAATTCTTCAACAGGATTGAAACATTAAAATAGAAAGGATTGCCCAACATATATGTTATTAATGACAAATTGATTACTCAATAATATTTTGTTATAAAGATGAAGGAAGTGGCCAGAAACAGTACTATATTCAGTGGGATAAAAGCCAGCATGACAACCAGAGAATTCTTAGAGACAATGGGAAATGACTTCTTTATCCAGCATGAGGTAAAACATATATTCACAGTAAATCCAACATTTGCAAAGTATACTAAGAACAATGTAAACTTTGAAACAGGAACTATAAACTCAAAACGGGAACTCTGGCCAAAAAACCCAGAAAAAAACATAAAAAAAACAGTGCTAAAAACGAAAAGTGTGTATACTGGAACCATGATTTTTTTTTAGGGTCAATTTTGAACATGTTTTAAAAATGGCAGTGAAAACAAAATTTTCGTGCAAAAAACGGCTTGAAAACAAAAAAGTGATGAAACTGGGACGATGATTTTTTTTTAGTGTCAATCTTCAACATTTTAAAAAAATGCTAGTAAAACCGAATTTTTATGTGCCAAACAAAGTTGTTTATGAGGAAAAAAACGCACTAATGTTTTTGGTAGAATAACATTTTTCTTTCCTAAGTATAAATCCGCAGCCCCACCCCGTGCTACCTCAGCAGCCCGCCCGCTCGCCCGTGGTGGCTATTGGGCGATAACGGGAATGGCCCAACAGCAACCCTGGGCGGGCAGGCGGGCCGCCAGGGTGGCGTGGGGTGGGAGTGCCGCAGCCACCCCTGGGGGGCGGGCGGGCTGTAGGGGTGGCGTGGGGTGGGCGCCACAGCACCTCCCCGCGCCACCTCAGCGGCCCGCCAGCCCCCCGGGGGTGGCTTGGCGATTCCGAGAATCAACCAACCACCCCCAGAGGGTCAATGGGCCGCCGAGGTGGTTCAGGGTGGGCGCCACAGCACCACCCCGCGCCACCCCGGTGGCCCGCCCGACCCTCGGGGTGGTTGGCCGATTCCGAGAATCAACCATCCACCCTCGGGGGGCGGGCGGGCCGCTGGGGTGGCATGGGGTGGGCGTTGTAGCCCCATCCCGCGCCACCTCGGTGGCCCGCCTGCCCCCTCGGGGGTGGCTGGGCAATTCCGAGAATAGCCCAACCACCCCCGGGGGGCGGGCGGGCCGCCGTGGTGGCGCGGGGTGGGTGCCGCAGCACCACTCCGTGTTCGCCCGGTGGCCTGCCCGCCCCCCGAGGGTGGCTGGGCGATTCCCGGAATCACCCAACAGCGATGGTGGGGGACGGGCGGGCCGCCGGGGTGGCGCGAGGTGGGCGCCGCAGCCACCCACGGGAGGTGGGATGGGCCGCCAGGGTGGCGCAGTGTCGTGCTGCAGTGCCCACCCCGCGCCACCCCCGAGGGGTGGGCAGGCTGCCGGGGTGGCATGGGGTGGTGTTGCGGTGCGCGGGGTGGTGCTGCAGCGCCCACCCCGCGGCACCCTGGTGGCCCGCTCGCCCCCCAGGGGTGGCTAGTTGATTCTCGAAATTGCCTAGCCACCCCTGGGGGGCGGGCGGGCCACTAGGGTGGCAAGGAGTGGTGCTGCGGCGCCCACAATGCGCCACCCCGAAAACCCTCCCGTCCCCTCGGGGTGGCTGGTTGATTCTCGGAATCACCCAACCACCCTCGAGGGGTGGATGGGCCGTTGGTGTGCCCTCCGGGGGTGGCTGGTTGATTCTGAGAATCAACCAGCCACCCCCAGGGGGGCGGGCGGGCCGCTGGGGTGGTGCACGGTGGGGCTGTAGCGCCCACCCCTAGGCGATTCTGAGAATCAACCAGCCACCGCCGGGGGGCAGGCAGGCTGCTGGGGTGGCGCAAGGTAGTGCTGTGATGCCCACCCCGCGGCACCCGAGTGGCTCGTCGGGCCGCCGGGGTGGCTGGTTGATTCTCGGAATCTCCGGGCCGCCGGGGTGGCTGGTTGATTCTCGGAATCGCCCAGCCACCCCGGGGGTGCGAGCCGGCCGCTGGGGTGGTGCAGGGTGGTGCTGCGGTGCCCACCCTGCGCCACCCCGGCTGCCCACCCTCCCCCCCTTGGGTGGCTGGTTGATTCCGAGAATCAACCAACCACCACTATGGGGGGGGCCGGCCACCGGGGTGGCGCAGAGTGGTGCTGTGGCGCCCACCCCGCGCCACCCCGGCGGCCCACCCGCCCCCTGGGTGGCTGGGCGATTCCGAGAATCAACTAGCCACCACTGTGGGGCAGGTCGGCCGCCGTGGTGGCGCGGGGTGGTGCTGCGGCGCCCACCCCGCGCCACCCCGGCAGCCCACCCGCCCCCCCGGGTGGCTGGGCAATTCAGAGAATCAATTAGCCACCACCGTGGGGCGGGCGGGCTGCTGGGGCGGCACCGGGTCAGCGCCCACCCCGCGCCACCCCAGCGGCCCACCCGCCCTCGTGGGTGGCTAGGCGATTCCGAGAATCAACCAGCCAGCCCTGGGGGCGGGCGGGCCGCCGGGGTAGCACCACCCTCGCAGCCCGCCCGCCCCCCGAGGGTGGCTGAGCGATTTCGAGAATCAACCAGCCACCACCGGGAGGCGGGCGGGCTACCGGGGTGGCGCAGGGTGGGCGCCGTAGCAC
Organism: Pinus tabuliformis; assembly: GCA_031772625.1. NCBI lineage: Eukaryota > Viridiplantae > Streptophyta > Pinopsida > Pinales > Pinaceae > Pinus > Pinus tabuliformis. Next base: position 1,534,962,190 of record CM062820.1, on the reverse strand, counting down.
CACCCTTTGCCAACACAGCGGCCCCGAGCTGGGGTGGTGAGGGGTGGGTGCAGGCCGCTAGGGTGGTGAGGGGCACCACCCTGGCGACCCGCCCACCCCGGGGGGGTGGCTGGTTGATTCTCGAAATCAACCAGTCGAGAATCAACCAACCACCCTCGGGGGGCAGGCGGGCCGCTAGGGTGGCGCTGGGTGGGCGTCGTAGCCCCACCCCGCGACTCCCCGGTGGCCCGCCCGCCCCCCGGGGGTGGTTGTTTGATTCTCGGAATCGCCCAGCCACCCCCAGGGGGCGAGCGGGCCGCCAGGGTGGCACGGGGTGGGCGCCGCAGCACCACCCTGCGCCACCCTAGTGGCCCACCCACCCCCGTGGGTGGCTGGGCGATTCAGGGAATCAACCAGCCACCCCGAGGGGGTGGGCGGGCCACCGGGTAGCCCCACCCAGCGCCACCCCAGCGGCCCGCTCGCCCCTGAGGGGGTGGGCGGGCCGCCGGGGTGGCGAGGGGTGGTGTTGCAGCGCCCACCCAGCGCCACCCCGATGGTGGGCGGGCCACCACAGAGGTGGCGCGGGGTGGGGCTACGGCACACACCCAGCGCCACCCTGGCGACCCGCCCGCCCCCCCGGGCAGGCCACCGGGGTGGCGAGGGGTGGTGCTGTGGCACCCACCCCGCGCCACCCCGGCGACCCGCTCGCCCCCAGCGGTGGCTGGTTGATTCTCGGAATCGCCCAGCCACCCCCAGGCGGTGGGCATGCTACCGGGGTGGCGCGGGGTGGTTCTGCGTTCCGCACCACCCCAACGGCCCACTTGCCCCCCGGGGTGGCTAGTTTATTCTCGAAATCGTCCAGCCACCCCCGGGGGGTGGGCAGGCCTCCACCGAGAATCGCCCATCCACCCCGGGGGGCGGGCGGGCCGCCGGGGTGGCACGGGGTGGTGCTGCGGCACCCACCCCGCGCCACCCCGGCGGCCCGCCCACCCCCCGGCAGTGGCTAGTTGATTCTTGGAATCGCCCAGCCATCCCCGGGGGGCGGCCGTGCTGCCGAGGTGCCGCGGGGTGGTGCTGCAGTGCCCACCCCACGCAACCCCAGCAGCCCGCCCAGCCCTCGGTCGGAATGAAATAGCCACCCCTGGGGGGCGAGCGGGCCGCCGGGGTGGCGCGGGGTGGGTGCCGCCGCGGCACCCACTCCGCGCCACCCCGGCGGCTCGGCCGCCCCTGGGGGTGGCTGGTTGATTCCGAGAATCACCCAACCACCCCTAGGGGGCGGGCAGGCCGCCGGGGTGGCACGGGGTGGTGCTGCGGCCCCCACCCCACGCCACACTAGGGGCTCGCCTGCTCCCCAGGGGTGGTTGGTTGATTGAGAATCAACCAACCACCCCCCGGGGGCGGGCGGACCACCGAGGTGGCGCGGGGTGGTGCTGCGGCGCCCACCCCACGCCACACTAACCAGCCACCCCCGGGGGGCGGGCGGGCCACCGGGGTGGCGCGGGGTGGTGCTGTCGGGGTTGTGCGGGGTGGGTGCCGCAGCACCACCCCGCGCCACCCCGGTGGCCCGCCCGTCCCCCCGGGCGTGGCTGGGTGATTCCGAGAATCGATTTTGTTATGTAATTAAGCTCTTCAGAATATGACAGAGAAAAGAGACAATGGTTAAACACATGAATAGAAGAAAAAATCACTAATTCATACACCACATGAATTCTTTGAATAATATCCTTGTATTATTGATGCTTCCAACAACTTAAAAATTATAATTCGCAGAGGAAATTATATTCAAAAATCAACCTTTAATACTTCAAACTATGAAGTATTTATAAAATAATTACAAAATGATTACAAAATCGTTGTCTCAACTGATAGTGTATTATTAGCATTATCTAAACCATAAAATCGATCTTCTATCGAATCATAGGCAAGGTGGACAACTTCATGAAGAGGTGGCTCTGTTTTGGAGGATTTGGTTGTTGAATCAGCTTATAACTGTGTTTCACTGGATGATGTGATAGATGATGTTCTCACTACATTCGAGTTTTTTTTTACTCTAATATATCACATAGCTGGTCCCATATTTTTTCATCTAGAATGGTTAACTTGATTACCCTTTGGTGAATCTCATCAACCTCTGAGGTGAAGACATCAAGGATCAGAAGTCGCATGAAGAACGAAGATACGAGTGGTAGCCATGTCACCATTGAAGAAATTCCATGTCATCAGTCACTATTAGTCTTAGTCATCAAGGATAGTGACATGTCACTTCTTCATTACATGATGATGTGGAATTTATGATGTAATGATGTAATCATTGAAAAGACAAATAAGTGGAGGAGAAAGTAGTGGCTCTAACACTCCACTACTGGAGCTAGTGATGTTCATTGTATTTAGGTATCTTGGAACTTTTTCTTAATATAAAATCCTTTTAGGCCAACACAGTTTAACACATGGATTGTGGATGTTTCTAAGACTACTCTTTGGATGTTTACAATTCATGTTTGCTTTCACATGTACTGGAGTAATTTAACCATTCTGGTGAATTCGGTGCTTAACTTATTGGAAATGTGTTGTAATGTTTATAACGATCGTCGCATCTATGTGAACTACTTCGCTTGCTGTTAGACGAGTATTTCTCATTCGTGTGTGTCTCCCTTACGGTAGTACTATTATTTCTCTCTTAGAGGCTCACTTTCTTTCCCCTATACAGTGAAATAACCATGATACATATGCAATCAAACATTCGCAATTATTTCTCTCTTAGAGGCTCACTTTCTTTCCCCTATACAGTGAAATAACCATGATACATATGCAATCAAACATTCGCAAGTCACACTCCATTGCTCATTCAAAAGCACATACGCACTTCTCTCTCATGCTAACAGCTAAAGCCAAGGAATATCTTTAAGTAAACAACAATTGGGTCATATTCTGAATGGGACTCCTACACCAAATGGCATGAGGTATAATTGGGACCTCATATCAGGGGGATCCCCTGTATGTTGGCAGTATCCAAGACCGTCAACATTACCTTAGTCTCAGCCATGTGACTTGGAGAATTCTTGGAGCAGGCTCGAAATGACTTTTGGAGTAGACGTGGACTAGATCTGAAGGAGACTTTAATCAGATTTTAAAAGTGATCTTTGAAGAGACCCTGAAGTAGCTTTGATCCAGGTGGATATTGGTGGTCACCGCCTATTCCACCTAGACCTCTAGTCAGTTTCATCACTTCCTTGTTTATTTCAGGATTTACTATTTTTAGCAGTTTTTTCAGGTCCTGAACTTCTGGAGCAATTTTGACCCCCAAAACAACATTTTTTTGAGGTCCACTGCAAGCCCATAGCCATAGGTAGGGGCCTGCCACAAATACTATAGTACTCATATATACCTTTCCAATAAGGTATCGTATGCGCCAAACAAAGATAATATGACCAAGTTACGACCCCAGGAAGTTGGCTGCCCAACTAACCCCAACAGGGCCCACAAATTCTTGGTGTTACATCTCCTGGGGTTAGGGTTTTCTCTTGTTATTCAATAATAAATAGGCCTTTGAGCCTCATTGTAACACAATTCAGAGGCATGTAGCCACCACATCTCTTCTCAGAGATAAGCTACCATCGCCTAAGATAGTTTATTTCCATTATGTTTGTAAGAATAGTTCAATGTTTTTCTATTAATGAATTGAAGTGTTATTTTTGCTGCATCTTTGTATTTATGGCTATATCTGTAATTTGTTGCATTCCTATTTAAGTTCAGATCAGTGGTATCATAGTAGTATGCTCTTTCTCTGTTTTTCTTTGCATGTCTCCAATGAGGTCAGGGTATAAGGAGTTAGGGCTCGATCTAGTTGAACCGTTGCAAGACCAACCTCGCAAACCCCGACAACCTCCCATGGTGGAAGAAAAGAAAGACAAGGGGGTAGGATATCCTTTCAAAATGTTGCTTGAGGAAGCCCTCGAGCGATAGAGGAACACGATGATGGATAAATTTTCCCAGATCCTTCGACGATTATCCACAGGCGACACAAATTCATAGAACAGCCACTGGAGGCACCACTCCTTTTAAGGTACAAATTAACTTCGATATTTCCATATTTGAGGGCCAGATAGATGCAGACACTATAGATAAATGGCTAAATCTATTGGAAGGATATTTTTCAATTCATGACTTTTCCAATTGGGAAAAGATTACTTTTTCACTTCTCAAAGTCGCCCCACACGTCAAGGATTGGTGGGAAACCTACTATGAACAAAAGGACGGGAGTGAGCCCTTGTTGTTTTCATCCACACCCACTTGGGATTCTTTCCAAGATGCCATCAAGGGACAATATTACCCTGTCGGGAGATATGAAGATAAATACGTAAAGTGGACAATGCTACGATAGGGAAGGGACCAAGATGTGCTGAAGTTCACAAATGTTTTCCACACCCTTCTCACGAAGACGGGTATCAAGGATTTTGAGCGGAATTTGGTACTCAAGTACCACGGTTGTCTACACAAGTACATCTAGGACAAGATGGAGTTCCTGGACATTTCCTCGCTCGACACGACGTACCGATATGCTGTCAAGATTGAGAAAAAATTTAAACAGAAGAAGTGGGATTTTGGATTTGCAAATCTAAAGCCAGGGAAAGGTGCCCACAAACCATAGAGGAAAGGAAAGATCCAAGGCAAGGCTACCAAGGAAAACCCGCTGAAGCCGCAAGAAAAGAGCAACACCATGAAGACAAAGAAGGACATGGGAAAATGGTGTGAGTTCCATAAGAGCTCCACTCACAATACAAGTGAGTGTTGGGCCAAGAAGTCACTGGTGGCCAAGTCGAAGGCCTCTGAATCAGACACATGTTCCAAATATGAGTCAAAACTCGATAAGGGGAATGAAAAAGGGAAGCATATCTTTGATGTGGAGCCTAGTGCCACCGTGGCTACTACCAAGATCTAGAAGAATGAGCCTAAAGATCTAGAGGAGGGGGAACGCCTCTTCCACTCACAGATGTGGGTGAAGGGTTCTCTGCTGTCGTTCATTGTTGACAACGTGAGCCAAAAGAACCTCATTTCATCAGAGGTCACGAAGCGGTTGGGCCTAAAGACTACAACACATCCACATTCGTACACCATCAAGTAGCTTCACCAAGGACGAGATCTCTGCGTCAGCCAATAGTGTCGCCTTCCCTACAACATCAAGCCCTTCACGGATGAGGTACTGTGTGATGTTTCTCCTCTTGAAGTTTGTGATGTATTATTATGACAACCATACTTGTGGAAGCGACATGTTGTATATGAGTCTAAACCTCGCTCTATGATTATTACTTTGGCCAATAAGTTGTACAGGATACCAGAGGTAACCCCACCTACCGTCATCTCTTTGAACACTGCAAAGAAATGCAATAAGATCATTTCCCAGACTACGAAATTTGTTTTCCTTATGATTTTCCCTTAGGGAAAGAAGAAGGTTGTGGCCACAACTTCTAGATAGGGCTCTTCCACACAACAGAAGTAGATGGACAAGGTCATGGAGGAGTACAAGGACATTTTCGCCTCACTTACAGGGGTACCTCTGCACTGTAAGGTCAAGCACTCCATCGATCTGACCCCAGGAATGGACTGATCTATTGAAGCTCTCTTCTAGAGAATGATGAGATCAAGAGGAAGATTCAGAACTATTGTAGAAAGTGCACATCAAGCCAAGCTCATCACCCTGTGAGAGCCTGATTGTTTTGGTACAAAAGAAGGATGGGACATGGAGACTCTATATTGACTATCGGGCGCTAAACAAGATCACTGTCCGAAATAGGTACCTAATCCCACAGATTGATGGCCTTCTAGACGAGCTCAAAGGGGCCAAATATTTCACCAAGAATGACTTGAAGTCAGGTTATCACTAGGTGCCTATCGAACCCTTCAATGTGTGGAAGACTGCCTTCAAATCCAAGGAGGAAATTTTCAAATGGTTGGTCATGCCTTTTGGGTTGACAAATTCCCCTGCAACCTTCATGAAGTTGATGGACAACATCTTGCGACCCTTCACCAATGCATTCATGGTGGTGTATTTAGATGACATCTTGATCTTCAACCAAAGTTGGGAAGATAACCTCCACCATATTCGACAAGTCCTTCAAACCCTGCGATAACACAAGTTGTGTGCTAACTTGGAGAAATGCGCTTTTGGCATGACCAAGGTTTAATATCTAGGGTACATCATTGATGAGCAGGGGGTGCATGTGGACCCTGCTAAGATACAAGTCATTCAGGATTGGCTAGCCCCAACCATTCTAACAGAGTTTTGCATCTTTCTGGGTCTTGCCAA